>OZ010598.1:82209052-82226552 GCA_963932145.1 Acanthosepion lycidas | reverse complement strand
TGCGGATTATCAAACAAAAAGTGAAATACCAGAGAAAAATAAACAAAAACTCCCGAAGCCATGTTTTGCCTGCGGTGAACTTCACTGGTACAGATATTGCAATTTTAAGAATAAAAAATGTTTCAACTGTAAAAGAGTGGGTCATAAAAGCTCGCATTGCAGGTCAAAAAATAAAGACAATAAAATAAGAAAATTAAAGTCCGACGAGGTGAACGATGGAATAACCAGAAAATTTGTTACCGTCGAAATAAGTAATAAAAAATAAAAATAAAAATGCAACTCGACACTGGTTCCGACCTATCTATCATAAATTTTCATACGTGGAAGATGTTGGGGAAACCAACTTTAATGAAAACAAATAAAATCGCGAGCTCAGTGTTGGGAGACAAAATACAATTTATTGGAGAATTTGTTACAAACGTCACGTTAAATAAAAAAAAACGCGAAAAGCTAAACTATTTGTCATAGAAAATACCACGAACTTACTTGGTACGGATTGGATAACAGAATTCCAATTATGGGATCTACCGTTAAATTCTTTCTGTTACAAGGTTGAAAATTTAAACTCAGAGGCCCAGAAATTAGTTAAGAAACTTAAGGAAACATTTCTTACTGTTTTTTCTCCAGGTTTGGGAACGTGTACCAAGATGGAGGCAAAATTCCAGCCAAAAGAAAACGCTCAGGCGGTATTCAAAAAGAAAAGGAATGTGCCGTTTGCTTCAATTGAACAGACAGATAAAGAATTGGACAGATTAGAGAAAACCGGTGTATTTAAAAAAGTTGAATGGGTAACACCGACGATATATGTGAAAAACAAGTTCCAGAAAGTAAAGATGAAATCGACACCGAGAAAAACTGGGGAACGAGTTACCCGCAGCCAAGGACATGCAGTATTATTAAATGACTGGTAACGCTATGGATATATATATATATATATATATATATATATATATATATATATATATATATATATATATATATATATATATTAAAAATATAGAAAAGCGGATTGACTATATGAGGTACTTGGTGAAAGGGTAAAAACTCACGTGCAGTAACCAGGTCAGACGACGTTTTTCAGACGTGGTTGACAGCGGTCCCGCGAAAAAAAAAAAAAAAAAAAACGCTGATGGAGGTGATTTTCAATACGTTTGATCTAACAACGTCTGCAATAATTTTACCTGAGGTACGCCGATCCAGGAGAAAAAAAGAAAGACAACTGTTCATTTAAAAGTGGATAAAAAAAAAAAAAACGTAGGAAATACGCTACGATGTTGCTAAAAAAATTGTTTTTTTTTTCTTTATATTTTCTGTAAAAAATGAAAAATAAATAAAGAAAACCGTTTACCCCTACGCAGTAAAGTTTTAGCGGGGAGGGGGGTGGTTATACCGGAACACACCTATTCTATTGTTAATAGACTCTCCTACATATATTAAATAGTAGTAGTAGCAGCAGTCGCCAGTGAGCACAGTGAGTTGGTGAGTCAGTCGATGTCGGACATTAATGTATCAACTAGATTACTTCGTCATTAACTATTATAACAAGTTCCTAACGTTTTGTACGTCGAACCTTTTTAGGACCGACTTAGTGAAATACAAGCGTCCACTGTGAAACTACTCTATAGCAACTATACACGTTACAAATTAAACTAAGCACAACTATTAACGGATGAAAGACTTTCGCGGATTTTGACGTCATTTTAGCGGAATTTTTTTTAATCAAAATCTGTGAATTTATTTTACTCGAAAAAAAAAATCTATACATAAAATTCCATATTTTTGATCCATAATGTTGATATAATCACAAAAGTACGCAGGTGTAGACTTTAAGAAACTTTTATTCAACAGAGAATAAAAAGTTCGCGCATAGTGTCCTTTTATAGTCCCAGTAAACATAAATAACTCTCTCAAAGAGGAGATTAACAAAACAAGACTTCTCTTGATTATTCCTAACAGTTGAATGTGTTAAAACTCTTAAACTTTTAACAATAAAAAATCTTAAGTTATGAAAATATGAAAACAAGATATTGTTGATTTATATAACATCGAATGATCTATTATACCTATATCAACATTACTATGGATGGGAATTCTCTGGAGGAAGCGTCCAGTTTTAAATACTTAGTAGCAATTTGGTCTAAAGATGGAACATACAACTTGGAAATCCGCACACGGATTGCTGTAGCCATGTCAGCGATGGACAAATTGACAAGAATATGGAGGAGCAAAAACAGCTTTCAAGTAGAGACTGTACAAATCTCTGGTAGTCTCCATTCTCCTATATAGATGTGAAACGTGGACATTGTTGTTAGATACAGAGAGAAGGATCCAAGCGTTTGAGAACAAATGCATCAGAAAAGTACTTGGCATTTTCTATTGGGAAGAAAAAAAAAACAATGTGTTTGTGCGGAAAAGGGTTGAAAGTTTTGTGGGACACCAAGAACTCCTTCTCCCTACTGTCAAACGGAGAAAATGGGTGTGGCTTAGACACATTGCAAGGCGCGAGAGCCTGTGCAAGACCATCATGCACGGTAGAGTTGAAGGTGGACGTAAGAGAGGACGTCAACGCTAAAACAATTGGACAATTTCAAACAATAGAAGGGTATAGACTGTACAAAAATTGCTTATGATTGCTGTTGATAGAACTTTGTGGAAGAGATTTGCTTCTGCATTAGGGTCTACCTACAAGTACAAAAGTCAAGGGGATGATGATGAGGAGGATATACTATAGTGATTTTCCAAGCGTAGCTTAGATGTGGCACAAGGCCGAAAGTATGGGGCACCCAGTGAGGATGATATACTATAACATGTCTTTAATTTGTATTTAGATACATTGTATTTATTTTCAAATTTCGAGTTCTATTGTTCATTTATATTGCATATGATCCATAATTAGGTACGATAAAAATTATATTTTATATAAATATTAGGTTGGTGCAAAAATAATATCGTTTTTTGACGTATTTTTTAACGTCAAAAAACGATATTATTTTTGCACCAACCTAATACTATCTTATGAAAATTATGATGTAGTAGAGTTGGGGGCATATCACAAATTCAGGAGTCATATCTTAGATTGGAGGCACGAGATCTTTGCAGCGGCCCTGATTGATTTGCTCGATTTTTGAGACGCGAAATTGTCAATATACACTCTTGTGCAAATTAATTGTACAGGAAGATGTGGAGGGTCATGATCACATTCTCCCTTGTGCAAATTAACTGAAACAAAACTAATAATTCCGTTATTATCCACTTTTTTTCTTATTTTCCCAATGAAACCTGACCCAGTGCGCATGTTAGTACTTCGTGTGTCCATTCCACAAAGTCTTTCCTTGCCGATTGACCACAGATTCTCGATTGGATTTAAATCAGGACAGTTTCTGGGCCAGTCTATTTGCTCACTTGTTAGGCTTGCCAGTGTGTTCGTGAAGCGTTACAATTTTTGTACGCTTCCTTGGAGTAACATCCATCGCATACAATGGCCGAGACAATATCCTGGGCGTGATAAAAATGTGATACAATCACAGATGACGCAATATTTTCAAAGCCAAACGAATTTCATCATACACCCCAAAAATAGATTCATATTACTGCACACCATTGCAAATGACCTAATCTGAGGCAAAAATAGAAATCGATTACAACCTATCACTCCAGTGAGTCTAAAACTGACCATTTGGTGGAAGAAAGGAAACTAAAGTGGTTGTTTCAATTAATTTGCACAAGGGTGTACATTAACATATTAGATTTATTCGGACTATACTCGACTATTGAAAGCAGATATCAGATAAAAGCAGCAGATGTCTAATCAAGAATCGTATATGAACCTACAAAAGACTACGAAAGCAATCTATGAAAGTTGAGTCCAATTTAATAGCTGTTGCTGGAGATGCAATCTAGCAATTTTACATCAGCTTTTGTTAGAGGAAGCATAATGGTTAAAATTAAGAAATATTTATGTCTATTAATTTAGAAAGAAAATAAATTAAATTAAATATTAAATGAAATTAAATGCATGTTTATAAATATTCAAATTGACGACAAAGTCAAAAAGGTGAGTACATTTTGGGGGACAGCCTGCATATGTGATATGGAACAGATTTTTTTAGCTCTATTTTGAAATAATGCATTTCAACGTGACTTACGATACAATTCGTGTTAGGACTGTAAACTTCAATTCTTTTTACGTTAAAAATCAAAATGGCGGAAAATGAAACGCATTTTCGCCATTTCCCTATTTTGAATCCATAATGTTCAATGTATTAAAATTCTTCAACTTTTTAACAATAAAATATCCCAAGTTGACATGAAAATACTAAACATTAAAATATTAAATAATATTAATATTAATATGTAATATTATTAATTATGTAATATTAAATTACATATCAATGAAATTCAATAATTAATGAAATTCAGATTTATTTTTTATGGATTTTATATATATGCTCTGTAATAAATACATTGAGCTCTCTTTGTGAATCAGTTTTAATATTTACATTATTAGGATTCACTTGCATTGTTTACCCACTGATTTTTACCTGATTTATGACATAAAGTTAATATTCGGGTTTAATTTTATAAAATATTTTGCCTTTAAGACAAATACCTTTCACCATCCCCCGAGCAATGTTGAAAATTAAAATGGCGGAAATGAAAAGCTCTATTTTCGGAAAGGGAAAATTGTACGTAAAAATTTCAACGTAACATTTTATACAATTACTCGTTTACTATTACTGTTAAGACTGTGACCTTTAATCCTTTTTACGTTAACAATTAAAATGGCGGAAAATGAAACACATTTTCGCCATTTAAGCTCTATTTTCGGAAAGGGAAAATTGTACGAACAACAAAAATTATGTGACGTTTATGGAGATGATACCATAGCGCAGGGTTTTGAAGTCAGAAGTGGCAATTTTGGTATGGAAGAGCCAGAACGTTCCACCAGTCATGACGTCATTCATGATGACCAAATTGTAATTATGATTAAAGAAATAAAAATAATCAGACGACACGGGACATCGCAGAGATACTCCACATATCTCTATGGAGACTGTAGGGTATTTGAAAACTCTTATTACGTGAATCGGTTTTTGTTGCCGTACAATTTAAGGGAAAACATTTCCATCTGAGATCTCTGTTCAAAGACAAAAAAAACGATCTATTTTTGAAAAGAAAGTTCAGGCCATTGTATTGAGGGATATTGGAGACTGATGCAAATTTCGAGGAAAAATTTCTGAAAGTTTAATTACACCTCAAAATAGATTATAATAATGAAGTAATGTAAATGAGGTTTACAATGAAACATATTCTTACAAACAGAAAAAAGATATTTGAAAACGACTTGGAGAATTTAAACATCCTGGCACATACTGCAAAACAAAGTTGTCAAAATGCGAGTAGCTTGTAAAGCGAGTTTGTATGAATGACCGTTTTTTTGGTGAACAAACCCAATCAACGATAAAAGCCGCCGCTCGGTGTTGATTTTAATGTCCACTTTTATATTTACATAAGCTCTATCTCTGATATTAAGCACTTTATTCCATAAATATAGCATATATTAAAACTGTATTTTATCGCACGAACACACACACACACACACACACACACATATATATATATATATATATATATGAATGGGGATGTTATTTATTTTCCGAATATTTACTAAGAGAAGAAACATACATAGAAAATCCATTCAAAACCTACTATCCGTACCACTTCATCCACAACACAAGTAGAAATGTATACAAAATATAAAACTGCAACAAAAATAACATCATCCGTAATAATAGATTATATAAGAACAGATACATAATATTACCGAATAACTCCGTCACATCAACTATCCAGAACAACCGATCCCATCTAAATAATATCAAAATAATCACAAACATTTACAAAAGCATTATGTATATAATCAAACGTTAAACACCCACAACAATGATATTTCAGAAGCAGGTATATATAAAATAAATTGTCAAAACTGTTCCTCACAATTTTGATTTTAAAAGTGATATACTCATAAAAAAGTAAAGAATTCACTCGGAAGAAAAATCCTTGAGAGTGCCGCCATTGAATATTATGCAAATGTTAATCTACAGTCATTTTTTTTCCAATATCACCTTTCCTAACTGAATCACTACTCTTCCAAACCAACGTACACAACAAATACATCAAGAAATCAAAAGAAAACGATTGAATCCGTCTTCACAGCAACCCAAACAATACTTCTACATATGAAAAATTCTCTTCAAACATAAAAATTAAATGACGTAATTTTTCAGTATTACCGAATGAATATGTATGAGCATTTCTAAATTCTTCCAGTAACTGGCAACATTTTGTTTTTTGTTGATAGATACTTTGTTGACGTTGTTGTAGCAAAATTGACCACAATTTTGACATAAAAATGCTACTATAAAAGTAGAAAAGTAAAAAGAGAAAATAATTCACTGAGATGAAAATGTCTAGAAAGTCCTTTAATTGCTAGTTCAGTCACAGTATATTTACGTGCAAGTTCTTACAACGCATCACCATTGTTGGCAGATTTAAAAACAAAGTTGATGGAAAAAAAAGAATTGAGATGAGTTTAGATAGATTCCAAAAGTTATTTCGAAAGATTATTAAAAAAAATTTGAAACTACCAGCATCTCTTGTTCATGCGCATGTGTAGTCACAATGTCAACAAACCTAGTCCGATATAGTTTTAACGGGTGAAACGTGTCGCAAATAAGCTTTTTTCATTCTGTCTTACAATTTCCCCTCTCCTCTGTCTCTGTCTCTCTCTCTCTCTCTCTCTCTCTCTCTATATATATATATATATATATATATATATATATATATATATATTCTGTGTATTTATGTAGCCAATGTTCTTTTAGGCAAATATTATGAAAGACGACAGAAATTTTGTGTCGGTTAATTTTACTGATCGAATTTTCAAAATTAGGAATAATTCTTCTCAAACAAGGAGGACATTCCCTAAGAAATTTTCATCATGGTAGGTTGAGAAAACTCGTATTTTTCATTGAACTAAAGAGTGTTTTGACGTAGGGAATGTGCTATGGAGTAGGCAATGTGTGACGTGTGCGTTTTTTATATACATTTGAGAATTTTTTTTATTTGCCTTAAAGATATCTATATATATATATATATATATATATATATAATGTCATCCACAGACAGACTGTTTCGCTGTATCACAGCTCATTAGTGCGGCTAGACATCCGGTTGCCTCTAGCTAGGATAGAAACCCGACTGAATTGGTATATATATATATATATATATATATATATATATATATATATATATGTGTGTGTGTGTGTGTATAGAAAGAGAGAGAGAGGGAGAGAGAGAAATGTAGAGAGAGAGAGGGATTAAGCTATAGTGTTTAGAAAAAGAGACGGTTTGATATAGATAGCTAAAGAGGAAAAAAAGGGAGACAACCGTGGCAAAATGGCCGCTGACGACCGAGGCAAAATGGCCGCTGATGATTGAGACAAAATGGCCGCTGGCAATGATGTCGAATGCCTTTGATGGATTTTCACTGCACTCTCTGATGAAAGCATCCGTGCAGGCTGAGTGGCTCCTCCCAGCGGACGCAGCTTTTTCCTAAACGGATTACTTGCCCTTGCGCATTTGACTGGGCGAAATTGAGTGGAATGTTGTCTCCCTTTTACTGAACGCATTCTACGACGCTTTCGCCTTCACGTCTGATTCCACTGGCAACCAATCATTAAACAAGCGTGAAATAAGAGGTAAAGCGAAGGAAAGTCATTGAAAAAAGAAAAAAGTGGGGCAGAACAGATCTAGAATGGGAGCGGGACTATGAGAAGGCGACAAGAGAAAGAAAGAAAATGCGAGATGGACAAACGAAGAAATTTTTCGGTTTATTTGAAAATTAATAATTATAATATTATTATCTGAAATCATTTCCGACTCTCTGATGTTTTGGTCCTGATGGTGGTCTTATCACAGCTCCTACACGAAATTTAGTGAAACAATTTCCTTAGCACATGGTCTGCAAGCAACGCTACCACCTGCACAATCCCAACGATGTCGTGCATACGCAAAGCTCTTTGCGTGTCAAGATAATTCTTGGAAATAGTCTCCAGTGATCTACTCAAAAAAGAGACTTAAACTCAACCCAGATCTCAAGTGGAAATCGTACATACGATCCATCATTAAGATGCTGGAAATATTGTCAGTTCCCGGTGGCGCTCCAGAAAGCACCTGACTCCTCATGATATCCACTTTTACTAGACCAAGATCAGACCGAAAATGAAGCACCGTTGTCATATATGACCAGGAACTGCCCAAACCTCACTTTCGAGTCTCGATAGTCCAAAGCGTCTCTACGTTCTTGTCGGTGACAAATTATTATCCACTCTACAACCCGTTTCTCGCGGACTAAATGTCACAAGACATTCACTGCTCTGTCGTTATTTCCACGGAAAGTAC
Organism: Acanthosepion lycidas; assembly: GCA_963932145.1. Lineage (NCBI taxonomy): Eukaryota > Metazoa > Mollusca > Cephalopoda > Sepiida > Sepiidae > Acanthosepion > Acanthosepion lycidas. The sequence goes on along the minus strand of OZ010598.1, from coordinate 82,218,089 downwards.
TCAGACGAATTACATCCCTTTGTTCCACATGTTCTAGCCTTCACGGCTAAGCATATTTTAGCCAATCAACCTCATTCCCTACGTATTCCTTTCATGAAATGCAAGTTCCATTGTAGTAGCTTCTTCTCACGAACGGCTGCTTTGTGAAACCCACTCCCAAGGGATATTTATTCAAATCACTACAATGATAAACTGTTCAAGTCTATGGTTAACGGTTGTCTTCTCCGATATAATCTATAACCCTCTACCTCGAGTGACTCCAGGGCCTAGTGAACATCAATGTAGGAAGAAAAAAAAGATTTGTTGGTCTGTTACTTGTTACATTTCAACGATATCCTCCACCAGATTTGGTACCTCTGTATTGCCCTTTTCTTCTTCTTCTTCTTTTTTTTTTCGTCTTCTTTTTCTTCTTCTTCTTCTTCTTCTTCTTCTTCTTCTTCTTATTATTATTATTATTATTATTAATAATACTACCGTAGTTCCCAATGTATAATACGCATGTTTTTTCTAGAAAATAATAAGCAAAATTAGGGGTGCGTATTAGGCATAGCTATAAAAAATCTTTAAACATTTCCATACCATAGGTCGATTTCAGTTGCGAAATGACTACTCACCACAAACATATGACAGTTTGACACTGACATTCGGCAATTGCGACCCCATAAGGATGTCAAATAAAATCATATGTAACTAACAATACTTACAAATGTAAAAAAAGAAGAATTATCATAAAACTAAATTAGAATATTATTATTCTGTCTGTAAAACCATTTTTTGTTAAAAAGTACATACAGATCCGGTAGATTACACATTTTATCGAAAAAAACAGGTTAATGAGTCTGCGCAGTAGGCACAATATAAGTATTTCCGTTTCCTTTTAGAATCATGATGATCGGAATTTTTTATAAATATCTTTTATTATAGCTTAAATAATGTTAGGAAACGTTGGCCGTAATGAAATTGGAGAGGAACAATTTATAGGGTTTGATTATCAAGCAAGGGGTACGTATTATGCATGAATAGAAGATTTTTCCACACTTTCAGCACCAATTTTAGGGGTGCGTATTATGGATAAAGGTGTATTATACATGGGGAATTATGGTATTATTATTATTAATATTATTTTGTTACAAACAACCGTAATTTCTACAAATATTTTAAAGTGCACATTCTGAAAAAATACTCAGAATTTACCGACCTGTTGACCCTTAAAGCGCATAAGGATAGTTACGTATGCAAATTACTAACTTCCCTCCCCGTTTGTATGAACAGAATTTTTGGAGATTTCAACGAGATAAATACAAAGCTGACTGATTAATTTCTTTTAGTAAATAATTAACTGATGGATAAGATCACTATCATATTCAACACGTTTTCAGTTGCATGCCTTTACGCTGGTGGTGTTTTTATTCGCTTTGACGCGTTTATTATCAGTACAGCCATTTTGCATTACAAGTTAAGAAATTATATATTCTATACACAATTGTACATATTGGGATTTTGATTCATTTGGTGTTTTCTTCCCATCATGGATCGAGCATTGGAGCAACGATGAGGTCTTAGAGAGGATGCAAACAAGGAGGAAACTTATAATTAACATCAGAAAGAGGCACCTGAAATTTCTGGGACACGTAATGAGAAAGGAGGGCCCGGATCCGGTCTTCTAGCCTGGACGGGTTGATCCGTTTGAATACAACAAATGAAGCCAGTTCAGGAGCACATTTACTTAGAACAACTGTTGGGATACCATTAAAAGCACGTGCCTTGTTGGGTCTAGTTTCAAGATGATTGCGGCGATCATAGAGAGAGACATGTATGTATCACACGGTAGAGACTCGATTCGATGTGGAAAATCAGGCAAAGATATTCCGGGTTAGTGGAGATTGCAATTGAAAAAGAATTTACAAGCAAAACATTCTGCTTTATTAGCATTAGACGACAACACTTCAAACTGATTAGAGAGTGATAGAATGAGGAATTACACACACCTACAGAGACGCCACTAATGACGTGAACCAAACTATGTGTTGTATCGCTCTATCAGTAACCAGCGACTTAGCGTAACTGAGGAAGCTGAGTTTATAATTATTACGAGCGGACACAAAATAATGTCTATTACGATCAGAGTTATCAAATTGATATAGCTGGAAGGTTGGATTCAATCAAGGCAATATAGTCACTAAGACGCAAGGAGTTACTGAGCGTTATAGTATATAACATGGATATGCTATTAATGAGAAAGGACAATAAAAGAACAGAGATTTAGAAGATAACGACTGACATTGCGTTTAAATTTGTGAAGATCAAACATGACTGAGAAGCAAGAAGCCGAAAGACAGTTCCGCAAAAGATACTGTTAGCATAGAACTTAGGTTTATATCTAGTCATTTTAACTATAAATTAAGACCTTACAGCCAATCCAGTACTGCGCTTAAATTCATAAAGTCTCAATACCATAAATGAAAACAGATCAGAACAAGTACCATGAAAGTATTTATAGAAAACGCAAAAGGAAGCTGACTTACGGCGGTGGGAAAGTGACTGAAATTGAGATGCCAGGTCAAAACCGATAATATTGCAAATTCTTCTATGTATTTTAACGAAAATCGCTAAATATATAAAACGATCAGCAGACAAGATGTGGCGGCCATATTTAAAACAAGCACGACGGTTAAACTTATAAAATATTATTCAAATAAAGCTAAAAGATATTTCCATTTGGCGATACATGAAAATATTTAAATTTATCATTTCATTATCGATTGATAGTTTATGCTTGAAATAAATATTGACTTGGGAACACTGACTAGATGATAAATATGACATTTTTTTTTATTTACTCACTTCCGCTTTAAATAAATGTTTGTTCTTTGGTTAATAAAAATGGCATGGAATGATGCTTCTAAATTTTAGATCGCGTTAATTATATATATATATATATATATATATATATATATATATATATATATATATATATATATATATATATATATATATATTTAGGCAGCATATTTTCATTCAAATACGTTTGGTTAAATAATTTAGACTTTCGAGTTTCCGGATTCATTTTTTGGTAAATTTAGAAAATTGAGTTAGAAAAATACCAAAGTTTGTTTGTTTTTTTGAATAGTTTTTATTTTCCCAAGTACTTTCGGTCTCATCTGAGACCATCTTCAGGGTGTGCTAGATTGTCTGTGAGTATGTATATGTGTTTCTGTGTATTTAAATCAATTCAACTGTTCGTTTGTTTTGTTTTTTACTGCTTATACCGCGCTCTATATCATTTCAAATTCAATTTGGGACTAAACAAAGTCATTTTGGGACTAAGCAAGTTCAGCTTCTGGCGAGAAAAACTGTCTTGCTTGTCTGCTTGTTGGAAATGCTGTTTTGTAATTCCGGTTTTTAAGAATTCCGGTGGAAAATTCTGATCATTCGAATTATCGACTTATTAGATTTCTACCTCTTTTGGTAACGCACTAGAAGTAATAATAAACTTCGAATTAGTTAAGAATCTCACATCGCACACAAACAGGACTGTGGGCTCTTCGTCAAAGTTTTGATTAATTTTTTCCTTAACAAATCCCTTAATGTCAGACAGTTATACGGCTACAGTTCTAGATCCTTTGTTTCTTATATTTATCAGCGATATTCCCAATGTCATGTTTCAAACTCAGTATCTATGCTTATGAAGCTACTATTTTCTCCAATCTTTTAATAGGGAGGCGATTTACTTGCACCCCCCTCCCTACTGAGTCATGTTGTGTCACAAGGTCAGTTTTTGAAGTCCGGACCCGAGTGTTTTTGCACGGGCCGCTGGTCCAAGCCAATCATAGCTGGTTTTAGCTAGTCATAGCCTGTCCAAGCCGGTCAGAGCTCGTCCAAGCCAGTCATAGCCATGATACCACCTGCGCTCGTGAAGTATCTCTCTGTTAATTAAGGCAATTTACTTGCCCCACATCAAACTGAGTCAGGTTGTGATAAAAGATCAGTTTTTAACGTGGGGCCCCGAGTATTTTCACTCAGACCGCTGGTCTAAGCTTGTCCAAGCTTGTAATAGCGATGATACCACCTGCGTTAGTGAAGTATCCCTGTACCACGTAAGGCAATTTACTTGACCCACACTGAGTGAGGTTGTGACACAAGGTCAGATTTTAACGTGGGGATCCGAGTGAAAACACTCGGACAGTTGTTATAGTTTGTCGAAGATAGTCATAGCCTGTCCAAACCGGTCAAAGCGTATCCAAGCCAGACATAGCCGTGATACCGCCTACGTCAAGGAAGTATCCATGTGTCAAGTAAGTATCAATCTTTTAATAGTAAGGCCGATAAAGTAAAACTTGTAGCTGATATCGGAAATGAACTTCTGTCTGTTGTTAACTGGGGCAAGAAATAACTTATAAATTAGGCATTGAGGTTTAAAATTAATTTTTATTACAGAAACATCTTACTTGAAGAGTGATAATTATAGTAAATTTAAATGCAAAAATTTAATATAACTTTACATTACGAAGAATATTGTCTTAAATTTTTCAGATTAGTGAGTACTTTAAAATTATAAATAAAAGGTACTCACGTTAATTCATTCCCTTTTTGCACCTAAAGTTCAAATAGAACAACATTAGATAAATATCAATCTGTTAAATACATATCCTAGTTTTAACTTCAAGCTAATAGAATTAAATTTAATATTACTTATAAGCAAAATACTTGGCCGTATTTAAAAAAAACTGGAAAATTCCATTTTTATACAAAAATAAATATTATTTGGCGTCATTTACGCTGTTTGAGTTAAATCATAAGATGAAAAAAAATCAGATAATCTGTTTTTAGATTAGATTTGTCACCTCCGTAGAGGCGCGCAAAAATTGCGATTAGCACCCTCCGAAAAGAGACGCCGTCGCGGGGCATTGGTAATAGTTTTCAACTAGCAATAACCGCGCCTCGGAAATTCCTCATCGGCTACGGTACCGCACCTGCGCAAAGCTGGTATTTACTTGACTCCCACAAGGTCAAGATGTGACACAAGTTCGTTTAACGTGGGAGACCCGAGAGTTTCCACTCTAAGGGCCACTGGTCCAAAACTGGTCATAGCATGTCCAAGCTGGGTCAGAGCTTAGTCAAAGCTGGTCATGGCTTGTCTTAACTAGTCCAGACCGAAGCCAGTCCAAGCTAATCGAAACCGTGATCGAATCTCAGCCAAAGGCCGAGAAACGGTATTTACTTGACTCCCACAAGGTCAAGATGTGACACAAGGTCGTTTAACGTGGGAGACCCGAGTGTTTCCACTCTAAGGGCCACTGGTCTAAAAATGGTCTTAGCATGTCCAAGATGGTCTGAGCTTAGTCAACGCTGGTCATGGCTTGTCTTAGATAGTCCAGGCCGAAGACGGTCATAACTAGTCGTAGCCTTGATGGAATCACAGCCAAAGGCCGATAAACGATCCAAATATGTCAGAACCCCCGGCGAAAATTCGCCGGGTCCGCTGGTTTGCACCTGCGCCACGCTAATTTTCTGGTGGTTGACATATTGGCATTTGTACTAAGTTAGAGCACACATATGTATAACATACTTAATTTGCATATGACCATATGTTTATATGCATTATTTAATTAATGCCGTGTTAAAATATCATAAAAATAAACAGAAAACATTGATAATTCCATTTAGCTATACTTGAAAATATTTAAATTTAGCATTTCGTTATCGATTAATAGTTTATGCTTGAAATGTGAAGCATAAACTATTAATCGATAATGAAATGCTAAAGTAAATACAAAACATGTCATATTTATCATCCGGTTGTATGTGAACTCTGACCGGATGATAAATATGACATGTTTTGTATTTACTTACTTCCGCTTTATAAATTTTTCATCGTGGTTTAATAAAAATGTCATAGAATGCTTCTAAATTTTAGACCACGTTAATGATATATATATATATATATATATATATATATATATATATATATATATATATATATATATATATATAGAATAGTGGTTTTAAACAGGAATTAACCTATCACGTAGAACTGAAAAATCATAGTAATAATAGATCTAAAAACAGAAAGAGGAAAATAATATGGTTTAACCCACCGTATTTCAGGCTTTCCAACATTGATATAGGAAGTTTTTCCTAAGGTTAATAGACAAGCACTTCGATAGTAAGCATCCGCTATATATATTTTTCAATAGGAAGAGACTGAAAATTAATTATTCATGTGTAAGTAATATGGAGAAAATGATATCTTCCCACAACTGTAAAATAATTAAGAACTTCTATAATAGTGTAACCCGAACAAAGAGCTCCATCTGCAATTGTAGGAGTAGATCTGATTGCACAATCAGGGGGAAAATGTATGTATGAGAATATAATATAGGAAGCTACAATCTTACTCAAAAAGATATCAGCCTTAAAAAAGATACATAGGTATATACGCTGGTAATTGGAAGCATCGTTTGTACAACCACAGACACTCTTTTAAATATCGATACCTAAAAAATCAAACTTTCTTATCCAAACACTATTGAGAGCTGGTGGATAAACGACTAAACCCGCATTTGGAATCGACATTCATATCAAGAGGGAGAACCCCTGGTAACTTCCGTGACCGGTGTGATGTATGCATTGCGGAAAAAAGTTTATTATTAAAGATAAGAATCCAGAAGAGTTGCTAAATCTCCGCAGTGAGATCATTTCCAAATGTAGACATAAAATGCTTTAATCTTAAACATGGTTTTATAACGTGTTGTTTCCTATAACAGTTCGATCTTGGATTTCTAACATCGGATATGACATTTAAATGGAATTACACTTATTATTACCTATATATCATTGTCTGTGCTTATATGGGGCTCTATATATTTTTTTAATCTTTTAATATGTTTTAGCGGTCTTGATTTATGTCTTGGTATATGTGTAAAAAAGATTTCCTATATAACTGGTATATAATATCTGATAGTTTTTAGATATTTTTTATACAGAGTTTTATATGGAGACTTAATAGAAATACACGCGTTGATCACTCCACCCCCCTCTCTCTCTCTCCCTTTTTTTTTGTTTGATTAATAGAATATTTTTACCGTCATGATTTCAACCTCTAATTTTTTCACGTTTTTTCATCGAATATTTTTTTTTATTTTTATCATTACTATGATCCCTTTATTTATTATTTTTTATAATTGTTTTAATATTATTATTTTTCTTATTATTACTAGCATTGTTACCGCTTCTTCCTTAATATTAGGTTGATGCAAAAATAATGACGTAATAACGTATAAAAACGACATTATTACGTCATTATTTTTGCACCAACCTAATAGCTTTTAAGTACAAATTATTATAGTTTAATTTGACCTATCTATATTTATATATTAAATGTATGCATGTATGTATGGGTGTGTGGGTATATACGTTTTAATTATGTATGTGTGTGTGTATATATATATGTACAAATGTTTAGAGGTACAAAATGTATATACAGTTTTAAAAAGAAGGAATTTATTGATTTTATTTTATTAGTCTCTAAGGCCCTTTCAACCAACATCTCATCAGGAGACAATCGTTGGATCATTAATTAACGAAAAGAACAGTAACGAAAATAAAGAGCAAAAAAAGGGGGAAACACGCTAAAATAACAAACAAGTGTATCTACTTGTAACGAGGGGAGGGGAAATAACGTGTAAATAAATAAGCGAGGGACAGTTAAAATAAAATATGCCCCAACAGATTAAGGGACTTTACAAATTCATTCTGTCGGCAGAGAGAAGGTTTCCTTAATCCTATACAGACTGATTCCAAAATCTTTCAATGATTGTTGGTATCAGCTAATATTTATCGATCCACTTTCGAGGATAGAATGTGGCACAAGGCCGGTTTAATGTGGGTATCTCCGAGCCCGTAGGCTCGGCCAAAAATATAGCCTTTTTGAACCTGCCTAGACAGGTTCAGGACCTGTCAAACTTCCCGGACGAAACCTTGCCCTTCGGCAAAGCTTCGTCCGGGTTCCTCTCTGCTAATGCAGTAAGTTCGACAGATGCCGATAGTTGGAACCAGCCAATATTTATCGATCCACCCACGAGGATAGAATGTGGCACAAGGCCGGTTTAATGTGGGTATCTCCGAGCCCGTAGGCTCGGCCAAAAATATAGCCTTTTTGAACCTGCCTAGACGGGTTCAGGCCCTGTCAACCTCCCCGGACGAAACCTTGCCCTTCGGCAAAGCCTCGTCCGGGTACCTCTCTGCTAATGCAGAGAGTTCGACAGATGCCGATTGTTGGAACCAGCCGTATGAATGATTTTAAACCACTCTTTTTTATACGACTTGGCACAGGCTATATTCTCAAGTAAGTGTTGAGCAATAGCCGATTCCATATTTTTAGGGGGAAGATAACACATTTTCTCTATCTTACCAAATCGTATTTTGGAAGGTACATGCTGGTAATTCTAGTTTCCAAATGCAAGGTTGTACGCCCTACATGACCAGCAGCACACTGGCAAATAAACTCAGATACTAAATTACTCAATTTGATGTAGGGCAATTCACCCGGACATTTATGCTTATGTAGGGCGTACAACCTTAAACTTTGTTCTTATCAAGTTTGGGGCCTTTTTTCATTATGGTAAGCAGATTTTTCAGCAAATATAGGAGATACTTATAAATACATCTAAAGCAAAAATCCATGCATCTTAGAAAAAGAGTTTTGCCTCTTATCAGCATGGCTGATGCTAACCTCCAGGAAAGAAATTCACTGCAGTTTCTCGATCTCACTGTGATGACGTGTAATGTTTCTATTGAATCAACTACCAAGTGTACAGCTTGAAAGCTTAGTTCACTGCGTCGTGCTAGGTAATTTTTCTCGGTAGAATCTATCTGGAAAGTTTTAGTGTACTTAATATTACTGCTACGTCTGGTGCTCCTGCTAGAGATCTTGAGATTCGTAATGAAATACAAAGAAGAAATATCATCCAGCCATCGCTGCAGCACTCTATTGAGCTGATCAGCCCAGTTCTCATGAGACTTAGCCACGTCAAAC
>OZ010598.1:82186552-82204052 GCA_963932145.1 Acanthosepion lycidas | reverse complement strand
TTTTTTTTTTTTTTTTTTTTTTTTTTTTTTATGCTAATTATCTAATGCGAAAGTCTGTTGATGTCGGCAAAAAACCGTTAACTCCTGCCTATGGTTTAATAATTTTTCATTATTTAGGAATTTAATGATGTGTAGTTTTTCCTGTAAGCATAAGAGGCATGGGTCATCCCAGGTTCTACAGGTACTTGCTCTATTTACTATTTTCCATTTTACTTTTGGTGTTTTATTCGTTTCCTTTAGATGCCAGAAATATTGGGATAGAGATGTCTGATTTCTATTTTGAATATTGTTGAAAGAGCACTTGTGTTGTCTCCATCTAATTTTAAAATTATTCTTTGTTGATCCTATGTATATCCTATCAGTGTTAGCCCTAACACTGATAGGATATACATAGGATCAACAAAGAATAATTTTAAAATTAGATGGAGACAACACAAGTGCTCTTTCAACAATATTCAAAATAGAAATCAGACATCTCTATCCCAATATTTCTGGCATCTAAAGGAAACGAATAAAACACCAAAAGTAAAATGGAAAATAGTAAATAGAGCAAGAACCTGTAGAACCTGGGATGACCCATGCCTCTTATGCTTACAGGAAAAACTACACATCATTAAATTCCTAAATAATGAAAAATTATTAAACCATAGGCAGGAGTTAACGGTTTTTTGCCGACATCAACAGACTTTCGCATTAGATAATTAGCATAAAAAAAAAAAAAAAAAAAAAAAAACATAGCTAAGTAAAATTCTAAAAAGCTCAGCCAAACCCTTAAATAAGAAAAACCCCTTTTTGTCGTCGTCAAAAAAAAAAAAAAAAAAAAAAAAAAAAACGAAATTCAATGCAAAGCGATCTGTATATTAAACACCCACTTAAATAAACAAATAAATAAATAGATAATCAGATAGACAAGAATAAGAGACAATTCTCCAGACACAGAACGACTGTAGGCGCGCCATAAAAATATCCTTCACTGGGAACCAACTAAAGGATGACCGTAAACATTAGCCTTGAAATGGATACCCTACCCAACCTTAGCAAAACCTCTCAGAGGATGATGAATCTACTGATAAGAATTAACTCCCTGACCACTTAAAGAATGAAAATAGTATAGCCACTCCCACAATAACAAATTCTGTAAAAATACACGTAAACCCAGAGATAGCTTATTCCTAAAATTTCGCTTGAAGATGAAACGTGACTAAACACCTCAATCCAACTTAATTTTATTAATTATTTGGATGATTTCGGCTCACGTTTTTGAAACATGAGAACTCTTATGTAGCGAAGGAATCATATTTTTAAACAAAAAATATTATTATATTATATATATATATATATATATATATATATATATATTATGTATGATATTTAATGTGGTTATTCAAATACGGGCCTATTTCGGTGTATCACTGCTCATTAGTGTGGCTAGGCATCCGATTGCTTCAGGGCGGTATCGAAACCCTACCGAATTGTCGTTGGCGCACGTCAATGAGAAAGGGAAATTCCAACGCATTGTATACGGATGTAAACAAACGCCAGTAGCCAACAGCGCGCGATTCATTAATTATCCCTCTCTCAACAGTGCTCGATCGAATAAACGAGAGCTTATTTAATATGGTCGTCCACATACAGGCCTGTTTCGCTGTTTCACAGTTTATCAGTGTGGTTAGTTATCCGATTTCTTCAAACCGGGATGGAAACCCTACCAATTTGGCATCGGTAGGAGATCCTAACCCTAAGCTAAGTACGGCGGAGACAAAATGGGGTGCTGGTGTTAACAAAACAGCGCTCGATGTAATATAACAGAGCTATTAAATATATATAAAGAAATAAACATTCTTTCTTGAACGGTAGCACGACATGGAATTTCACGCCCAACGCAATCTTCAGATGCCGTGTAGAGGCTGACCGTTACATATGAGAAAATCCAACATCTGAATATCTATCTATCTATCTATCTATCTATATATATATATATATAATGAGAAGTCACGTATACTTTCTTAATATATAAAAAGTTGCAAATTAAAAAAAATAATGTTTTTTTTATGAAAGTATTTAATTATTTATATATATTTGATATTTCAGATCGTCTTGGATCTTTCTTCAGAAATAATCGAGGTCGATCTGAAATATCAAATATATATATATATATATATATATATATATATATATATATATATATATATATATACAGATGGTGAGCTGTCTCATATATAACTTCTCTTTTGCCCGCCCGTTGATAACCGTCTGCTTCTTCTAATTCAGGCCTTCTGATTTTTACTACCGTAATTACACATCATGATAACTAACGAGGATCCAAAAAGAAAACCTAAACCAGACCTTAAAAAATCATCTAAACCCTTTAACATTTCCAAGACTTCATACGGCCTCGGAGAACCTACGGCAAACTCGGCCTTGTGCAACATACATCCCTCGTGGTTCGGTGGGGTGTTTAAATATTAAAAATCGATTAGATTGAACGCTGTGTCAACAACACACACTCACTAGTCGTGTAAGACTCTCCTGTTGTACTTACCGTTTTATATATGATATATATGTAACACTTGTTTTGTTATTTCTTTAACCATTTACTTGGTCACAACACTAATGTATTGTTTTCTGTTTTCTAACGTAAATCTTTCTCATTATAAGTTAGCAAACAAAGTACATTGAAGGCTGGTATTAATAAAATAGTCCTGAATGTAATATAAAAGACCTATTAAGTATATATTAATAAATATACATAACACGACTCGGAGTTTCACGCAGCGCAATCTTCAATCTATATGTATATATATATAGTGAATTGGGCAACAATCATTACTTAAACATATATTGTTAAATATAAAAGACAATGAATATCTATTATGTTTGATCAGGAGTCGTTCTAAACTCCGTATATTTGCTTTTATTTCGGCTGAAAAGAAAGACAAAAATTGCCCAAGATGCGGATAGTCTTTTATTAAGCTTTTCCTTACAGGATATTTAAAGACAGAAAATATTTTTAGATTTAAATTATTTCCAAGATAATAAGTATTTACGGATATAAGTTCGACTAATTAACCCATAGAAGGGAAAGATGTGGATTCATAAAATTCCCAAGCGTATCTGCGTGAACGTGAATATAACAGACTCCACTGGAATTAGAACTCGGCTCTGCGATTTCAAATCCCGAGCCGCTAACCGTTACACTACCCGCGCATCGAAGCTTAAAGCACTTGGTATTACAAAGCATTTACCCATCTAGTTACTGACCAGGTTCGTTGTTGGTTAATTTTGATGATCTTGTTGGAGTTAACTCCTCCTTAATTTCTTACGTTTCCAAACCGTTAGTTGGGGACGAACTCCAGTGTTATAAATACTTCGCAGTTTCTTCCCTCGGCCTTTCTTTTCTTCTCTCACTTTTCAGCTGACGATAACATGTAAAGATCTGTGGAGAATTTACGTTTTTCCCTTCTGGGGAAACGCCATGAAACATGCACACACAAACACACACGTACGAACATTAACTCACGCGTATTTTGACCACAAATTTTCTACGTTCATTTATACACACTCATTAACGTCTTCATCAATTGTAACCCTAATTGTTTGCCAATACACATATACTATATATATTAGGTTGGTGCAAAAATAATGACGTAATAATGTCGTTTTTTGACGTACTTTTTAACGTCAAAAAACGACATTAGTACGTCATTATTTTTGCACCAACCCAATATATATATATATATATATATATATATATATATATATATATATATATTTGTGCATTTAGGCAGCAATCCTTCTTTCATGAACATTTCATTGAATACGACAGACAAGGTGCTTTGACTTAGTTTTTTTATAAAATTTCTCATAAGATCTAATATATTTTTTCCTTTCAGATGATAAATTATATAAAAACTGTCCAAATGTTCTTTCGGCTATACATTTAGCTATTTTCAAGGATTACATATTTCAACTTTTAAATAAGAAATAGTTTGTTGCATGTATATATTTATATAATGTTCTCATTTTTCAGAACACGGTCAAGATATTGTATCCATGTTTATACTTGATATTATTCAGTGTTGTTTCTTTGGTTTTATTAAGAAGGCTTCCATTATTTTTAGTCTTTTTCTTTTGCATGTAGATAATGGTATTATTTTTGTGTTGTCAACAAATATGTTACGAATAGTGTCCGGTAGGTCTCCATGAATATATATATATATATATATATATATATATGAATATAAATGTCAATAAGAAAACTGTAGTTATTGCTGACGCGTTTCGTACACTGTGGACTTTCTCAAAGTAAAAAACGAAATGAATATAATTAAAGAAAGTAACTAATAATAACAAAAAACAGAATGTTCTTAGCAACTGGAAGAATGCAGAGAACGCTATTTTCATATTGTTAACGGAAAATAACGTCAGTTATTGTCACGTATGGAGAATATTGTCATTAAAGCTGTGTTCAACTATTTTCTTTTGATTTTACGATATTGTTGTGTAAGTTTGTTTGGGAGAGCAGTAATTTTGTTAAGAAAGGAAAAATAGGGAAATGGCCTGGGCGTAGATTAATACTTGGGTAATATTCTATGGCGGCACTCTCTGGAATTTTCCTTCTGAGTGAGTTATTTTCTTTTTTTATTAGTTAATAGTTGAATCCGCCAACACAGCTATAATGACAATTTAAAAATATTGTCTTATCTACAGGTTAACTCCGAGAAATTTTCATATATATATATATATATATATATATATATATATATATATATATATATATATATATATATATATAAAGAAATACATTTTTAAGGTGTGATATATTTATGGGATGAAGTGCTGAATATCAGAGAGCGTATGTAAATATATATATATAAGCGAACATTGAAGTCAACACTCAGATGCGACAGGCTGTTTGATGCTGGACGCAATGAAACACCCTGTCGCCTCTGAGTGTTGAGATCGACGTTCACTTCTATATATATATATATCTTTGTTGTTTTCTATTACATTTTTTTTGGGGTGGACTCATTCTGAGCTTGCCTTATTTGTTGTGGGCCCTATTTCAGGAGTCGACAAGTGTTCATCTCACAACGCGTATAAACACACGGCCCACTACAATCGTACAGGAACCGTTGTTTCAAAGTGATATGGCCGCAAGCCTTGAGAAAAGGTAGATGTGATGTAAAAAAAAAATCGACCCTAAAAACACAGAAAAGAAAAATGATTATTGGAAGGAAATGCTAGGAAGACTGAAGAGACCTTAATGAACAACAACGAAAAAGGAGAAAGTTTGAAGAAAGAAAAATAAATCTTCTTGTTTTTTTCATCGTGAAGAAATTTCCAAGTGGACCTTATAAATGAATCTGTGATTGCTAGTCACACCCAGTTGACCCCGTCGAGAAGTTAACAGTTTCCTTGCAATGCAGTGAATAAAAAAATAAACGAAAGAAAATTAGATTTTACGATTGACTGAACCGACGATTTAGCTGCGAGGTTCGAAAAATAAAATAAATTAATCAATAAAAATAAAAAAAAGAACTAACTTCATTACAGCTTATTCTTCCTTCAGCCAACAATATTTAAAATGTTTTCCGTTGATACTCTCTGCAAGTATTAAAACAGCTGTGCAGAATCATTTTAAATAAATGTAACTCCGAAAACCATTCTTCAAGTGAATGTATATTATAAAAAATATAAGAGAACTTTCGGATTTTGTTAGACGGATTATTTGCTTAAGTATATATTATTTATTTCCTTTTTTTATTTTACACACATTTCACCTCATGCACTACGGTTTTCCTGTTTTGTGTTTCTTTCATTCACTTTACATGTGTTGCTTGTACTTGAATTGTCATTGAAGCAAGAGCCGGATATATTATATGCGAGATGTCATGAACATACTCATTGATTATTTTAATCATTTCACCCCGAGCAAGGCAATGAAGCCACTAAAACATACAAGAGACTGGCAGTATAGAAGTTATATCCCAATTACTAATAATATTTTATTAATCATATCTTCTTGACAATGAAAATGAGCTCGTAAAAAAACGGATGATTTTTCATTGTGCCGCTTTTATTTTAACAAGCTTCACTCCCTCGGTAATGTTTTAAAAACCGATGCTTAGAATTGTAAAAAGAATCTTTTTTTTTTTTTGTTCTTGAGAATTGATAACAAAAATAATAAACACCATTTTTTAGCTTGTTTATTTATAGTACTTATTATATTGCTTACTGGAATGGCTGAATAAATATTGGTATTTGATTCGCACTTCATAAAATGGCAATTTATATATATATATATATGAATTGGGAAATGATAAATATTACATTTCGTAAGTTGTAATACAATTTTAATAGCTGTTAGAAAAGGTACCTCCATTAGGTCACGTAAAAAAGCGGCATATCACGATGAAAAAAGACTCATAAATCAACGAAAACAAAGTTTCGTTTAAATTATGTTTATATTGTTATGAAGAGGAAAGACCAAAGTATTTTTAAAATATTTTTTGAAATTTTTGACTCCTTTCTAACACGTAGAAAATTTTGGTTAAAAATAATGTTTTTTTTACGACAGCGCGAAAAAACTAAAAAAAAGGTTTGTTTTATTTTGCGCTTTTCCCGAGGAAAACAAACGTTAATCGAGGAAAACACACGTTAATTTAGGAAATTCTTGCAAAAATCAAATAATTGTTGGATTTTAATGAAACTCTCAGGACTTATTCAGAAATGAATGAAATTATTTTTGAAATTTTTTTTTCAGAAAATCTTGTTAAAAATAGATTTATTTTTAAACTTGTTTCCACCCACTTACATATTTTCATGAAATTTCGAGAAATTAAATCTTCAAGCACGGGATTTTTTTTTATTAGTTATAAACAGGAATCTTTGTAGAAAGTAAATCACTAGTTTTTTTTTTGTAAAACATTACCAGGTTTGTAGAAAATCTGCTTTGAATTGTAAAAATGTAAAAAAAGTATGACATTAATTAGAAAAGCTTCCACCTGTTTTTGTAGATACGTTATACTAAGGACATTATTTTGTGAAGAAATAAAATTTTTTCGATGAATAATGTATTTTTTTGCAAATTTTTTCCCCATTTTAAATTTTTTTATCATTAACGTCTTAATACTTCAAAAATCGTTTAAAATTCTTTATTTCTTTCAAGCACGCAATGCAATGATAACGTTAATGAAAATGTAAATTTACGAATCGAACTTTGAAAAGCACATAACAGTCGTTTGACCACAAATATTTTTAAAAAGAAATTTTTATTGAAAAAACATTCATAATTTCTATGTATGGAAATGTATACGCGACATAATCCTTAAAAAGGTCACGTGATTTGTGTCGTCTAGCACCGCAGTTATTTCTCTTTTCTGTCCAGTTCAGATCCACATCGTCAACGTGTTTGCAGAAATTCTTTTCAAATTTTAAAAGTAAGTTGTAATTATTTTTAATTACTTTTTATTAAATATTTTTCTTTAAAGTATTTTCTTTTATTTTGGATAATATTTCATTGAAATAATTTTTTTCGTATTAATTAATTTAACATAAGATTAAGAAGGTAAGAAACGAAGACCAAGACAAAATATGAAAAAATTTGAATAAGAAAAGTTTATATACAATTATCTAATTAATAAGAACAGTTTAAACAATTGATGTGATGATTTAAAAAATTGTCTAATTAAGAAAGTATGAAATAAAAAGTACATAATTGCTGAATAAAAATGTTAATATTTAAAAAGTACTAGTTAAAAACGAAAAACCGCGTTCGCCTACTTTAAAAAATTTGTTAATTTTGATCATCCATAGCTGTCTGCCATCGCCTCGTCAATTCCGAACGAGATGAAAGACATGCAGACACATCGATAAGAAATGTTTGGATACAAATTTTTTAAGCTATAAGTAAGTACTGTTTGTGTGATATCAAATTATTTTAACTTTTCTAATTTTACTCAAATAACGTGTCAAAAATATATAAATTTATTTTAGGAAGAAGTTTAAATTCAAAATTTTGTTTACAAATTTCTTAAAATTTAAGAAAGTGGCCGCTTTTATGAAAATTAAAAAAAAATCGAGCATATATTTGACATTCCAATCTATATCATTTCTATCTGAAAGACACCAGAATATGTTACTTACTGTAAATAATAAATTTAATGCTTTAGCTTTCAATTAATAACAACATATTTAAACAAAACTTTGTTTTCGTTGATTTATGAGTCTTTTTTCATCGTGATATGTCGAATTGAATGGAGGTACCTATTTTAGAATGTTCTAAATACAGAGAAAATATTAATAATTAGAGAAAAGTCAAACAAATAAAATAGACACGTCATTGCTTGGACTAAACACAACGTCATCAGTGATAATATTAAACCACAAAATCAAATATCCAATTTAATCCTCTCGCCTTCCAAAAAAAAAAAAATGTCTGAAGATGAGCAGTTCAGGAAATGTATCCCATGTTTGAGTTCAGCCGAGCGTTCGAAAAAAATAAAATACGGATAATCTGTTTTTAGATTGTATTTGTCACCTCCGTAGAGGTGTGCAAAAATTGCGATTAGCACCCTCAAAAAAGAGGTGCCGTCGCGGGGTATTGGTAATAGTTTTCAACTAGCAATAACCGCGCCTCGGGAAACCCTCATTGGCTACGGTACCGCACCTGCGCAAAGCTAACTTTTGCGTGCTGACAGATTGACACTTGGTCTAATTGAGGTCATACATATCTATGACCTACCTAATTAGCATATAACGATATGTTAATATTCATTATTTAATTAATGTAGCCATAAGAAGTTACTAAAATGAAAGGAAAGGATTGGTAATTCTAATTAACGATAGCTGAAAATATTCAAACTAAGCATTTCTACTTCAATTATTAGTAAATTCCAGAATTAAATACTGACTTGTCACACTAAAAACTGATTGGAGGATAAATTTGATACAGGGCATCTTATTTACTCACTTACTTCCGCTTTACATTTAAACACACACACACACAAACACGCACACACATATATATATATTTTATAAATTCATGAATCATTCATACAAAAAACAAATATAGAGGTCGCAAACAATATAAATAAGATACATCAACACCGAACCTGTATATGAATGATATGATCCCCGTTTATAAATTCCAGTTGCGTAAGGTCTTTTTAATTTTTTTACAAGCTTTCGTCTGTTCCTACAGACATCATCAGGTATGGAAGTAGATTTTGTTTTTGTTTTTATTTCTCAGTAATAAGAGGACAACGAAAATAGAGATGTAATCCGAAAAAATGCTATGAGAAATGTGTTATTGTTTTGAAACGTTAAAATTTAAATTCAAACTCAGCGTTGCAACCGCACGTTCCAATGGGTTGATGTATCTGATTTATTTTGTTTGCGACGATGCATTCTCGCCATTTAAATCATTAACCTCTATATTTGTTTTTTGTATGAATGATTCATGAATTTATAAATTATAATTGCACCTTTTAATTGAAATATATATATATATATATATGAATCATATTTTTAAATAAATAATTATATTTATGCTCTACTTTCGTATCGAGCACTATTTTTTTAAAAATAATTACAAAAATACTAAGGAACTTTGGATTATTTACCAAACCAGTTTCTTTCCTATTTTCTACAATATTTTCAAACATATATATATATATATATATATATATATATATATATATATATATATATATATATATATATATATATGAGTAATGAAAAGTTTGGTAATCCGTATAGATAATCCCAAGGAGGATGAAATCCAGAGTGCTCAATATTAAATCAAAGATATTAATTCAGTGAAAACAGAAAACTGTAAGGGCTTATTGGTTATAATTTTATTTCCCCAGGGAATTTATTTTCCCTTGCTCATCAGACCACACTTCCACACAAGGGTGAAAAATGAATTTAAATTTACATATATTTTTTATTCACTTTTGAGGGGAAGTATTATGTTGATGTAAGGTAATATAGAGAGTGAGGAGAGATGGTGACAGACATGGTCGAAATTAGAGAGGGAAGGGAGAGATGGGAATGATTTTAAATTCATTTTTATTACAATACTTAACCAAGGGACTCCTAATGTTAAATGTTTTCAATGAATTTATAAATATATATATATATATATATATATATATATATATATATATATATATATATATATATATATATATTATTATTATACTTAAAATAGCTTAGCTAATCTCGTGTTAAATGATGACAGATGAAGCTTTCAAATAATAAATTGACATCATATTTCCATATATGTAATCTGGCATGCAGGAAACATAAGCAATCAATTTAAACGTTTTTATGCAGGAAACATTTCGTATTCGTATTATTGTATTTTATATAATATTATGGATACTTTGTCAGATGTATCAACTCGCATTATTTTATTTATATAGCATTTGCCGAATATTTGCCATTTGTATCATCTCTCATTGTATATTACATAATTTTACGGATACCATTTGTATCATCTGTCATTATTGTATTTTATATATATTTTTATGTGTACATTGCCATTTGTATAATCTATCATTACTGTATTATATATAATTTTTACGGTTTCTTTGCCATTTGTATAATCTCTCAATATTGTATTTAATACAATTTTTATGGTTATTTTTCATTTGTATCATCTCTCATTATTGTATTTAATACAATTTTTATGGTTATTTTATAGATTACATTGCATTCAAATCTTTGTAGATCAGAGTCAACTGGAAAGCAACAAGTCGAAAGAGAGTACGATAGAAGAAAAGAAACTGTTAACATAGAACTTACGGTTGCATCTAGCCATTTTAACTTTAAAATGATGAGTTGTTAACACCAATCTAGTACTTCGCTTAAATTCACGTTATGGACAAAACAGATCATCTGCCATTTGTCCAATCATTAGAAATTATTCAAAGTTTGTTTAAAATTTGCAAGGCGCTTATTCTTTAGACATTATTGTATTTTTTTCTTTACGTTTGATGACATTTATCATCTCCATTTCTTTTTTTTACCTTCGTCAGCTTTATGTCAAAGACTTCATACTGCAATACTGTTAGTTAAGCATAAAAAAAAATTACAGGTGCAAAAATATCTTACCTGCATAACATACCAAAATGCATACAAAACACCTTATTAACTGAGGATGCTTAGTTGTTGATGGGCCCAGTCCAGTTTCGTTATAACTGTCGATCGCTTTTACGACCGACCGAACATTATGAAGAAGTTAAGATAGACCACTAAAGGAATGAAAACACCTTTTAAGGGGAATACAAAATATAAAGGAAATGCTGTGACGTATCAGAAGGGACAGCTGAAATATTTTGAACATGATAAAATAAGTTTTGGAGAATTTACGACTCATGTGGCACATCAAAGGAAGATACGCAGAGCAAAACAGCGAGACTTTTTTTTAAATTCTGTGTCTCTTCAGGACGTAGGCGATCATGGCTCTCCACTCCAACCTATCCCTTGTAGCTCTCAATAAGATTCGTGCCTCTGCCAAAACCTCCAGACCACGTTTTGTCATCCACTTGCTTAAGCCCGCCATGTATGTCATCCATTGCTTACCCTTGTCTCTCTTTCCCTCTATCTAGACTGTGAGCAACAGATTCTCCAAGCCCTCCTTACTCATTACCTGCCCCAGAAATTTCAGCTGCCTTCTCGATGCTAAACATAAGCTTTCTCCGTGTTTGCATCCTCTCCAAATCGTTGCTCACACGCTCGGTTCATGATATCCCTAGCATCCTTCTGTAGAACCATATCTCTGTTGCCTCGAGTCTCTTTTTCATCTTTGAGGAGACTGTCCACCATTCTCTGCCGTAAAGGACAACAGATGTCACGTACTAAGCTCAGTACTCTTTGTTACCAAAGAAATTCTCCTGTCTCGCGGTACTCTGCCCAGCTTTTGGAATGTATCTTTGGCCATCCCAATACGTCTTCGGACCTCAGCGTCGCACTTACCCACCTCCGTCAAAACCCTTCCCAGTTATTTAAATTTCGGCACCTGATGGATTTTAGTGTCCGCGACCTGCAAATGGCACTTCGTGCTCATCCTTTTATTGATGACCATGCATTCTGTCTTCTTTTAGTTTATGCTTAGTCCCTTCTTCACGCTATCCTTCGCTATCTTCTGTAGGGGATTTTGTAATTTCTTTTACGTGTCTGCTATTACTACTGCATCATCTCCGTATCTTATGTTGTTAAGACTGTGGCTGCCAATGGTGAATCCCGGTAGGATTTCCAGTTCTTTCAGAATTGCCTCGCTGTATACATTAAAAAAGTCCGGTGAGAAGACACATCCTTGCCTTACGCCCCTTTCTATTTTTGTATATTCGCTGAACTCATTCTCAGTGCGCATGAATTTAGGTAAAAGGTTTGAGCAAATGATGAGGTGAAACAGCTAACACAAAATATCGAGTAGACATAAAAGAGGAAGTATTGATGGGAGAAATAAAATGATGGAAGCTGTGGAGAGTCATGATACTGTACGTTCTGAATGGAAATGGCAGATAGAGAGAGTGGGGGTAAATAACCTTTTCTTAGTTGTTTTTATCATTCATTCCTTAATTTTGACGGAATTTCGACCAAGCATCGATCGACCCACAGTTTTCCTTACCTCGCACGCTTAATCTAGTCTCCCTTGTTCATATATCATCCTGTTTGTTATTCCCATCGTTTTATCCGCTCAAATGGTCAGCAGCTGATGGTCTGACCGACGGGCTGGACCGTCCGTCTGATTATTTACCCACATGCCATTTACTGCTTTGAATCTTTTTCGCGCAGTTGCCTGAACCATTACGAGTACACGACAGTGCAGATGTCGAAGAGAAGTTAAAGGAGAGAAAGAGTGTAAAAACAAAAGGGATGTAAAAGAAGGAGCAAAGGAAAGTGAGAAAGAGAAAGTGAGAAAGAGAAAGAGAGAGTGAGAAAGAGGAAAACGTGAAAGAAAGAAAGAAAGAAAGAAAGAAAGAAAGAAAGAAAGAAAGAAAGAAAGAGGAAAAACGAGCCCACGAGGGAACGGATCTTGAAGAGAAGGTAAAGAAGATTAAGTGATAAAAAGAGAGGGAATGTGAGACAAAGAAAGAGAAAAGAAAAGTGAGAAAGACAAAGAAGAAAAAAATGAATGAAAGAAAGAAAGAAAGAAAGAAAGAAGGAAAGAAAGATTGAAAAAAATGAAATAAAGAAAACAGGAAGAGAAAAACAGAAGATAAAAGACCACACAAGGGAAAAGATCTTGAAGAGAAGGTAAAGAAGAGTCAGTAATAAAAAGACACGGAATGTGAGGGAAAGAAAGAGAAAAGAAAAGTGAAAAAGTGAAATAGAGAAGCGGTAAAGAAAGAAAGAAAGAAAGAAAGAAAGAAAGAATGAAAGAAAGAAAGAAAGAAAGAAAGAAAGAGAAAATAGAGGATAAAACGTGCACATGAAGCAACGGATGTTGAAGAGAAAAGTAAAGAAGAGGGAGTAATAAAAAGAGACGAAAATTACGGGAAAAGGAAAAGAGGGGAAAAGAAAAAGAAGAAAAAAAGTGTGAGAGAGAATGTGAGGCAAAGAAAGGGAAAAAGAGAAAGAGGACAAGTGAGATAGAGAAGCGTTATAGAAAGAAAGAAAGAAAGAAAGAAAGAAAGAAAGAAAGAGAAAAACAGAGGAAAAAACGTGTACAGGAGGAAACAAATCTTGTAGAGAAAGTAAAGAAGAGGGAGTAATAAAAAAAGAGACGAAAATTAAGGGAAAGAAATATCAAGAAAAAGAAGGAAAGTAAAAGAACATTAGAGTGTAAGAGAGATGAGTTAGAGTAAGAAGGAGAGCAAAAGAAAGAATAAAAAGAAAAGAAAGAAATAGAAAAATAGAAGAAAAATGACATATGGGTGAAAGAAGGAGAGAATAAAAGACATTTCAAGAAGAAAAAAAGAAAGATTAAAAGATAAATAGAGAGAAGGAGATTAGGAAGGAGAGAAACGTAGGGACAAAAGAGAGTAAAAAAAATTAAAAAAAAAACGAAAGAAAAAAAAGAGAGAAAAAAGAAAAGAGAGAAAAAAGCAATATATTGTAGATAAATACAGTGAATAAAAGTAGCAAAGGTTAGCAAAAGAGACAGAGAGATAGACTAAGAGAGTAAGAGAGATAAAAACAGAACAGCAAAGAGAGAAAGAGGTAACAGAAGAGACGAAGAAAGAGAAAAAGAGGTAACAGAAGAGACGAAGAAAGAGAGAGATGCAAATTTAGAAAGAGACAAGAAGAAATAGATAAAGAGATCGCAGATAAGAGAAAGAAAGAGAAATGCATATAAAACAATGAAGAGGAAAGAGAAGCAGAGTACTAGCAGAAGAAACAAAGATATATATTAGGTTGGTGCAAAAATAATATCATTTTTTGACGTATTTTTTAACGTCAAAAAACGATATTATTTTTGCACCAACCTAATATATATACAAAGAGAAAGAGAGTGGAAAACTCTCAGATGAGAGTAAAGAAAAAGAGAGGAACAAAATGAAAAATACAAAAAGAAAGAACAACAAATCGTAGTAGAGAGAAAAGTGAGAAAGACAGGCTAAGAGAGAAATAGAAAGACAAAGATGTAAGAGAATACACAATGAGAAAAAGAGAGCGAGAAAGAAAGTGATGAAGAGAGAGAGGGAAATATATAGAGTGACATGAAGTGATAGAGAAAGAACCCGTAAATAAGACAAAGAAAGAGAAAAACAAAAACCCTAAAGATGGCTCATAAATTGGCGGGAATTTGTTCAAGTGACGCTGATGATTCAGTTATGTGCCATGAGTGATACACGCGTAGGCGATCATGTATCTTTCGATTATTTCCCGCAGTTGGTTGCCATTTCTTTCTGCAGTAGACCAGTTGCCATCCAAAGCTATAGAACCTAGTCTGTCATGCTATTTACCCATAGCTGGAGAGGAGAAGAGAATTCATACCTTTCACAAGGGTATTAGCACGTAAATGAATGTAATGAATTCGACTGGAATTCGAACTCGGCTCTCCGATTCCTTAATCCAAGCCGCTTTCCACTAATCCCGGAAAATCTAGAAGAGGATTCATACTTTTCACAAGGGTATTAGCGCGTAAGTGAGTGTAATGAATTCGACTGGAATTGGAACTCGGCTCTCCGATTTCTCAATCCTAGCCGCTATCTGATGATAGACTGGTTAATATAGATACATATATCTTCTGGGGAGGTCGACGTTTGCAAAAAAAAAAAAAAAAAAAAAAAAAAAAAACGAAACAAAAAACATCAAAATTTTCAAAATATTGATTTTAACCTGGGCTCGAACACCGACAACTTCTACTGAAAGTGCACATGCAGATTTTGATTAATACCTTATCTAGTTATTTTATTTACTAATATGAAGATGAGAAAAGAAAGAAAGAAATGGAAAGGAGAAAGGAAGAAAAGAAAAAGAAAGAAAGCGAGAGAAAAAGATAGAAAAAAAGAAAGGAAATGAAAGAGAGATTAAACAGAAAGAGAAAGAGATAGCGGAAGGGTGTAATGAGAAAATAAAAATGAAAAGAAAGAAAAAAGAAGCGCACTAATCGAAAACGCATTAATTGAATACGCATTAATCGAGGGATGCGCTCGTATACGCTTTTCTATGTTAAAGTTTGTTTTAATCATCTTTTTAATACGTAAATCAGTTTGCAAAATACAAACATTTACCAAACAATTTTAGCACGATTTTGAATATTTACCGTACAAATGGTCGCTGGAAAATTTTTTCCATGTTAAATCGGGTGATGACACAAAAAAGGTTGGTAATCTTCTAGGGATTTAGTTAATGTCCAAACATTTACCCAAATTTCATAGGTAGTTTTTGCGACTCTTTCCTCTGTACCGTTTGCCTTTCATGTGTTCATATTTTTCCGTCTTCCAAATCCTTATTCCTCATTGTAGTCCCTAAAATTTTGAACTCTTTCTTTGATGCTTCTTACAAGTGCACATTTTGTTTCCATTTTATCTAAAACCATGCGGTTGCTCATGTTTAAGTCTATAGCATTCTCAGCATCCTTCAGTAGGACCCCATTTCTACAGCCTCAAGTCTCTTCTCCATCTACGATGTGATAATACACCATTAACTGTTATATATACATTACAAAATTATATCTCTATAACAAAACGTTTGTACGTGTCGGGATAAAAAAAAAAACGCGATTATCAGCCTTCGGTCGAGATTAAGCAACGTAGGTCACGTGACTGCCGATTAGTGACGTCACTCAGTGAAGAAAATAGTAGTCAAGTTCAAACCTTGCGCTTGCTTTTTTTTAGTCCGGGCCAAGGGGCTCTAACTGAAGCAAAATCTGACTCCTCCAGCGCATGCTACAGTTTACAAGTCTATGGCCCCGTTTCCCCTGATATAGAAATTTGGGAAAAGCCAAGACAAGCCGTTTCCTGTTCGCGCAATATTCCTCGCTTGGGACATAGTAGATGAATCCGAACCCCTTGAATCTGGTGTTATAAACATGGCTTCTCCAGAAACACATACGTTTCTCCATATTGTATGTATGTCTTTCTCTTAGTATGATTGCTAACAGAAAAGACGTAACAAAATACGGCTTCATGTTTGACGACATCGCTATAGCTTACTGATCTACTAAAATATGAACTCACATTTTGTTTAGTCCTTTTATTAATATAGTCCGAGTGGACATAATGTTGGGGATCCTTTTCTTATTATTAAGTAATAAACTGATACGATAAACGCCTCCATGCAATCTTCAAACATATTCTGAATATTGTATTGAAGCAAGAAACTGACAGACACCATGCTGTGTTGATTTCTATGTACACACTCTATATAAGTATAAACACATTTTGAACAATATATATATATATATATATATATATATATATATATATATATCTGTGTGTGTAAAGCCAACATTGTCTAAATCGTGTAACAGTATAATTATCCATCCCACAAAATGTTTAATAACTAAATAACCACTAAACTAATTGAGTTTCTTTTTTCCAGGTCTTCAGATAAGACGTTTAGCCATTTGTCGTAAGAATAACTGAAAACCCCTTTGATTATTCAGCTAAAATAAGAACAGGTTAAAATCGTTTTGTGTCACACCCACTATCTTCATAAATGAGCAAGGGTGAAAGGAAAGGGTCATTCAGACCTTCAGTAATGGTACCAACATTCATAATTTGACTTGCATCTTCAATGTCCATTCAAGGAACAACAAGAGTATGGTTAATAAGTTTTAAAAATGGCGAACATGAGTTTCAGCTATGAAAGTACAAAGAGTATTAAAAACGACTTGAAAAGGACATCGTACGTGAAACCTTTGAGGCAAGTTGTTACCCGAGGACAGAAAGTTAGAAAGTTTGAGAGAACGAAGATCATCTTGAAGGAATTGGAAAATGATCTTGAAATAATATATATATATATATATATATATATATATATATATATATATATATGTATGTATATATATATATATATATATATATATATATATATA
>OZ010598.1:82091552-82181552 GCA_963932145.1 Acanthosepion lycidas | reverse complement strand
TAGTAATAATGATAGTGTACAAGATGCTACCCTCCAGAAACAATGTTGGAAAGATAGGATGAATGTGTCGACTCTACAATTAAGAGACTTGAGCCTACTGGACAGAACAAGATATGGTGACGCGTAACAGTAAAAAAAATATAAAAATAAAAATAAAAATAAACGCAAAACATCGAACAGAAGAATGGACGGAATTCCAGGAAATACAAAAAACGGCAACTTCAGATATGGAAACTTCTGAAACGGAGTCGAAGGAATGGCAGTTAAATCTGCAAAGATAAAGAGAGTGAACTGCAAGAGCGAAACTAGGTTGTTCTTAAAAATAACGCAAAAGAACATAAGAGCCAGCAATAAAAAATACTAAATAAAAGGAGGATCGTTTGGGGACCCAGTGGCAAATCTCAGTATTCGGCCCTTCAAATAGTGTGGAAGGTTCTGCACAAAACCTTCGCTATTATTATCAAATCTCATGGGCACCTCGGGGTGATGTAATGGTTAGCAAGCTTGTCTCGCTAGAACAATTACGACTGAGTAGTGAGTTCAATCCTCATTAGGTGCCCCTTACTTTATTTAATTTTCTTGTGTCCGAACAAGTGTTTTCTTTTCTGCACACAGAGGTGTGTAGAAACTGCCCAAACGTTCTGTAATTCCGAACGCATTCGATTGTAGCCCTTATCAAGGATGATTTTATTTTTACTTTTTAACTGGATGTATGGGTTGTATGTATGTATCTAAAGTTAAAGGGATGTTTTAATTTCCGAACACAGTCAGCACCTTGTGGCCGTGTTCGTAGTTAATATTACTGACTGGTGTCTTTTTCTTTCTTATTATTAAGGCTTCTACTATTTTAAAACTTTTTTTTACATATGGATTATGCTTGTATTTTCTACTATTATGTTTCGAATGGAGTCTGTTTAAATGAGTTCTGATGGAGCTGTCGTTGGATAGGTGTAACGTAAGTCATCTGAATAGGCATGTCGTAGTGTGACCGATGTAATTATTCATGAGTTCGGTTTGATCAGAAACATAGTTCGTTAAGGGGCAGTTGAACTCATATATATATATATATATATATATATATATATATATATATATACATACACACCCTTGTGCTAATTAATTCTAACAACCGCTTTAGTTATCTTTCTTTCACAATACGGTCAATTTTTGACCCACTGGAGTGGCAGGGTGTAATCGATTTTTATTTTTTCCTCAGATTAGGCCATTTGCAATGGTGTGCTGTAATATGAGTCTATTTTCGGGGTGTTAGATAATATTTGAAATAAGTGAGGTGATAAAATTTGATTGGCATTGAAAAATATTTCATCAGATATTCATCACGCCAAAACACTATTGTCTCCACTATCGATTAGTTGTCCTATGTCCATTATCTGCGATGAACGATACTCCAAGGAAGCTTACAAAAATTTTTAACGCAGCACGAACACACTGGCAAGCCTTGCCAGTGAGCAAATCAAAGTACTATAGATTGGCGCGAAAACACTTCTGATTTAAATCCAGTTGAGAATGTGTGGTTAATTTTCAAGGAAAGACTTCGTGGAATTGACATACGAAGTACTAACATGTGCACTGCTTCATGTTTCATTGGAAAAAAATATTTGTAGCAATGAAAGAATGGCTATCCTTTGTAGTGTACAATTGTATTCCTGAAACTCTGGTTGATATTTATGTAGTCGATTTGGATTTTGTTTCTCCTCCTAAGCTTCTTCATTTCCATATTCGACTTGGGTTTTCTAGAGACCAGGTTTTAGGTAGACAATTGGATCCATTTTCTCCCAGGATTCTTTACGTGTTTCTAGTCCAAATTTGGCAATTATTTCACCAATTCTCTCGTTGTCTACTTTGTAAATCAAGTCTCCTTTCGTTTCTTTACAACATAAAATGCGCAGATGACATAGTACTGATAGCAGATACGGAAAAGTAATTACAAAATCTCCTACAAAAGGTAGCGACGTAGAGTGAGAAGATGGGACTAAGCATAAACTACAAGAAGACAGAATACATGGTTGTCAGTAAGAGGATGAGCCCGAAATACGATTTGCACGTCGCGAACACTAGAATCAAGCAGACGCGGAAGTTTAAATATCTGAGAAGCGTTTTGACAGAGGACCGTAAGTGTGACACTGAGATCCATAGACATATTGGGAGGGCCAAGGACGCATTCTAAAAGCTGGGTAGAGTATTGTGAGACAGGAGGAATCCTGAGCTGTTATGTGACATATGTCCTTCTTTACAGCAGCGAATGTGGACAATTTCCTCAAAGATGAAGAAGCGGGGCGACGGAGATGTGTTTCTACAGAAGGATACTAAGGATATCATGGACCGAGCGTGTGAGCAGCGAGAGGATGCAAACAAAGAGGAGGCTCATATTTAACATCAGAAAGAGGCAGCTGAAGTTTCTGGGACACATAAAGAGGAAGGAAGGCCTGGAGAATCTGATACTCACGAGTCGAACAGAGGGAAAGAGAGACAAAGGTAAACAAGGCATGACATACTTAGCGATCTTGAACAAGTGGTTGACAGAACAGATTGTAATGATCGGGGAAACATACTCTTGGGCCAAAGATCAGTGGTTCCACAGAGCAGTGGTTCGCTGGAAGAAGCTGTTCGAGTGGGGCTTGCTTCTCACCGATGGAATACGGAGGTAATACGGATGGTTTGCTACAATGTAAATAGCATGGCGGGTCCTAGCTGTGAAGGTTAGACCAGGTGAAACCAAGGTATATAATTCGTCCGACCACTTTCCTTGGTGGTCGCAGCGAGAGACTCGCCATATCCCGTCTGCGAGAGGACTGGATGGAGGAGTATAATTCTTCTCTAATAAGGACTCGGAGAAAATTTTGAACTCTATCGAGATTGCGAAGTGAGGACTGGGCAGCTCCCGCCCAAACGTGGAAACAATGCCCCATTTTCGACCTGATCTGGCTCTTATAAAATTACTTACTAAAGCGGTACAAGAAGCAGATTATTTTACTTGCATCTTTAGCGATGTAAATTAGATAATCACTCAAGCTCGGATGTGGGTTTGAAGTTCAAGGATATGGTGCATTTTCGAGGAGACATCCGATCATCTTGACGCGGTAGTCAGAGTTTCATCAGCGGTGATAAAATGTAACCAGTTTCGTTTTTGAGGCATTGACTTTAGCCAGCCAGTTTTTTCCTCAACTGAGAAGTTAGTGCTAGATCGGAAGAGAGGTCAGCTGCCAATTTCTGATCGTCAAGACTTAGAGTTGCGACAGCATATCGTCGTATCATCGATCTGGGTATATTCTTAGGCAGATCATGTATGTAAATCAGAAAGAGAGTTGGTCCTAGAAGTAACTCCAGTGGAACGCCTGCGTTGACCGTCAGGGCTTCGAGTCGTGAATAATTCCATTTGGAAATACTTAATAACAGGTTAACCTACTAATAAGTATTTTATAACAGAGAAAACCCTTCTAATGATTCCATTGTTGGATGGTTTGTGTAGCAAACCTTTGTACTACACCTTATCGAAGGTTTTCGAAACACCTAATTCTATGGTCATAGAATCGTCATGATCCTCACTATGTAATGGTAGTTAAGACATCAGCAGTGGACCGGGATGATCGAAACCCATACAGCTCGTCGCACATGAGTTTGTTCCTATCAAGGTGCTCAATGAGATTTTTCAGTAAAGTTTCAAAAAGCTTACTGATAATACTGAGGAGAATGATGGATCTATACTGAGAGGGGAAGGATCGCTCACTCGCGTTCTTGAAGAATGGGCATGGCTCCTTTCCACAGGCTTAAGAAGGATTTCTCCAAGCAATGATTCAATAACTTTGCTAGTATCGGGGGATAATTATAATCTTAAGGAAAACCATTGGAATTTTGTCTGGGCTAGTGGATTTCTTATGATTTCTAGTGGATTGAAGCTTCTTTGACTCCCGTGCTGAAATCAATATAATACTGAGACTGTGCACTGTGAGACATCGGAAGGGTATGGCCATTGTCATCTAACGTTGCGTTTTTGGCAAAGATCTAGGCGAAGGTCTTAATCTTGTCTGTCGGAGAAAATATAGTTTTGGCGTCATTTATAATAGTTGTTACAGCCGATGTGCTTCTATTTATAATTTGGTTAGTGATCTTCCATAAAAGATCCAACTTGTTTCGTTTTAACCCTGGCCTGGACAGCTTGTGCATAGCTGCATTTTGCGTTTTCCAGAACTCTCTTACGGCGATTGAAGGTGGCTCTGAAAAAGTGCCAGATTAGACTGCTCCTTGTGATAGATAATGGTACCGGTGAGCTATGGCTGCAGCGCCTTCAGTGGTGAACCAGCTCTGTTTAGTTTTTGCTGGAACTTTTTTGAGGCGCGGAAAGATATAAAACATAAGCATTCCAGAAAGGATTAATTCTGTGATGAGGACAGCAGTTTTGGGAGCAATATGCATGAAAATGTTTTGGAGAGGTGCTTGCGTTATATAGGAACGAAAGCTGCCCCAATCTGCCTCTCTATGAAACAGTAATTCAGATGTCACTATTTGGTATCAATCTGGATAATAACTAGAAAATAATCAGACGTGCCTGGGAGGGGTTGCGGTAAAACTTTTGTATTTGTCATGGTAGGATCTTAGGAAAAAGTCGAGGAAGTTCGCCTGCTGTCCCGTCGAGTACGGGTGTGTAATTCGATGAGGTTAGTTTATAAGCGACGGAGAAGCCTCTGCAATATATGACTTCCTCATCGGTTTTGTTGGAGTGGTCTACCCACACTTTGTGATGAATAT
Organism: Acanthosepion lycidas; assembly: GCA_963932145.1. Taxonomy (NCBI): domain Eukaryota; kingdom Metazoa; phylum Mollusca; class Cephalopoda; order Sepiida; family Sepiidae; genus Acanthosepion; species Acanthosepion lycidas. The sequence continues at coordinate 82,176,785 of OZ010598.1, read as the reverse complement.
TGAACTTACCGCTGATATGAAAGCTAGCCGAAGAAAATTCCGTGAGGATATTATTAATCGTTTCAGATAATGAATCGAAGATTTGGTTTGGTTTGCTTTACGGTACATCAACCTCAGTGGGTTATTTAATATCGACAAAATTTTCATTGTTGGTAATATTTTTTATCTATCTATTTCAGTATATATTGGTTTGGTTTGTTTTGTTTTACGCCATTTCAACCTCAATAAGTTATTTAATGTCGGCAAGATTTTTATTGCTGGGAATATTTATAATCTATCTCAATATATATTGATTTGGTTTGTTTTGTTTTACTGCATATCAACCTCAATGGGTTTTATTTAATGCCGACAAGATTTTTATTTTTGGTAAATTAATTTTTCAAAAATCTGTTTCTGGTAATATTTTTTTACAAAAGTATATTTTTTCTTCAAAAATCTATTTGCTGATACAATAAGATTTTTGGAGAAAAAAATTTTACAATGTATTTCTGATATTCAAAATTCTATGAATGCTTTCATAGAATTTTGACCCTAGTTTTTTTCTTTCTTTTTTACGTTTTGGTTTGTTTTACGGCATATCAACCTCAATGGGTTATTTAATGCCGACAAGATTTTTATTGCTGGGAATATTTTTAATCTATCTATCTCAGTATATATTGGTTTGGTTTGTTTTGTTTTACGGCATATCAACCTCAATGGGTTATTTAATGCCGACAAGATTTTTATTGCTGGGAATATTTTTAATCTATCTATCTCAGTATATATTGGTTTGGTTTGTTTTGTTTTACGGCATATCAACCTCAATGGGTTATTTAATGCCGACAAGATTTTTATTGCTGGGAATATTTTTAATCTATCTATCTCAGTATATATTGGTTTGGTTTGGTTTGTTTTACGGCATATCAACCTCAATGGGTTATTTTATGCCGTCAAGATTTTTATTGCTGGGAATATTTTTAATCTATCTATCTCAGTATATATTGGTTTGGTTTGTTTTGTTTTACGGCATATCAACCTCAATGGGTTATTTAATGCCGACAAGATTTTTATTGCTGGGAATATTTTTAATCTATCTATCTCAGTATATATTGGTTTGGTTTGTTCTGTTTTACGGCATATCAACCTCAATGGGTTATTTTATGCCGTCAAGATTTTTATTGCTGGGAATATTTTTAATCTATCTATCTCAGTATATATTGGTTTGGTTTGGTTTGTTTTACGGCATATCAACCTCAATGGGTTATTTAATGCCGACAAGATTTTTATTGCTGGGAATATTTTTAATCTATCTATCTCAGTATATATTGGTTTGGTTTGGTTTGTTTTACGGCATATCAACCTCAATGGGTTATTTTATGCCGTCAAGATTTTTATTGCTGGGAATATTTTTAATCTATCTATCTCAGTATATATTGGTTTGGTTTGGTTTGTTTTACGGCATATCAACCTCAATGGGTTATTTAATGCCGACAAGATTTTTATTGCTGGGAATATTTTTAATCTATCTATCTCAGTATATATTGGTTTGGTTTGTTTTGTTTTACGGCATATCAACCTCAATGGGTTATTTAATGCCGACAAGATTTTTATTGCTGGGAATATTTTTAATCTATCTATCTCAGTATATATTGGTTTGGTTTGTTCTGTTTTACGGCATATCAACCTCAATGGGTTATTTTATGCCGTCAAGATTTTTATTGCTGATAATAGTTTTCATCTATCTATCTCAGTATATATTGATTTGTTTTTTTTTGTTTTACGGTATATCAACCTCAATGGGTTATTTAATGCCGACAAGATTTTTATTGCTGGGAATATTTTTAATCTATCTCAGTTTATATTGGTATGGTTTGTTTTGTTTTACGGTATATCAACCTCAATGGGTTATTTAATGCCGACAAGATTTTTATTGCTGGGAATATTTTTAATCTATCTATCTCAGTATATATTGGTTTGGTTTGTTTTGTTTTACGGCATATCAACCTCAATGGGTTATTTAATGCCGACAAGATTTTTATTGCTGGGAATATTTTTAATCTATCTATCTCAGTATATATTGGTTTGGTTTGTTCTGTTTTACGGCATATCAACCTCAATGGGTTATTTTATGCCGTCAAGATTTTTATTGCTGATAATAGTTTTCATCTATCTATCTCAGTATATATTGATTTGTTTTTTTTTGTTTTACGGTATATCAACCTCAATGGGTTATTTAATGCCGACAAGATTTTTATTGCTGGGAATATTTTTAATCTATCTCAGTTTATATTGGTATGGTTTGTTTTGTTTTACGGTATATCAACCTCAATGGGTTATTTAATGCCGACAAGATTTTTATTGCTGGGAATATTTTTAATCTATCTATCTCAGTATATATTGGTTTGGTTTGTTTTGTTTTACGGCATATCAACCTCAATGGGTTATTTAATGCCGACAAGATTTTTATTGCTGGGAATATTTTTAATCTATCTATCTCAGTATATATTGGTTTGGTTTGTTCTGTTTTACGGCATATCAACCTCAATGGGTTATTTTATGCCGTCAAGATTTTTATTGCTGATAATAGTTTTCATCTATCTATCTCAGTATATATTGATTTGTTTTTTTTTGTTTTACGGTATATCAACCTCAATGGGTTATTTAATGCCGACAAGATTTTTATTGCTGGGAATATTTTTAATCTATCTCAGTTTATATTGGTATGGTTTGTTTTGTTTTACGGTATATCAACCTCAATGGGTTATTTAATGCCGACAAGATTTTTATTGCTGGGAATATTTTTAATCTATCTATCTCAGTATATATTGGTTTGGTTTGTTTTGTTTTACGGTATATCAACCTCAATGGGTTATTTAATGCCGACAAGATTTTTATTGCTGGGAATGTTTTTAATCTATCTATCTCAGTATATATTGGTTTGGTTTGTTCTGTTTTACGGCATATCAACCTCAATGGGTTATTTTATGCCGTCAAGATTTTTATTGCTGATAATAGTTTTCATCTATCTATCTCAGTATATATTGATTTGTTTTTTTTTGTTTTACGGTATATCAACCTCAATGGGTTATTTAATGCCGACAAGATTTTTATTGCTGGGAATATTTTTAATCTATCTCAGTTTATATTGGTATGGTTTGTTTTGTTTTACGGTATATCAACCTCAATGGGTTATTTAATGCCGACAAGATTTTTATTGCTGGGAATATTTTTAATCTATCTATCTCAGTATATATTGGTTTGGTTTGTTTTGTTTTACGGCATATCAACCTCAATGGGTTATTTAATGCCGACAAGATTTTTATTGCTGGGAATATTTTTAATCTATCTATCTCAGTATATATTGGTTTGGTTTGTTCTGTTTTACGGCATATCAACCTCAATGGGTTATTTTATGCCGTCAAGATTTTTATTGCTGATAATAGTTTTCATCTATCTATCTCAGTATATATTGATTTGTTTTTTTTTGTTTTACGGTATATCAACCTCAATGGGTTATTTAATGCCGACAAGATTTTTATTGCTGGGAATATTTTTAATCTATCTCAGTTTATATTGGTATGGTTTGTTTTGTTTTACGGTATATCAACCTCAATGGGTTATTTAATGCCGACAAGATTTTTATTGCTGGGAATATTTTTAATCTATCTATCTCAGTATATATTGGTTTGGTTTGTTTTGTTTTACGGCATATCAACCTCAATGGGTTATTTAATGCCGACAAGATTTTTATTGCTGGGAATATTTTTAATCTATCTATCTCAGTATATATTGGTTTGGTTTGTTCTGTTTTACGGCATATCAACCTCAATGGGTTATTTTATGCCGTCAAGATTTTTATTGCTGATAATAGTTTTCATCTATCTATCTCAGTATATATTGATTTGTTTTTTTTTGTTTTACGGTATATCAACCTCAATGGGTTATTTAATGCCGACAAGATTTTTATTGCTGGGAATATTTTTAATCTATCTCAGTTTATATTGGTATGGTTTGTTTTGTTTTACGGTATATCAACCTCAATGGGTTATTTAATGCCGACAAGATTTTTATTGCTGGGAATATTTTTAATCTATCTATCTCAGTATATATTGGTTTGGTTTGTTTTGTTTTACGGTATATCAACCTCAATGGGTTATTTAATGCCGACAAGATTTTTATTGCTGGGAATGTTTTTAATCTATCTATCTCAGTATATATTGGTTTGGTTTGTTCTGTTTTACGGCATATCAACCTCAATGGGTTATTTTATGCCGTCAAGATTTTTATTGCTGATAATAGTTTTCATCTATCTATCTCAGTATATATTGATTTGTTTTTTTTTGTTTTACGGTATATCAACCTCAATGGGTTATTTAATGCCGACAAGATTTTTATTGCTGGGAATATTTTTAATCTATCTCAGTTTATATTGGTATGGTTTGTTTTGTTTTACGGTATATCAACCTCAATGGGTTATTTAATGCCGACAAGATTTTTATTGCTGGGAATATTTTTAATCTATCTATCTCAGTATATATTGGTTTGGTTTGTTTTGTTTTACGGTATATCAACCTCAATGGGTTATTTAATGCCGACAAGATTTTTATTGCTGGGAATATTTTTAATCTATCTATCTCAGTATATATTGGTTTGGTTTGTTCTGTTTTACGGCATATCAACCTCAATGGGTTATTTTATGCCGTCAAGATTTTTATTGCTGATAATAGTTTTCATCTATCTATCTCAGTATATATTGATTTGTTTTTTTTTGTTTTACGGTATATCAACCTCAATGGGTTATTTAATGCCGACAAGATTTTTATTGCTGGGAATATTTTTAATCTATCTATCTCAGTATATATTGGTTTGGTTTGTTCTGTTTTACGGCATATCAACCTCAATGGGTTATTTTATGCCGTCAAGATTTTTATTGCTGATAATAGTTTTCATCTATCTATCTCAGTATATATTGATTTGTTTTTTTTTGTTTTACGGTATATCAACCTCAATGGGTTATTTAATGCCGACAAGATTTTTATTGCTGGGAATATTTTTAATCTATCTCAGTTTATATTGGTATGGTTTGTTTTGTTTTACGGTATATCAACCTCAATGGGTTATTTAATGCCGACAAGATTTTTATTGCTGGGAATATTTTTAATCTATCTATCTCAGTATATATTGGTTTGGTTTGTTTTGTTTTACGGTATATCAACCTCAATGGGTTATTTAATGCCGACAAGATTTTTATTGCTGGGAATGTTTTTAATCTATCTATCTCAGTATATATTGGTTTGGTTTGTTCTGTTTTACGGCATATCAACCTCAATGGGTTATTTTATGCCGTTAAGATTTTTATTGCTGATAATAGTTTTCATCTATCTATCTCAGTATATATTGATTTGTTTTTTTTTGTTTTACGGTATATCAACCTCAATGGGTTATTTAATGCCGACAAGATTTTTATTGCTGGGAATATTTTTAATCTATCTCAGTTTATATTGGTATGGTTTGTTTTGTTTTACGGTATATCAACCTCAATGGGTTATTTAATGCCGACAAGATTTTTATTGCTGGGAATATTTTTAATCTATCTATCTCAGTATATATTGGTTTGGTTTGTTTTGTTTTACGGTATATCAACCTCAATGGGTTATTTAATGCCGACAAGATTTTTATTGCTGGGAATATTTTTAATCTATCTATCTCAGTATATATTGGTTTGGTTTGTTCTGTTTTACGGCATATCAACCTCAATGGGTTATTTTATGCCGTCAAGATTTTTATTGCTGATAATAGTTTTCATCTATCTATCTCAGTATATATTGATTTGTTTTTTTTTGTTTTACGGTATATCAACCTCAATGGGTTATTTAATGCCGACAAGATTTTTATTGCTGGGAATATTTTTAATCTATCTATCTCAGTATATATTGGTTTGGTTTGTTCTGTTTTACGGCATATCAACCTCAATGGGTTATTTTATGCCGTCAAGATTTTTATTGCTGATAATAGTTTTCATCTATCTATCTCAGTATATATTGATTTGTTTTTTTTTGTTTTACGGTATATCAACCTCAATGGGTTATTTAATGCCGACAAGATTTTTATTGCTGGGAATATTTTTAATCTATCTCAGTTTATATTGGTATGGTTTGTTTTGTTTTACGGTATATCAACCTCAATGGGTTATTTAATGCCGACAAGATTTTTATTGCTGGGAATATTTTTAATCTATCTATCTCAGTATATATTGGTTTGGTTTGTTTTGTTTTACGGTATATCAACCTCAATGGGTTATTTAATGCCGACAAGATTTTTATTGCTGGGAATGTTTTTAATCTATCTATCTCAGTATATATTGGTTTGGTTTGTTCTGTTTTACGGCATATCAACCTCAATGGGTTATTTTATGCCGTCAAGATTTTTATTGCTGATAATAGTTTTCATCTATCTATCTCAGTATATATTGATTTGTTTTTTTTTGTTTTACGGTATATCAACCTCAATGGGTTATTTAATGCCGACAAGATTTTTATTGCTGGGAATATTTTTAATCTATCTCAGTTTATATTGGTATGGTTTGTTTTGTTTTACGGTATATCAACCTCAATGGGTTATTTAATGCCGACAAGATTTTTATTGCTGGGAATATTTTTAATCTATCTATCTCAGTATATATTGGTTTGGTTTGTTTTGTTTTACGGTATATCAACCTCAATGGGTTATTTAATGCCGACAAGATTTTTATTGCTGGGAATATTTTTAATCTATCTATCTCAGTATATATTGGTTTGGTTTGTTCTGTTTTACGGCATATCAACCTCAATGGGTTATTTTATGCCGTCAAGATTTTTATTGCTGATAATAGTTTTCATCTATCTATCTCAGTATATATTGATTTGTTTTTTTTTGTTTTACGGTATATCAACCTCAATGGGTTATTTAATGCCGACAAGATTTTTATTGCTGGGAATATTTTTAATCTATCTATCTCAGTATATATTGGTTTGGTTTGTTCTGTTTTACGGCATATCAACCTCAATGGGTTATTTTATGCCGTCAAGATTTTTATTGCTGATAATAGTTTTCATCTATCTATCTCAGTATATATTGATTTGTTTTTTTTTGTTTTACGGTATATCAACCTCAATGGGTTATTTAATGCCGACAAGATTTTTATTGCTGGGAATATTTTTAATCTATCTCAGTTTATATTGGTATGGTTTGTTTTGTTTTACGGTATATCAACCTCAATGGGTTATTTAATGCCGACAAGATTTTTATTGCTGGGAATATTTTTAATCTATCTATCTCAGTATATATTGGTTTGGTTTGTTTTGTTTTACGGTATATCAACCTCAATGGGTTATTTAATGCCGACAAGATTTTTATTGCTGGGAATGTTTTTAATCTATCTATCTCAGTATATATTGGTTTGGTTTGTTCTGTTTTACGGCATATCAACCTCAATGGGTTATTTAATGCCGACAAGATTTTTATTGCTGATAATAGTTTTCATCTATCTATCTCAGTATATATTGATTTGTTTTTTTTTGTTTTACGGTATATCAACCTCAATGGGTTATTTAATGCTGACAAGATTTTTATTGCTGGGAATATTTTTAATCTATCTATCTCAGTTTATATTGGTTTGGTTTGTTTTGTTTTACGGTATATCAACCCCAATGGGTTTTTTAATGCCGGCAATTTTTATTGCTGGGAATATATTTTTTTAATGTATTTAAGGTATTTTTCTTTCTTCAAAAATCTATATATGCGAATATTTTTCCTTCAAAAAATGTATAGTCGATAATATATTTTTCCAAAAATGTATAGCTGGTAATATTTTTTTTTTCAAAAGATGTATAGCTGTTTGTATTGCTGGTATTTTTTTAAAGTTTTGCTGATAATAATTTTCCTTCAAAAAAATTATTGCTGGTAATAATTTTTTACAAAGTATTTATGGTATCAAAACTTATTTTTACACTTTCATGCTATTTTGACCCACGTTTGGGTGTTAACTATTTGCCCATAGCAGGGATCCTAACAGGTGCTACCACCTCGTATCAGGATGGACCTGGGAACACCAGCAATTTTGAACTTTGATAAAAAAAAATTAAATCGTTAGTTTTTAATTTTTCTTCCTCATACAACTAAAACAACTTTACGAGATATTACTTACCAAATAGCAGGTAAAAGGGCGAACATAAACTAGAGTTATAACAGAAAATAACATGTATCCAATACTTATGCGTGTCACTGTGTGTGTGTGTATATATATATATATATATATATATATATATGAAGAAATATAGTCTTAAGGTGTGCTATATTTATGGGATAAAGTGCTCAATATCAGAGATAGAGCGTGTGTAAATATAAAAGTGAACATAGAAGTCAACACTTAGAGGCGACAGTCTGTTTCATGCTATATGCAGGTGGTCTGACGATTGCATATAGCATGAAACAGACTGTCGCCTCTAAGTGTTGACGTCTATGTTCACTTATATATATATATATATATATATATATATATATATATATATATATATATATATATATATCATAATTAAGTAATTCGTCGAGTCTAGAAGAAACCCTCAACAGAATGTAGAAAAGCCGTTTTGTCCTATATTTGGGACTCATCAGTAGTGCGCATTCACTACCGAGAATTGAAACCCTGACAGTTACGATATCAGGAAACGTCATACCAACGGGCCTTGGTGACGAAGAGGTAGGGAATCAGACTCAATATAGCGCCGCTCGATCACATATTCCGGTGTGGAATTCAATTGAGTTTATAATGGGACTGATTTCATTAGTGTCCAGTATATGCAACGCATGTGACACGGCACACCTCAATCGGTAGTTAAACTCTTGCCAAACACACTGATGTTGATGATGGTCTACTAGATCCTTTAACCCTGCATAAGCAACCTTCTTCTTTAAAGTTTTGGTACGAAGAACAAATTTGTTTGCCAGTTGGTGAAGTTTTACCAAATTTTTCATTCAAGGCACACTGCACAGTCTTGGGTGGCTGTGTGCGAGAAATATTCCAAGATGTAAAATGACTTCTCCTGGAGAGTGAACGATGAAGAGGGTAACGAAATCATCTTTCAGTTGTGTCTCTGTCTTTGGGCAGACTGCGCGCAGTGGCGGCTCCGCTAAGGGAAAGAGTCACAACTGAGGAAAACTATACTGTGAGGTGTCCAGCCCTGGGTGACAGCTGCCCGATGCTGAGCCCTCATATTGCACGAGAGAGACTGATCGGTGCGCTCACCGTGGACAGCGCAAACGACGATTGCGGGACCTGCGGGGTCTGGGGTCATTTTTGTTCCTAGCCCGGGTGCACGCGCTCGGGTATCCATCTAAAATCTGACCTTGTGTCACAACTCGTCTTAGTGGGAAGACAGAGTAAATACCTACAACTACTTCTGTCACAGACATAATGTAGGAATCGACAGTTGTTTTGCAAATCATTAGAACCAGCTGATCGAGTGGGTTGACAATTATAATTTCCCTCGATGTCTACTGAGCCTTGGCGTTGTCTAGCATACAGAAGAACTTTACAATTTCTTCTTCCGTGTTTTGTGCTGTCAGTGCATACACAATTATGGTGGATATGTTGAAAGGCTTTCCTTTCTTTTCAGTTTAACGGCAATGATTCTTCCAAATAACTGACAGTATCCCAAAATGCATTGCTTCATGTCTGGTTTTAGTATCAATACTATCCCTCTGTTAAGTAAGCTTATTCAATGAGTTCGGGAGAGAAACAGACATTGAAAATGAAACGTATCGATTGGTCTAAGCACAAACTTCTACGTTGTTGATGATGTTTAACATTTACCCTTTTTATATACATATATTTAATTATATATTCCCCACACCTAGATGATGAAGTCATCATTTTACCGTCATCCATCATATACTAGGACTGAGTTTATTTTGGAGCTGTTTGCGCAGAATTGACGGTTACATTTGACTAATTCGACAGTAAAATGATGGGACCTAAATGCCAATCTAGTAGCACGCTTAAATTCGTTTAGTCGAGGTACCAGGGGAAAGAAAGCTCAACAGAACAGTTATCATGAAAATATGTGTAGAAAAGACAGGAAAACCACAACACGTCTGTGAGAAAGTGACTGAAGTCGAGATTCCAAGTCAAGAAGGATTACATTGCAGATCCTTCTTCGGATTTTGTCAAGAACCTCGTGATGAACAGCAGGATCACAAGACAAGTTGTGATAACAGTATTCAATGCCCGGGCGAATGGTATATTTGTAAATGCACAAGATTGACTCTGAGGTGAAAAACCTTCTGGCACGACACAGTGGCCCAAATTTCCTTGCAGTAGATGGAGCTATTGATTCAATATAGTTGTTCCATTTCAAGTCAGTTGAAAACATGAAGTCAACAAGGTGCAATGTGACGCTCTCCAGGGGTCGAACATCAGCCAGGAAGTTTCTCTAGGGTGGTTAAATGAGAGGACTTTCATTCAGATTTACAAGCCATTTCTTGTTCCAGTCATTTCCAAGAGCAGCGGCCAGGTTAAATTTGTCAGCACTGACCGATTTGCCATTGAGACAGGAGTAAATATTAGTAGTGTCATCTGCATAGATGCCTACTTGGGAAATGATGACATCAGGAAGGTCAGTGATGAAGATCTGAGCAGTGTAGGACACAGGATATAGCCTTGGGGGACACCCGAGTTCGTGTGAAAGTATCTGGAAGTGGGCCAGTATAAACGACCTTCATTTCACGATTTGATAGGAATGACTGGATTAAATCAAACAATCGTCCTGTAATATCGTAACCCTGAAGCTTACGGAGTAGACCAGCTTGCCAAACCCGTTCGAGATATCTAGAGTCACAGCTCGAACTCCACCGTTATTATCAAGAATTTGATATGCATATTCACTGATGGCCGTAAACACATCAGCGGTAAATCTGGAAAAACGGAAGCCATATTGCTTGTCAGAGGGTAAGTCGTGAGAGGTAAGATTCATAACCATTTCAGCATTGATTAAAGCCTCGAATACTTTGCCGAAAAGAGGAGATTAATAGGTTGACAGAGGTGCCAAACTGTTCGTACTGTCAAACTATCTGCCTTGAGCAGAGAGGAACCCGGGCGAGGCTTTGCCGAAAGGCAAAGTTTCGCCCGGAAATGTAGACGGTCCCTGAACCCGTTTAGACGGGTTGTAAGGGAATATTTTTGGCCGAGCCTACGGGCTCGGAGAACCCACGATAAACTCTGCCTTGTGCCACATACATCACTCGTGATGTGGGGGTCTGTTAAATATAACAGTTAGAGGTGTCGAAAGGTTCTCCAGAGTTCTTAAGAACTGGAACCACAGAAGAGGACTTCTAAAAAGCTGGAAAGCAAGAAGAAGCAACGCAATAGTTGCAGAGTTTAGAGAGAACTGGAACCAGCTCTTGAACACATTTTGTGTTTAGAGTCTCCCTCCAATATTTTTAAGTAAATATTTTTTAAAATAAGTATTTATTTAATTATTATAATCGATTGTTTTCAAGCAAAAAAAAATCGATTCATCTAAGTGAAAGTATTTGTATATTTTTCAAATTATTATTTTAATAAAAAGGTAGTAAATAAATTAAGTTTTAGATATTTATTTATTTTTAAAGAAGCAACAACTATATAGCCTTATTTCTATTTAAAAATATAGGGGAGGGGGTTTAACCTCCAAATTCTCACTCCAGAACGGACCTAAAATCCATTTTCAAATTACTTTTATTTCATAGGGAATTTTCTTACCTTATCAAAATTAACAAACGTTCCATAACCGAATCTTCAGTTACTAAATCTTCCGTTACCAAATTTTCCGTTATCGAATTTTCCTAAATTCCTTATTCATAAAAGCAATGAAAAGCTTTTCTAATTTAATTCTTAGTTTTATTGTATTTTTTATCTTACAACTCTGCAGATTTTTTGTAATTGTAATTAATTGTAATTTTTTGAGATAAAAATTAATATAAATTCTCCAAACATTTATCCTTGTAAGTAATTTAAATTTTAAACGCTATAAAAAGAATCTCATAATTTCATAAAATTCAATAATGAGGTGGGGTCAGGTGTAAAGAATAATATTTTTACCAAAATTTTTTCAGAAAGAGAGATTTTATTCATTGGTGTATGTCCTGAAAGTATCATTAAAATCTGACAAAAATCTGATTTTTGCAAGAATTCCAAAATCAATGATTTTTTCACCGCAAAAAACACGCTCAAATTTCCCATACTAATGTATGGTCCCCCAATTGACACAAGAAAAACATTTTAACCACTTTCCAAGGTTCTAAAAATGATTAAAAAAATGAAATTTATTAATAAAAATATTTTCCTCTGAATAATAAAAATTTTGACGATTAACATTTGATTTTATTAAGTTTTTTTCGGCATTTTTTCATCAAGGTATGCCCATTTTAAGTGAATAGGTTCCTACATTAGTACAGCTTCAGGTTTCATGAGTGAAACAATGAAAATACTGAATTAACTCCCTTGGATTTCTTAACACACATATTCTGTTTATTTTCTAAAAGCTACGAAATGAAATTCTTTCTAGCCAATGATTAGACAAACGTGGATAAACGTTCTCGCAATAAGACTGAATATCAAAAGGACGGTTTTTCCCTTGACACCGCTATTATTATAATTACCTTCACTCCACGACAATGTTTATTGTTTTAAAAGGCGATGATTAAAATTTGAATAAAACCTAAACATTTGATGAAAGTGAATTTATATTTTTTGTTCTTGAGAAATATTAAACATTACTTAGTTATTAAATCGTTTATTTACAAGAATAATGTTATATTTACAACCTTCTAAAAACTAATACAATTAAAACTAAAGCAATGAAATACATCACTTACCCGTCTATAAAGAAATAAATTTGAAAACAAAATTTATTTATAATATATAATTATTTTTGAAACATTTACTAAATTATTCAAATAAGAAAACTATAAGGAAATCCTTATTATTTACCATTTTATAAAGTTTGAATCAGTTGGCAATTAGCTGATGTTTTGTCAAACATTCAAATAAATAATATAATGAATAATTGTGTTTATTATTTTTGTTGCCAATTCCCAAGTAGAAAGAAAATGAATAAATTCACTTTCATATGTTTACGTTTTATTACAATTACTTTATTTTTAAAAATATTAGCTGATTTAAAGTTTAATTAATCCGATTTGAATCAAGTATTATTTATTTTAAGTTTAAAATGTTGCAGGAATGTATTTTTTAACATGTTGGTAGCTGTTTATGCAAGATGTTGACGTGTTGACAACTTGATGTATATTTAATGTTCTACGGAGGCTTTATGCGGAAAAATAATTGAAGAATATAATGTGAGCGCCTGTTATATATATAATTTTTAACTACTCAGTAATTTAACAAAATTAGGAAAATATTCTCCGTAATCTAATGTTTTATTGAATTTTAGATGCTTTGGATTTAGTTTTACTTAAGCTATTGCGCTTTTTTTTTCTTTCTTTTTTTTTTTTTTGATAATATCGTGTATGAACACTTTACAAAAATCTTTTATAAACATACAAAAAATATTCGATTTATAATTAATAATTATAGTTTTTACTTAATAATAATATTTCCTAACTTTTACAGCATTGAAACTGAATTTTAAAAGATTTAAAACTATATTAATTATTCTAATTAAAATTTTAAAAATCGAAAGAATCTTGTAAAAATATATTATTTATTAAATATTTTTTTTTTTAATCAATAGTGTCCTTAATATTCATAAAGGTTAATTAAAAGATTTTTTAATTAAATATGTCTTAATTTTATTGCATTTTTTATTTTAAGATTCAGCGGAGATGTTTGGTAAGATTTTTACAAAAAAAAAAAAAAAAATGATGATTTAAATTTATCATGTATTTATGCTTTTAACTAATCCAGTCATTAAAAAAATATTCCGATGAATTTCTAGAGTTTTCAAAAAATCAAATCTGTGAGGTATAAACATATGCAAAAAAATATTTTTTATAAGCCTTTCTAAAAATACGCATTTCTAAATTAATTTCATTTATTTGTGAATAAGTCCTAAAGGTTTTATTTAAAATCCAGCAATTATTGGATTTATGCAACAATTTCCAAATCAATCTGCCTTTCACCGCAAAAGAAAATAATGCTAAATTAAAATATTCTATACTAATTAATATTCCATACGTTAACGCAAGAAAAGAAAAAAAAATAACCAAACTTTAGAACGTTCAAAAATGATTAAGAAATAAATAATAATAAAATATGTTTCTCTTTCCTATTATAATAACATAAAGATTTTAACGATAAAACTTATTAGGTTGGTGCAAAAATAATGTCGTTTTCTCACATATGTTACTATGTGAGAAAACGACATTATTTTTGCAACAACCTAATAGTTTTTTTCTAGAGTTCGGGCAAGATTTCATCGTAGTGTTCTTTTTCGGTTGATTAGAGAAGGTACATAGATTTTTAATATAAAACTAAAAAAATGCTACCACTATCTACCAAATTACTTTTCTTCATCCGATGTGTGGCGATGAATGAATAATGTATAGCAACTTTTAACTATATTCTCCCATGTTGGCTGTTGACACTTCTGGAGCCGAATTGGATATATTTGGACACGCTGACCTCTCGTTTGAAGGAGTATTTATTTAGGCTATTCGAACTGGAACTGGTTGGAATGCCTTGTGGATTGGAAGGCACCTAATTGTCCGGCGTAGTGTTACTAAATGAGTAGGCGAGAAAGAAAGAGGAAGTGAAATGGGGCAAAAGAAAGTACAAAGGGTCGTGTGAGAATGAAAGTTAGAGAATCGAAGAGAGGGAAGAGATGTCAAAGGTTACTTGACCGCAGAATTTCTTTAAACTAAACTCATCATTCTTATACAGTTGACATAGTAGAAAAGCAAATTACCAGTCGACCCCTTGAAAGGGTATCATTCAGTCAATATCTACAGGTCAACAATTTAACTTTGACTATAGGCAGTATGTTAAAAAGTATATATGTATATTGATTGAATGGATATATATACTTTATATAATTTGATTGAATGATATATACTTAAAAAATCAGGTCAGTTGAATATATATATATATATATATATATATATATATATATATATATATATATATAATTATTTATTTAAAAATATGATTCCAACTCGCTACATAAGAGGTCCCATGTTTCAAAACAAGAGCCGAAAACTTCAAAATAATATTTGAATTAACTTGAGTTAAAGTAGGCTCTGTTCCATCTTCAAGCGAAATTTTTTTGGGAATGACTTATTTCTGAAATTTACGAGTTTTAATAGTATGGTCAGAATTGAAATCAAAAATTTCCATGGTAACATCAAGGGCGGATGGTTTAGAATCGGCAGGGGTGGGGTGTTAATAATTTGTATCGGTATAAAGTTACTTTCATAGATGCCGGGTCAGGGTAAGGTGGGGGTGGCTAAATTTACGACGGAGGAAGTTTTCGCATAGTCTGGCTTGAGCGTCTACGGAGATTTATTTATTTATTTTTATTTTATTTTATTCTTTTATATTTATGCTCTACTTTCGTATCGAGCACTATTTTTTTAAAAATAATAACAAAAATACTAAGGAACTTTGGATTATTTACCAAACCAGTTTCTTTCCTATTTTCTACAATATTTTCACATATATATATATATATATATATATATATATATATATATATAGTGTAACCCGGATATAAGAGAGTTGTCGGGACCGGAGCAGAAGTCTATTATATCCGGGTTTGGTCTAATTTATATACATTAACAGAGGCTCTAATTTGGGACCAGATAAAATCTCTCTTATATTCGGGTTTCTTTTATATCCGGGTTACACTGTATATATGTAAGTATGTATGTATGTACTTTAAAAAATCAGGAGGTCAGTTGAACAACTTGAATATATATATATATATATATATATATATATATATATGTACAGTGTAACCCGGATATAAGAGAGTTGTCGGGACAGGGGAAATCTCTTATATCCGGGTTTCTCTTATATCAGGGTTTCATCTAATTTATATACATTAACACAGGCTCTAATTTGGGACCAGAGAAAATCTCTCTTATATTCGGGTTTCTCTTATATCCGGGTCCCTTATATCCGGGTTACACTGTATATATGTAAGTATGTATGTATGTACTTTAAAAAAATCAGGAGGTCGCGTTGAATCCAATACCTTAGTTTTAACATTGCGTTATCCTCAAGCGAATTTTATCAAATTAAAGAGGTCATTTGATAAAAAATCTCCTGAGGCTACCATAAGGTTGAAACCAAGGCAACGGATTCAACTGATCTCCTGATTTTTAAACTTAAAATCTCTACATGTCACTTTAACTTTTATTTTATATTTCACACGTGTATTGAGCACTTTTAAATAATACTTAAATAAATTAATTTTTTCCTGTTTTGATTCAACTCAAATAACGTGCGCATTTCATTTTTTTTTCCTGTATGTTTTTGCTTTGTGCCTTTTTTTTCCTATTTTCACTCTTGTGCCATTTTTACCTGTGCCATTTTACTATGCCATTTCTACCCGTGCAATTATTACCTAAATTTGTTTTTTTTTTATCCTTTCTAGATTGTTTGATATTTAGTATAGAAATCTTGTTTTTCTTACGTTAGCTAGGAACAGAAGATTAGTATAAGAAATTTTAACGTCTTTTTCTATTGAAAAACATTAATTTTTAAATTTTTGCAAAAATCAAATAATCGTCGGATTTTAATGAAACTTTCTGGAGTTATTCATAAAATAATGAAATTATTTCAGAAATCTTTCCTGTTTGTAGAAAATCTTTGTAAAACATTTTTTCATCTGTCACCAACCCACTTATTTAATTCCAAAATTCCAATAAAGCATTAGATTAAGGAGAATTTTTTACAACATTTTAAAGATTACTGGATAGTTAATACTTATATAAAAAGACGCTCATGCTATATTGCGTAAGTATTTTTTGCAGATATATTAACCGTAGAAAAAACTTAGATAAACTTCCGTCTGTCAACGAAGATTATCAATCTAAATAAAACACCATATTAAAAATGCTCTTCTGTGATATTTTAAAGTAAACGTAAGCAATATTTCTTTCAAATCTAATTAATTAAACTTTAAATTAGCTAATATTTATCAAATAATTTTGCAGAAAAGAATATATTATATTTGAAATAATTTCCATAAAAAGAATTGCTGAAATGGCGCTAAAATCAGCGGTTTTAACGATTGAAAAATAACTCGTTCTAGTCAATTTAAATTAATTTTGAAATCCAGCAAAGTATTTTGCATGTTGTTAATATTAAATTTAATATTGACTAACAATTCAAATTCAAATTCATCATTTAAGGATAAAATAAGCTCATGGCGAGTTTGGCGATAATAAAATAGGAATCAAAATAGGAAATGTCTGAAGATTACTAATAAATTTTAAATGTTAATTACCGCTCTTATTTTTTTAGAATTTTGCGCATTTACAAAAATCGATACGTTTCCGTTAATACCCGGATAAAATAAATTCAATCTTTCTTTTTAAATACTGATGTCGTTGAATTGTAGTGGGACTTGCATCTGTGATTAGTAAATAGATGCTGTTTAATTTAATAACAATATCATCTAACTGCTACAAAATAATACAGGATTTCAAATCTATATAAATTATTCTAATTATTTTTTTAAAGAACGAAAACAGTTCTAGTAAAAAACCGTTATTCATTGAAATTGTTTTTTTAAAGACAAATAGTGCCTAGAATATATTTTATTCATAAAAGCAACTAAATAGCATATATAATTAAATAATATCTTGATTTCATTGCATTTTTTGTTTTACAAATCAGAGCAGATTTTTCTTTTTAACTGCGGGTCCTCTTTGACAAAAAGAATTGATAATTTAAAAATTCTCCAATGACTTGTCATATCTAGTATAAACTTGAAGCTCTACAAAAATGAAATTTCTCAAAATTTCAAAAAAGTAAATAGTGTGCGTAACCCAGATGTAAAAAAATATTTTTACCAAGATTTTTTTAAAAAAGAAACATTGTAAAAATAATTTTATTTATGTGTGATTAAGTCCTGAAAGTTTCATTGAAATCCAACAAGTATGTAATTTTTGCAAGAATTTCAAAATCAGTGTGTTCACCGCAGTACGACGCTAAAATTTCTCAATAATTTATGGCCATCCGTTGACGCAAGAAAAACAAAATTTTAAATTAAAGTTTCTAAGATTCGATAAAGAATTAAAATATATAATTTAATAATTAAACATCCTTTTGTCTTTCCTTTTAATAATAACATAAATATTTTGTCTTTTTTTTATTAAGTTTGGGACATTTTTTCATCATGGTATCCTCAATTTTAGCGAATCTTTAGAGGTACCTACTTAAAATATAGTATTTTTTTTTTTTTTGCATTACTAAGTAGTTAAAATAATAATAATATAAAAAGGACGTTTACATTGTATTCTTTATGTAGTTTTATTACAAAAATTCCTCCCTTTATTTAAATTAACCAACCATAAGGCTGTGCATAAATCCTTCAACTCCTAAAATAATTCATCTCCGTGTTTTAAAAAAATGCTATTCTGTGCTATTTTAAAACCTAAAAGTAATACTTCTTTCAAGATTTAATTAGAAATTAAATCGGCTAACTTTACTGAAATAACGTTACGGAAATGTATATTTTATTTTTGAAAGATCTTTTAAGAAAGAGAATTAAGTTGTATGGACAGATTTGTCAATATGCACGATAGTATCGATTTTACTGATAATATAATTCTAATCAACTTAAATTCAGTTTGAAAATATCAATGTATTGTACTTATTGTAAATATTAAATTTACTCCTGTAATTAAAACTAAAATAAAAGCTTCAAAAATATATTTTTTCATATTTAATTGCATTTTAAATCTTAACTGCCGAGTTTTCAAATTTTTATAATTTTTTTTTTTTTTTTAAGTTAAATAATTTAATACGTTACTTGGAGTTTTTAAGGAATCAATTATTTTTAAACCAGAGTAACCAGAGTACTAAGAAATAGAAAAAAAAAATCACGAGAAACAAGAAAAAGATTACTACGGTGGAGTAATGGATAAGCGGCTTGGATTGAGGAATCGGAGAGCCGAGTTCGAATTCCAGTTGAATCTATTACATTCACTTACTTGCTAATACCCTTAGGAAAGGTATGAAACCTCCTTTGATACCCCCAGCTATGGATAAATAACAGGATAGACCGAGTTCTATAGCCTTGGATGGCAACTGGTCTACCGCAGAAAGAAATGGAAACCTACTGCGGGAAACAATCAGCTTAGTCTTTCGACACATGATCGCCTAAGCGTGTATCAAGCATGGCACATAAAAAAAAAGCTGCTACGTGATATCAATCACGAATTTCATTGAGTGCTGGACGATCTGAAAAATGAATAAGAAACTTGAAGCAACAGAAATGTGGTTCTACAGAAGGATGCTGAGGATAACATAGACCGAACTTGTGAGCAACGACGAAGTTCTAGAGAAAATGGAAATAAAAAGAAAACTAATACATAACGTCAGGAAGAGACAATTGAGGTTTCTGGAGCACATAAGAAAGACTTGGAAAATTTGATACTCACAGGTCAGATAGATGGACAGAGGAAAGTAATAATGTATTTAGTAATCTTGAGTAAATGGATATTGGAACGGGGCTTAGAAGAAATAACAAAACAGATTTTTATTAAGAGCTACAGGAAGCTGTGGAGATCCATAATTGCCTACCACCTGGGGGAAAAGAGCACAAAAAGAAGAAATTCGATATTTTTTCACTCCTACACTAGCATATCTTTTAAATATAAAACTGTCATAAAACTTTGAACGACAATATAGACTCCATTTTAATAAAACCTTTTTTTTACTTAAATCACAGAGAGCTGACCTTTTAGGTACCATTCTCACGAGACATTAAGGCGCCATTGAACATTTCATTCAACACAGGGCCATTTAATCTCAAAAGGAACGCTTCAATCTGCTGGAGTAGCGTTCTGCCGTTATCTTGAAATTTTAAACCGTGAAAATTTCAGTTTTCCTGTTTGAAATTTCTGATGAATCTTAGTTGATCACTTAAGGATTGAATAAGCTAATGGCGAGTTTCTATGTCAATAAAATAGGAACCACCACAGAGAAAAACGATAACTAAGTTTTAAAATAAAGACAATAACAGGACAGACCGAGTTCTATAGCCTTGGATGGCAACTGGTCTACCGCAGAAAGAAATGGAAACCTACCGCGGGAAACAATCAGCTTAGTCTTTCGACACATGAACGCCTAAGCGTGTATCAAGCATGGCGCATAAAAAAAAAGCTGCTACGTGATATCAATCCTGAATTTCATTGAGTGCTGGATGATCTGAAAAATGAATAAGAAACTTGAAGCAACAGAAATGTGGTTCTACAGAAGGATGCTGAGGATAACATAGACCGAACTTGTGAGCAACAACGAAGTTCTAGAGAAAATGGAAATAAAAAGAAAACTAATACATAACGTCAGGAAGAGACAATTGAGGTTTCTGGAGCACATAAAGAAGACTTGGAAAATGTTCTCCTATATGAAATTTCGGACGAATCTTAACTATTCAGTTCAGAATAAGCTAATGGCGAGTTTTACGACGATGAAATATCCGTAGAAATTCTCCTATTACATCGTTAAATATTTGAGCTTAACAACTTTAACAAAATATTGCAATAACAATTATAAACATAAATGCGGGTCGTTATTTTAAGAAGTAAGGGGGTACAATTGAAAAGATTTGAAATGTCAGCTTTTTTTTCAATTTCACTGAAGCAGACATTAAACATCTATCTTCCCTTATTTCTTTAATTTTATCACTGAACCCAAGTAGTGTCTTTGATATGTATTTCGTCTTCTCACGCGATCAAAACGGTATAGTCCATTATTTATGAAGTATTATCAGGAGATGTTGAACACTTCTATCTTTCATTTTTTTTTCCCACTGAAATCAAATAACGTCTCTAGTATTTCATTTGACTTTTCACGCGATCAAAATGGAATAGTTCATTATTTATGAGGTATTGGCAGGACGTAACGGTCGCGCAAACTAACAAAAGGGGTGAATAATCAAGCATAATTTCTATATGATTCCGTGAGGAAAAAATAGTGGGGATTCGATTCTCACCATCAGAGTTTTTTTTTATATTTACAATCCTCTTCATGAGGGTTGGTGTTTGTAACGGCCAGAGTCTTTTTTTTTTTACGTTTTATCAGCCTTTTGCAGGATATTTAAACCCAGAAAATATTTTGAAATTGTAAAACTTTGGTGGGAACAGATAATAATGAATTAGTCTTACTAATTAACCGATAGAATGGTGGAAGAGGTGGAGTCATAGCTTTCCAGTGGGTATTTGCGAATTAATTAATACAACGAAACCCACTGGAGCTAGGATTGCATCTCGGATCTCCGATTAACAATTTCAAGTCATTATCCATTACACCATCCGCACATCCAAGCTTACAGTATATAATATTCCCAAGCGGTCACCCATCTAGGTAGTGACCAGGTTCGACGTTGCTTAACATCGATGATCGTTCACCCCCCCCCCCACTGCAACTTCCTTTCATTCGTACCATACATGATGCAGGAGATCATATTTTCACGCAACAAACTGCCCTTACTTTCTGCAGTAGTCTGTCCTGCTATTTAATCCATAGCTGGAGGAGAAGAAGAGATGCATTCATACCCTGTCCAAAGATATTTGCAAGTAAGTGAATGTTAAGAACTAAACTGGAATTCGAACCTCTGATTTCTCATTCGACAGCAATCGAACCTGTATCCTACACGGAACCGTCATAGAGCCTGGCGTGCTATACCATTTAGCAAGAGAGGAAGCGTTTTGTTAATAAGGTCGAATTACTGCTTTTAAACTACAAATTTTCGAAGGATACATATTTTCTATGAAATTTCTCGGACATTCAGGCCGGTAAATGTTGGTAATACTGTTTATCATAAATATAGCATTTACTTAAATATTTGTCCCTATAAAATAACGTATAAGCAATAAATATATTCAAATAATTGTCTGAGTTAGCCCATTTCATTATATATATATATATATATATATATATATATATATATATATATATATATATATTGAGATGTCTCATTAATAAGGTGTCTCCTGCAGACTTTTTCATTTGTATCCACTTCTTGAAATAACGAACAGCATTCATATTATTGATAGTTATTGCAATATTTTGTTAAAGTTGCTAAGCTCAAACATTTAACCATGTGATAGATGAATTTCTACGGATATTTTATTGTTACAGAACTCGCCATAAGCAGTGGCGTAGCTAGTGTTTTTGTTGCCCCGAGCGGCCCTCAAGTTTGTCGCTCTTCTCCAGAAGGAATACAATATTACAATGCACATAAACCACTTTAAGTTTTTGGAGAACCGAGTTCGAATTCCAGTCGAGTCCATTACATTCACTTACGTGCTAATATACCCTTGGGAAAGGTATGAATCTTCTTCTTCTCCCTCCCCCCAGCTAGGAGGAAATAGCAGAACAGACCGGCTTTCTATACCCTTGGATGGCAAAACCAACTGTAATTTGTACCCACTTACCTGTGTGCAAACAGACAAGGGGATACAAAGTTTTCTCCCAATATTTGGTTTCGATAGATCAATCTATGGCTATTTTAGAGGGTGTGAAGCACGGTGGATTAAAGGATAGCGGCTCGGATTGAGAAACTGGGGAGCCGAGTTCGAATTACAGTCGAATCCATTACATTCACTTATGTTCTACTCTTTGGAAATGCATGAATCCTCTTCTAATCTTAGCTATCTCATAGCCAACTGGTCTACCGTAGAAGGAAATGACAACCTACTGCGGGGAAAAAAATCTGCCTCGTCAGTCATGTATCGAATGATCGTGTAAGCGTCTATCACGTTTGGCACATAACTAATCTAATGCCCGTATGATGCCAGTTTTTTTTGTTTTTTGTTGTGTTTCTCTTAACGTGATATTTATATCTCCTCAATGATAAATTATGAAATAAAATTAAAATTGTGTTTATTTATTTATTTAAAAAAAAAAAAATAAAACTGGGGATATGTAAAAAAAAAAAAAAAAAAACTCAGGAAAACTTTAAAATCTTTTTACGATATTAAAAGAAAGATAACTTGTTTTTATTTATATACCCTCTGTTTTATTTAAAAAGGAAAAACAAAAAACACATGGAATCTTTAAGTCATATTTTATCGGTGTTTTTTTTTTTAATATTTATTTCAATTCTAACAAGTAAGGAGTCATAAAGTAAATGTCACGTTATACATGTTTCGTTTTTCTTTAAATAATTTAAAAAAATGCAATGTCTTTTTAAATCATAATGTTTTACGTAATTGAAGTTTTATTAGCTAAGTAGTAGACTAAGAATTAAAAGTTTGATAAAATTAATTTTACTTTTAAAAACTGAAATAAATGTTATCATAATTTTACTTCTTAGTCTATTTTGCATAATAAAACTTCAACTATCTAAGCAAAATATTTAAAACATTTATTGTTTTACTACTGCGAAAACTTGTAAATTGAAAATAATGCCCATTTTTTGGATTTTAAATAAAGTTTCTGCACTTAAAAAATATATTAATTTTCAATTTTCTTTTAAATTTCCGTTCGATATTTCGGGAAAAATTGGAATACATCTGATATCCTTAATGCATCGAAATTAATTCAATTTATTTATCGATATATTTTATAATTTATGACAAGTAACGATAAAGCTTGGTCTATGCTAAGATAAAAAAAAAAAAAAATAGTTGGTTCACTTATTTATATGTAATTTTATTTTATAACAATTTACGGACATGTAAAACCAAAATCAAAGAATTGACGCCAAACTCTGGACTTCTCTCGTAGGTGTAAAAAAAAAAAAAAAAAAAAAAAAACTGTAGATTCACTAAATTCACTTAATCCAACCTCAAATCAAGCTCTTTAAAAATGTCAATTTTTTTTTGCTCACTGTCTATATTCCCGAGATTAGTTATCATGTATACTATTTACATTATTCAAACTATTGTCCTCATCTTTGTTGCCATATTTAACACAACGTTTCGGCCGTTGTACGCTCCGGCCTTCATCAGGTGGTTGAAATGTCGAACTGAACCCTTTATTTCGCTCGCTGGGGTAGTTCCACGTGCAATGTCTAATGGATGCCACTTATCAGTTATCTCCTGTTAATTCCCCTCCCCAAGTTCTCCACTGCCTTAACCATGTATTGAACTCACAACTCTTTGGGTCCTGTCACTGTTAAAGGCGTTGGTTAGATCTAGTGACAGGACCCAAAGAGTTGTGAGTTCATCATCAAAAATGTTCAATGTTTATTATTTGATAAATAATAATATCCATGCCATTTGTAATCGTAGAATCTTTAGGCAAGCAGCAAAATTCGGAAAAGAATTAAGAAAAATCCACCTTTCAATTTCTGATATATGCCTATGAGCTTTGCTTATTGGTCGTAGATTGTAAAAACGACTCGAATTTTTTAAGAGAAATAAGCCAAAATAATGAGATAAACAAAACTCTAATATTTTTTTCTCAAAATTCTTCAAAAGTTTTCGCTTTTCTGAAAAATATTAATTATTAAAACAAAAAAAAAATTGTCATTATCATGGCAGAAGTCGGAATAACTAAACGTATTTAATTGTCCAGACTTTTGTCCTTAAAAGATCAGGAATCTTGATCGGGGAAACAACAACACCTCATCTCAGAAATATAGACATAAATGCATTCAGTTTAACCCAATCAGAATTTATCCCGATGACGTCATCCTGAATATGAAATTCGATTGGTCGAGACAACTACGGAGTGATGCTAAAAAATTTCCCATGATGCTCTGCTAGAAACTTTTGAATTTCTTACCAGTTTTTTTCCACCCTCGGACAAGACAACACATAGTTAGTATGTCATTCATCCACGACAGAACCGAAGCTTAGCAAGGCCAACGGGTTGAGAAAATTGCACTGCGTCTATTCTCCAATACCGAAATTTCCAATTAAAACTCTCTTCAAATCGTGAATACGGTATGTATGTAACTTTTTATTCTCATAGGTATTTTATGGTAGAATTTAAAATGTGCGTTTGCAAAAGTGAATGTTATAATTTCCCGTTCGATAAACTAGAGATCAACTGCGCTTCGTGAACAAACTATTTTTGTAAATAATATTTTAATATCTAAATATTAAAATATTTATGAATTTTGTAAAAATTCCTTGTAGATTCTTATCTCTGATATTTTGGTAGCATTTTTAAACATAATTTTTGTAACCTTTTTGTTGTCTTTGTAAAATAACTTTTATTTTTTATTTTTTTTTATTTAGGTTTTCATAATTATCATCCAAAAGAACTCTCCGAAAAACTTAAACTAATAGATTTATGTAGAATATTAGAATTCAGCGATGCCAGAATCTTTATTTAAAAATGTTTTAAATTGTTCCCAGTACAAGAAATTAATTTGACTCGTAGGAAATTAATTAAAAATAACTTTTTTTTTTCTTTTTTTTTTTTTTATAATATACCTTCAAGTGTCAACCAACCATCGATTATTTTAAAATTATTCAGTCTTAAAAATGGTTACTAGATTGGTTAGTAAATCTCTTCATTCATTACAAATAGTAGGTCATCTCTTGCGGTCAAGCAAGAAGGGAATATTTTTGTCTGAACTTTTTAGTACCACTCTCTTTTCTCTTCCACTCATCCTCACTTTAACTTAGATTTGTACTTCCTTTCCTCCATATCTCTTTCTCGCTTGCTCTCTCTCTCTTTCTTCCCTACTCTTTTGTAGGACATCGGTGCGTCGAGTTTGAATAGCATTTCAACTTTTAACCCGATCTTGTGCCATATTCACACCGTGTACGCGTGCGGATAAATGCCCATTCCCTCGAATGAAGATATTCATCTTCGTAGATTTCGACGGCCAAGATGTGAGATTTATATTCCAAGTGGCAAAATCCCTTTCAAATTCTCAAACGAATGATAACTAAAAAATATTGTGGTCATTTGTCTACGATTTTCAGTTGATAAAATCATTTTTCTTTTATGTTAGTAAAATAAAATGCTTTGGTTGACTCTTCAGTCAATTGCTAAAATATGGGGAAATTTTTTAAAATATATTTTTTTAGATTAGCATTCTTAAGACCGTTTCAAAATCGAAATATATTTATTATTGATTTAAAATTTAAATCAATAATAAATATATTTCGATTTAAATTTTAAATATAGGTTTCTGTTCATTAGCAATACTGTGTAAAATTGACCCCACCCCTCAAAAAACATACAAAACAATCTGTTAGGTTCTAATAACTTTGAAATGTGCTTACGTCATTAATTTCGGAGTCTTTTTTTATTTTTTAGAATCTTTCAAATCTTTCGAAGTTAATTTTTGCATTTTTCTTAAAATGCATAAAAAAGTATATATATATATTTTGTAAAAAAAAATGCCACTATCAATCTAGTACGCAGATTCCAATGACGTAGGCACAAATTCAAACGTGAAATGTGTAACCAGTTCTGAGCTTAAATAGTAAAATCAGCGATCGATTTTGACACAATCACTTGGGTACCTCCGATAACTCAGTATGCCTAAGTTTTAAATGAATTTTCATAAATGAAAAAAACATTTCTTGAAGCTTTTCCTTTTAGCTTTAATTAAATTTTCTAATTCCAGAAAGCAAAATACTTTGTAACTCAAAAATCGAAATTAGAATAATTTTTAGTCTGTTTAATTTCTCTTTTTCAGAAAAAGAATCGAAACTGCCATTTTGACATTTGTAAACTAAAGTCAATTCTCAGTTTTAAAAATCTTGCAAACGTAAAATATATTTCTGAAACACTATTTGCGGAAAATTATCAAATTTAAAGTTAAAATAATCTCTTCTGAAACAAATATTACTTATAGAATAAAATGTTGTATACAAGTATATCTTGACTACGGGGTCACTCAACACCGCAGTTCAGACCGGCTATCTCCCATTTGAAAAAACATGTTTTCATCACAGAAAATAAGCAATCTTTGTTTTAAAATATATTAAATAAACTTTATAATTTCTCACGTCTCCATTGATATATTAATGGCCTAACATGTTGACAGTATGGTATATAGTGGATCAGAATTGTCATCAAAACTTTTTCGATTTGAGGTTATGAATTAACATATTCTCTCATCTTCAGTGACATTGTATATACTGATTCGACAATATTTTGCCAGCATTTTCTGTCCTCTGAGAGTTTGCGGATTCGTCGCAGATCTTCCTTGATTGTAAACTTCTCCAAAGAAAAAGTGGGATCTTTTTTTTTTTTTTTTTTTTTTTTTTTTTTTTTTTTTTTGTCTTGCCTCAGCATTGACTATGGTGGTTCTTGGATGACCACTGAACTTTAAAAACATTTTTGTTTTTTGTTAACTACCAGGTAATTTTTAAAAGTTAATATTTTAAAACAATCTAATATTTTGAATTTTTTGGTACTTAACCATACGTTTGAAGATGCTTTAGTGAAAATATAAAATGCTATAAAAATTTCATTAATAACAATTCATAAATTCGGGTACCTTTTTATATTTTTACTTTATTTCAATTACCTTATGCATAGGGCGCCCACTTCGAAATCGATAAATTTTTCGATTCTGAAAAATCAGTGTCGGAGCCTTAGGAATGTCTGAATAATCCCGTTTTAAAAACCATTAAAAATAAATAGTAAGTCTAGAATCTGTCATAATTCGCATGCGCAAAGAAAATAAATTTGCTAGAATTTTAACTTTTTGAAAGATAAGTTAACTGCAGAACAAAGGATTTGGGAAGGTTATTTGAAAATATATTAAGTTACAAACTATATTGTGTTGGTGCATAATTATTTTTGTACTCGAATTATTTGTTAATAAAAAGTGCTGTTTACATTTTTTTTAAAATAAAATATTGAATTTTCTGGTTATAAAAATGCGTGTCGATAATCACACGCTCTGGAATAATCATTTAAAAATGTTATTGTTGAAGTATGTTTTCTTTTTTTCATAATAAATATTGTTTAAAAACGCCTGATAATTATGCACCAATCCAATAAAGTTTAACTAGCCAGATTTTAGAATTTTACCAAATAATCCCCCCCCCACACTCCCGGCAGTACCCATATTTAATAGAATTTCGTTTTCTAATTTTTAATAATTCTTGTCATTCCTCAAATTGACCTAATCACAAAATATTGAAGGCAAATGTTACCTTGAGCTGAAAATCACTTTGCAAGTCAAAAAACCATCTTTGACGACTTGTGATGGAACTAAAAATGCTTAAAATTTTTAAACAGATTCGATATGTAAAGTGATGTTTTGATTTTTACGGATCTATATTTACGTTGTAATCGAGTTAATCCTTCATAGAAATGGACACTTTTTTTTTTTTTTTATACCTTGTTGGGGTTAGGTCACGTGGTCTGATTACTACTTCGTCGGCATTGAGTGGAAGCAAGTGTGCTTTCCCGGGTCTAATTTTGGACTTTTATGAAATTGTGAATTTAAAAATGTATGTTTATTTGTCATGGGTTTTTTTTTTTTTTGAAGTCTCAACAACATTGTTTAATTTTCTGCTGCATTCGCAAATTTTAGTTGTATTTGAAATATTTTGGGTAAGCTTTTTTCCTGGAGCTTGTCGTGGTTTCAGTAAGGAAATTTTTTTTTATGTTCTTACAAGCTGTGGCGTTGCCACCAGAAATACATTTTAATTTTTTTTTTAATATTAACTATAACACTAATTTACAAATGATTATTTATAAAATGTCATAAAACTTAATATGTCGGGGCCGTCTTATTTTGCAAAATAAAATAGACCCCCCTCTCCTCATACGGAAGCCAAAAACAATTGATTTTTTTTTTTTAATTGGTGAAATTGCAGATTAGGACCCAGTAACTAATTTTGGAAAAGTATTTTTGGTGAGTGGGGGGGGGAATGCCTGAATATTCCAAAAACAGGATTTAATATTTGCGGACACAAATCTAAATCAAAGTTATAAACAGAGCACTTAAATATGTCTATAAAAATAGCGTATACCGTATTTTCCGGGCTATAATCCGTGTTTTTTTTTCTCGAAATATTATGTAGAGTGCAGGTTATTTATGAATTGTCTTCGAATTTTGAGTGGCCAAATACTAACTTAAAATAAATTTATCAGTGTAGTAGCACATAGAATATTCGGTTCTGTATAGTATTTCGTTAAATTACAACATTCTACTTTCTGGCCATACCAGTAACTTATGCGTGATTGTATCATTTTTGTTTAGTGGTCTGATTATTGACTTTGACCATGTGACATCGTGATTTTTTGTAAGAGCGCCATCTTTAAAAAAAATTAATTCTTTCTTTTTGTAAGTATGGGAAATATTTCTCTATTGATATTCGTATAAAACTACTAGGGCGTACTATCAATACCTATATAAACCGTGAGTAATAAGGAAATCAAAAGAGGTGCAGGTTATACAAGGATTTTGTACTGAATTTATAAGAGTGCGTGTTTGGGCACCTCTGTGGTGTAATGGGTAACAAGCTTGTCTCGCTAGAACAATTACGACTGAGTAGTGAGTTCGATCCTCACTAGGTGCCCCTTTCAACCTTGTGCCACATCCAAGCTACTTTTGGAAAATCACTAAGAGCACCTCTAGGTGGTGTAATGATTGGCAAGCTAGTCTCGTTTGAACAAATACGACTGAGTGAGTTCGATTCTCACTGGGTGCACTATACTTTCGGCCTTGTCACATCTAAACAACGCTTAGAAAATCACTATAAGAGTGCGGGTTATATACAGGTGTGAACTAGGTGGAGAATACAGTAATCAGAAAATACGTATATGTAAATTGTGATTACACAAATCAGGAAGGACAAGTATTCACTCACTTTCTTAAGCATTACATGCTTAAATCTATCAAAAAACGTTTCCAAACAAAATAGTAATACTGTTCTAACCTGGAGGGTGGGGGGAAGAGTTTCAGAATTCCCATATTTTTTTATTTTATTTATTTTAATAATATTCACATGCTTTCCCATATCTTAACAAAAATTCCCATTTTTTTAAAACTTGACAAAACAATTAGATATTCATCAAAAACCCACTTCACGCTAGGTGTCAGCCCACCCAATCTACACACACTTATCTGGTATATATGATTCAACACCTCAGCAAGGGAATGTCGCCTGCAATACCCCAAACCGGATGACAAGTCTGTAGACATATCATCAGTGATATTACTTTCACACGTAGCACTCGTGTAGTACTCAAACCACTAACTCTAAATTGTGTTCAAATCATGTTTTACTGCTACAGAGGCAAAGAAAGGAAATTATTTTAGAGAGACTGTAACAGAATATTGTTTTAGTTTCAATAACCAAAAAAATACAAACTAGGACAAGAATTCCCTGTCTCTGCACACTTCAATCAACCATTTCATAGCCTCGGTGATATCAGATGCATGCTTTTAGCATCTTCATTCAATAGGTGAGAGGAAAGGTGCAGATAGTAGTTTAAATTTATTTTCAAAATAAATTCAAACACTGAAGGAATTAAACAGGGATTTGGGTTTACTCAGAGTATAATTTCCATAGAGAGACGTAACCAAGAACATTCCTCGGGGGAGTAAATCCACTTTAATTTCTTGTATCATTGAAAAAGACAGTTATATTTTAAAAAATTCTGACATTAAATTCTATCTCTTCATGCTTTAATTCAATCATTTATTTATTGTATCTCTACAATAATTGGCGCACATGGCCGAAGTGAAAGTGGGGAGGGATTGGTCTTTATGAACTATCTTAATCCTAGTTAATCCCGATCAAAATACATTTCAATTGATCCATTTACCAAAAGACCCATCAATCACTCGCCATTCCATCCTACATTACCACATAGTCACCTACAAAAATTACTGTTAATTCCCCTCTCCAAGTTCTCCACTGCCTTAACCGGGTATTGAACTCGCACTATTTGGGTCCTGTCACTGGATCTAACTAACGCATTTATCCACTGTCATGTGTCCTAAAGAGGGAGAGGGGGAATTAACAGGAGACAACTGATAACTGACATCCATTAAACATGGCACGTGGAGCTAGAACAGTCTACCCCAGTGAGCGAAATAAAGGGTTCAGTTCGACATTCCCACCACTTGAAGTCCGGAGAGTACAACGGCCGAAACGTAATAAATATGGCGACAAAGAGGAGGATAATAGTTCGAATAATGTAAATAGTGTACATAATACCTAATCTCAGAAATATAGACAAATAACTTTATTTATAATGTAGGCATCATTTTGTTGGCTTATCTCTTGAATTATATTAACGTGTGTGTGGGTTGGGTTTTATGGCATATCAACCACTGGGTCATTTAATGCCAAATTGTATGTGTGTGTATATATATATATATATATATATATATATATATATATATATATATATATATATATATTACGAAATGGACAAAGTCCGACAATTTAAGACATTTTTTTATGTTTAACGTTCTTTTTATAGATACAAGTATTTAAGTAAATGCTCTGTTTATAATAAATAGTATTAAATAACATTTACCGGTCTGAATGTCAGAAATTTTCATGGTGGCCGAATCGGTTAGGCCCGTCAGCGTAAATGATGGTTCCGTATAGGATGCAGGTTCGAATCCTGTCCAAGGACGAATATATTCTATGAAAATTTCTCGGACATTCAGGCCGGTAAATGTTATTTAATACTGTTTATTATAAACAGAGCATTTACTTAAATACTTTTATCTATAAAAAGAACGTTAAACATAAAAAATGTCTTATATATATATATTCCCCAGTTTTGAGAAAACCACTCTACATAATTAGTGCCCAATTCTATTTATTTTAATTGCATGGAAATATTATTGAAAGACAATGACATCAGATATCCCATGGCACCTCATTTGAATGTTATGTAGTCTTCATCTTTCATTTCTAACAAACTGTATGTAAATTTAGTGGTCGGTATTTGTCTGTTCGTTCACAACTCTTAATTTACTAATTTCAGTTTAGTATGTTACCAGCACAAATGAGGGGAAGGAGATTGAGGTATCTTAATTGTCCAACTGTAAATGCTTGTATCAGAAATGAATACAGACATCAGCCAGCCATGTGGTGCTCAATATCGGATCTGGATGTAAGTAAAATTTAATTCTCATTTCTCTCTGGTAACCAATTTCGAACTTTCAGAAAGGTTTCTTAGTATTTTCATTTTGGAAGAGAAGACAAAATATAATAGGCACTCACCAGAATTTTTTTTTCCAGTTATCATACATAAAACACATCTGACCAGGAATGTAAAAAATAAATAAATAAATAAAATAAATAATTTCTGTAAGTTTACTATATACATTGATCACCTAGTATAAATGCCCAAATAAAATATACTTTTACCTTTTAAATGGAAAAAAAAAGCTAGAAATTACTCATTTGTTTTCCACATTAAGGCCTGGGGCCACTCAAAGTAGAATTTAAGAGGTATTTTATATGGATAGTGGGAGTAGATAACGATTAATTTTCGGCTTGAACAGGTCAAGATCATGGTGATCAGTGCAACCTCCTCTTAGGAGTCTGTTCCATTAAACTCTGGTTTGCAGGAAAAAGTGCCTATGAAATATGGAGATAAATTGGTGATTTCTCACGCAAGATAATACATTGTCCTGGTGATATGATTTCCTTGCTTGGAATGAAATTTCCTTTGCTTTTTTTTATGGTAAGTTTCACCCTTACAAGATTCAGGGGCCACTCAAAGAAGCGGTTTATGATGAGGGATAGTTTATATGGATAGAAGATGGTTAACTCTAGACGTGAACAGGTTGAGATTATTATGATTGGGGTAATATCCTCTTGGGATTATTCCTATCGATAGAAGGCAAAAATAAAATTACAGTGTAACCCGAATATGAGACCCGGTCTAAACAAAATAGACAAAACCCGGATATAAAATAAACCCGGATATAAGAGACTTCGTCTCCTGTCCCGACAATTCTCTTATATCCGGGTTACACTGTATAACAATTTACTATATACATTGATATACTGAGAATGGATGCCCAGATAAAGTATACTTTTACCTTAAAATGTATTAAAAAAAAAAAAAAAAAAAACCAACCCACAATCTTGGAATTCATTTCATATATTAAGGGAGGAGTGATGGATTGCAGCTTCAATTGAGGAATCGGAGAGCAGAGTTCGAATTTCAGTCGAGTTCATTGCATTCACCTGTTAGGGTCCCAGCTATGGGTAAATAGTTAACCCTTAAACTGAGGTAAAACGCATAAAAGTGTAAAAATAGGTTTTATTACCAGAAATACTTTGTAAAAAAAAAAAAAAAAAAAAAAAAAAATATTGCCAGTAACAAATTTTTGAAGAAAAATATTTTTACCAGCAATGTATTAAAAAAAAAAATTACCATCAATACATGTGACTCTACTCAAAAATATGAGTAATTGAAAAATGGTTCAAATATGTGTACATACACACCTTTTTATCAAACTATCGCTATGAATATTTAAAAAAATTTGTTGGCATTAAATGACCAACTGCCGTTGATATGCCATAAAACAACCAACCAACCAACCGGTTTTCTTCAGGTGATTGAAATTTCAAACTTAACCCTTTATTATAAGCTCTGGTTAAAAAAAAACAAAACTGCAATATGAGCACTGGTAAAAAACGTTCGAGACATCAGGTTTCTAAGTCCCAAAAATTCATACACAGATGTCCTTAATGACACATGGCCTAGTGAATAAAGATGGTTTAATCCAGTGACTTGACTCGAAGATTTGAGTTCAATAACAGTGGTGAAGAAAGAGTTAAAGGGAAATTACTGATACATCATGGCATGTGGAATTACAATAATCTATCCCCGTGAACGAAATAAAGGGTTCAGTTCAAAATTCCTGAAGAAGGCCTGAATGTACAATGGCTGAAACGTAAATGTGGCGATGAAAATAAGTCTGGATAATGTAAACAATGCAAGTAACCATAGTACGTCATCTCGGAAGTATAGACAGATCATTTATTCCTCTGTGTGTTTCTCGTGAAACACTCGTAAACCTGCAAAATGCTAAGTTGTAAAAAAAAAAAAAAAAAAAAAACTACTAATCATGTCTAAAGCCTTAAGTATTTAGGATTTTGCAAGCCATTATGAAAACATTCTCCCCCTCACACACACAAGGTCTTGTGAATAGTTCTTGGTTTGACCAACTTCCTAAAGTGTGAGATCATATTGAAGTGTGAAAATTAGTGAGACCATGCAGTGTTGATTGCTATGTCCACAGTGAATGTTATCTTGGGTAATTATCTTATGACTGATGTTATGAAAATATTTTTATTTTTATTTTATTTTTTTTTTTTTTTTAACCCTTAATTCCTAAAACGAAAGTTGCTTTATTTTTTTTCTTGCAGGAATATTGGACATTCTGCATGAAATAGAAAAAGACAACACAAAGAAAACCAGGTCTTAATTCAACAAATGTAGACCAGAAAGATAAACTCACAGACAAGAAGTTACAAGATATGTATCTACTTATCTGTACTTTACGGAAAGTACTGAAGTGGAAAGACCAAGTAAAATTAGAAATTCAAAAGAGCCAGCTCATTAAGTCGTGGAGAAATTCGTGCGTACAAATGGTGCAATAACTGTCAAATGCTTGCATGAGTTTTATTTCATTGAATCTCTCTAGTATTGGTTTAGAAAAAAAATGTTAAATTTGTCATTAAATGAGCCAATAAATTCATATGCCTTAAAACACTCTAGTTTTATGCAGGCAAGAAAACCGACGCGAATTCTTTTTACACATACTGAGTTTTTTGTCTCTGGACAATTCCATGACTGCTTCTAAGCAAATTTTAATTTTCTTGTAGGCTTGAACCGAGCGACATTATTAATTTGATAATATTAATATTATTTTTCCCCTTAAAAGTACAAATATAAGACTCCTATTCCATTTCTTGTATCAATGACAAAATAAGGCTGTAATTTTCTGAAAGATTTGTTTCAGATATCTCCCCTTTGATGCATCTACCATACAATAAGGCATTGCTTTTTTCCTATTAAGAGCATACCGAAATGGTTCCATCACAGTCCTCGTATCACTGTTCTGAAACTGCTCTCCACCAGTAAGGTATCAAGGCATTAATTTCAACATCCATATATATCACTGATCTTGCTGGTTGTATTTACAATTTCCTATATTTTTGCACTGACATTACATATCAGAATATGACTCAACCTGGATATCAAGCTCAATTGCCCTCTTCCCAAGACATGACCTTAAGATCCAGCTTCATTTGTTGTCGGTCCAAAATCAAGGCACAGTGAAGACATCGATGCAATATTGCGTGAAGGTTGTGACTTTATGGATGTCGTCAGCGATACTACAGTCAGGAACAACATGTGATAACTTCGTCTTCTGCATTTACATTTAACATCTTGAAGGCCTGCAAGAAATCACAGCCAGTGAAGAGTGCTGCAATCAAGCTAGTATCTGGTCATGTGCTGTAAGCCACTGGTGTCCAGCTTGATCAAAACTCACATTGTATGTAATTAACATTCAGTATTTTGCATATATTGATAAAATTATGATGATGCACACAGTTATAAATATGAATACACAGGACATGTTTTCTCAATGGAAATGAAACACATTTATAGAACTTGTAGTGCTGCATATGGTAAGAAAAGAAAGGAACAGTTCATTGTCAAGAAGTTTGGTATATGACTCATTTTGAGTTGCTTTGGGACGTTGCCAAAAATGAAAACATTGACTTTTGTCTTCTGCCGTCACTTTTTTTTTTTTTTTTTTTTGTAAAGGTAAGCCATTTTTCTTTTTGTGATTGAAAAGAGACGCATTGTTAATTGAGATCATATTCATCGGGGTTACATTTATATGTATCGGAACGGATTATATTTTTTTTTTCCAACTGTTTCAATGCTAACTGAACAACTCTCATATTCCATGAATATATATTTTGGCAGTAATCATTTATACAGGTTTTGTCAAATAAGACTTATATGGAATAACTTTTAATAAGTTTTAAAATTTATTTCCCCCACCTCCATTTTTTTTCTGGAGAGAATATATGAAGAAATTGTCAACAGTGAATTTTTTTTAATACAAAACTGCACTTTTTTTTTTTTTTCTCAATAGTTTAAGCCATTTTCAAGGTGGGGGTGTATACTTTTTTTTTTAACCCCAGCACGTTTTCTAGTAGCTTCAGCCATTTTCAAGGTTTTTTCTTTTCATGTAAATCATTTTCAGTAAGTTTTCAGTTCAGTCTGACCATGTTTTGCAGAAGAAAATTTAAAATTATAAGTAAAGGTTACTTGGGTGAGGAGTGGAGTAGAAAAATAATTGATTTTAAATTCCTAAGGTCTTGAATATAAGTAATATAACAGCAAAATAAGATAAATACATTTAAGCAAAATGTCAGTTAAATAGTATTTTTTTCTTTTTTTTTTTTTAAGTGCATTAATCAAATACATCTGTTTTCATTTTGATCTTCTGTAAAATTCCCAACTGTTGTAAAAATGAAAATTTAAAAATTT
Organism: Acanthosepion lycidas; assembly: GCA_963932145.1. NCBI lineage: Eukaryota > Metazoa > Mollusca > Cephalopoda > Sepiida > Sepiidae > Acanthosepion > Acanthosepion lycidas. Next base: position 82,140,166 of record OZ010598.1, on the reverse strand, counting down.
CTCAAAATCCAATTTGATAATCCAATTCAAGCCATTCAATTCTTCAAATACATATTTATTTTATATCAAGATATTCTGCAAGTAACAAGACCCAAACTGCTTTTAAAATCGTACTAGGACAATTTCTTTTTATTAAAATTGGGTATGGACAACTCTACTCAAAAATGGATTCCCAGTTTAATTGAATTCTTTTTAAGGTTTCACAGGTTTCACAGGTTTTTGATGTGTTCAAATTTGATATGCATATTTATTCAAATAACGGCTTCAGAGACTTCGTTTTTTTTGTTTTTTTTTTTTTAAGATTAAAAAAACAAATGAAAACAAACTCACTAATATGGCTTAGGCACATAAAATGAAGCATAATTTACCTTTCGGCAAAAATTAAAAATATTTAGCCTAACATGCATTTATAAATGCCAAAAATTACAATGCAATGGAATTCCGTGTTTTTTTTTTTTTTTTTTTTTTTACTCCCATTGCTAAAAGAGCATTATTTTGGAGATATGTGCCCAAAACTTGTTTGGTTACCTTTTCATTATTTTATATATATATATATGTATCTGAACTACTTCCAAACTAAAATTGGTAGACATTAAAAACATAAAAAAATCCAATAAATTATGGATTAAAGCCGACAAATCCAAAAATTTCTAAAGTTGAACCTTCTGAATATGACAAAATCGTCACTGACAAAATTACCAGCTCTTATAAAAAAGACAGACAATAGCACCTTATCATCTATCAATGAGGACATCTGCAAATTCGCTAACAAATGTGGAGTTGCTGACAGAATGGGCAAATTTAGTTTGAAAGATGCATACATTCTCTTCAAAGATCATAAGCCGAACTTCATCAATAGCTTGCAGTCCCGTCTAATTAATCCCTCCAAATCTGAGTTGGGATTAATTTCCAAGATTATTATCAAGAAAATAACATGTCCTGGAGAAATACCCTGCCAACCTTTGGAAAGAATCGGCCGAGACGATTAAATGGTTCCGAAAGATCTCTAACAAAAGAGCCACTTTCATCCAATTTGACATCTTGGATTTTTACCCTTCTATTTCGGAGGAACTATTAAGTCTTAATTTCGCCAAAGGATATAACGGATAATGATCTGAAAATCATATTAGCGTCAAGAAGATCAATACTTACATACAATGACGCTACTTGGGTGAAAAAGAATAATGGTAGTTTCGATGTACCGATAGGAGCCTTTGATTCTGCCCAAATTGCAGATCTGGTGGGCATATATATTCTTGACACCTTGAGTAGAGTAGTTAACCTTAGCCAAGTCGGAATTTATAGAGATGACGGCCTAATCATTGTCCCAAATAGCAATGGTCTCTTGACTTCCAGCTTACACAAGATAATTAGGGCCTTCAAATACTTAGGCCTTAAAATTGAAATATCTTCCAACCTGAAAATAGTCAACTTTTTGGATATTACACTCAATCTATCGAATGATACCTTTAAACCCTTCCATAAAGTTGATCAAACACCCCTATACATCAACGTCCACTCTAACCACCCTAAACATGTGATAGACCACATCCCCAAAACTGTGAATACGAGAATAAATAAGCTATCTTCTAGCCAAAAAATCTTTAATGATAATAAATTTATATACAATCAGGCCCTCAAAAATAGTGGTTTTAGACAAGAACTAAACTTTAACGGAGAACTTGTAAATCAGAATAATAACAGAACTAAAAATAGAAAGAGGAAGGTAATATGGTTCAACCCACCATATTGCAAGCTCTCTAACATTGATATAGGAAGGTTTTTTTCTGAAATTAATTGATAAACATTTTCACAGTAAACATCCATTACGTAAAATTTTCAATAGGAAGACTGAAAATTACTCATGCGTTAGAAATATGGAGAAAATCATATCTTCCCATAATTGCAGAATACTTAGAAACTACCATAGTAATGCAACTCAATCGAGTATCCCTACCTGCAATTGTAGGAATAAAGATCATTGTCCAATCGGGGGTAAATGTATCTATGAAAATGTAATATACGAGGCAACAATCTTTCCCGAGGAAAATATAAACAAGAAAAAAAGATATATAGGTATATCCGCCGGTGTTTGGAAGCAGCGTCTATACAACCATAGACGCTCTTTTAGATATAGATGCCTCAGAAGTCAAACTTCTTTATCCAAACACTACTGGGATCTGGTGGATAAGGGATTAACCCCACTTTTGAAATGGAGATACCTATCAAGAGCCAGAACACCTAATAACTTCCGCGATCGGTGTGATCTGTGCATGGCGGAAAAAATTTTATTATCAAAGATAAGAATCAAGATGAACTACTGAATCTTCGTAATGAGATTTTCTAAATGTAGACATAAGAAACGATTCAAAACATAAACACCGTTTTGTAACATTTTCACTTATGTCAATTCCATCTTGGTTCAAAACATCGGGCATGATTCTTTAACGGAATGAGTATTATGTTTATTTTTATCTCTATATAGATCATTGTGTATGTTTATGTGATGCGCTATGTAAATTTTTTTTTTTAACACCCAAATTGTTGAAATTTTACTTTATATTTTAAATTCGAATTTATATGTATGTATATGTATATGTGTTTGTGTGTGTGTATATATATATATATATATATATATATATATATATATGTATGTATGTACTTAGCTGCGTCAGTATGTGGGTATATATTTAGGTGTGTGTATAGGTATATGTATGGATGTATATGCATGCGTATGTGTATACGTATATAGATGTAGGTATACGTAGATGGATGAAAAGTAGGGGTGTGTGTGTGTGTGTGTGTGTATATATATATATATCTAGACGGATAGAAATGTAGGGTTTCAGGTTTATGTGCATGTATGCGTATGTTCGTATGTATATATGTGAGTAAATGTGTAAGAACTGGATATGGATGGATGTGTGTGTGTGTGTATATATATATATATATATATAAAATTATTTAAAAATGATTCCAACTCGCTACATAAGAGGTCTCGTTTTTCAAAACAAGAGCCGAAAACTTCAAAATAATATTTGAATTAACTTGAGTTAAAGTAGGCTCTGATCCATCTTTAAGCGAATTTTTTTTTTTTTTTTTTTTTTTTTTTTTTTTGGAATAAATTATTTCTGAAATTTACGGGTTTTAATAGCATATTCAGAATTGTCTAGGGTATGTGGGGGAGAGTCCACAAGGACATTAAGATTAAGGCCACCATTATCCCTGTTAAAGTTACCCATGGGATGTTCGGCATATCTATTTCCTTACCCCCCTATTACCAGGAAGAAAAAAAGATATGAAGCGAAAGATTCAATCATAGACATGATTTAGAAACTTAATGTGTAGTTTTTCATGTAGGCATAAAGGGCATGGGTCATCCCAGATTTTACAAGTTCTTGTTCCATTTATTATTTTCTATTTTACTTTTGGTGTTTTCATTTCTTTTAAATGCCAAAAATATTTGGATAGAGATGTCTGATTTCTACTTTTAATATTATTGAAGGAGCTTTTATGCTGCCTCCACCTAATTTTAAATTCATTCTTCGTTGACCCAATGTATATCCTATCGGTGTTAGGATTCTCAATGGATGAGATAGTGCATTGGTATACTAGGGATTTTATGAGGCATTTATTTTCCAACGGGCAGTCTTCAGGGTTTCAACAATCACATAATTTTTCATTTATTTTTGTCTGATTTTAGTTTAGAATTTTTAGAATTTTTATTAATACTGTTTTGGCACGCGTGTGTTTCCAGGATTATTTTTTATTTTTTTTTATGATTCTTTCTAGATTTTCAGTGCAACTGTAACTTAATTTTAAGGTGTTTTTATTAAAGATCTCGCTAAGTCTGCTTTTAGTAGGGAAATGTTTTCGATTAAAGCTAGGAACTTATGTCCTAGCTTAGTTCTAACCATTTGGTTGAACGGATGGGTATACCAGATGATTTTTATTTTCCTGTTTTTCTTTTAGTTAGTGCTATTTCTATAGCGTTTTTGTATCCGCTATTTTTGGCAAATTTTCATTGTAACACCCGAGCGCTAATATCCCTTCACATTGTTCCAAAATAGTCTTATTTCCGTGCAAATGTATATGCTTAACTCAAATCAACAATTAGATATTGAAGAAACCTACCTTTTTGGATGTTAACGACCAGAAAAAATCGACTTCTCGCTCTTTTTGTCATCCCATACCGGCTTATTGAGACATTCACTGCTGAACCATTTCGCGCACTTATACAATTTTGGCCTATTTACTCCCTTAACGAAATTAGTACGCGCTTTTTTTCTTAATTTAAAGTTAACTTTCTGCGTAAAGCGTTTTTCTATTCTTTTTTATTTGTACTTAATTTAAGTTAACATTCAAATATAAGTGATAAGTGTAGTTTCTACTTAATTCTATAATATGAAAATATCGACAAATAAATGGATAACAAAGTAATTTTTTTTTTTTTAAAGAAGTTAACTTTCAAATGTATGAAAATAAGTGATAAGTGTAGTTTTTACTTAATTTTTTTTAAGTTAACTTTCAAATATATGAAAATATCGACAAATAAAAGAATAAAAAAGTACTTTCAAATATATGAAAATATCGATGAAAATACTTAAACTATAAATAACAAAGAACAAAATAAGTAATACAGTAAAGCATTTTTTTAATATTATACATTGAAAATAAAACAAATCAATTGTAAGAGAAGGCAAGTTTCATATCAATAGAAAACATGACATTGACAATTTAAAAACAAATGCTATAAAAGAGATACTCCACTTATAAATATACAATACAATATAGATGTCTATAATAAAGTAGTTCCTGGATACAGTCTGCTCGTCTTTCTCAGGAAAAGGTGAAGGCGCTGACTATATTTAGGGACGTCTTTTAAGAATAAAAAACGAGCAATGTATTATTTTAAATACGAAGTTCTGTGTTCTGATCTTTTAATTACATCCTTAGTCGTCCTCCATAGTCTTTCAACCGTCTGCGTGTGGATAGTTTGATCTGTTGGATCTACAAAGTGTTCAGAATGGTTGATTTGTTTGTGCGTGTACCCGTGTTCAGTTATCCGCACATACGCCGACCAGCAATCGCTGTAAATTATTGATCCTGGTCGGATGTGTTGCATAATCAAGGGAACAAGGGTATGGGCATCCCTGGTCTCTCCTTCCCCGCAATCGGACGTAAGTGGTACCATGAAGGTCTTCTTCGAGACTCTTTCGATTCCGCCAAATAGCCAGACCGTTTTCATTCCACGTCCCCGGTTATATTTTCGCCTTGAGATAACTTTCGATTTCTACCTCGACGCCGGGTCCACCCAAATTCTCCTGCACATTTTCCAGCCAAAACTGGCACACCTCACTGCAGAAGGAGCGCCATTTCACTGAAGTGACTTTCGAAATATCCAAGTTTTCGAACATTATCCTGTGGCACCAGCTAAGATCAAGGAAATGTTACAAAAAGTAGCACTTTCCACGCAGGCAAGCGTGACTTCTCCAAAAGTGTATTTTTCCTATCACTAACACTGAAGCCACATTCAGTTTTCCGGATGTTAGGACGATTCGAACTGCTAGGACTGGGGACAGATTTTCTGCAACGCCAAACTTTCTGGTTGGCACGCAACGAGCAAGGTGAATGGCATCGAGGGCATTCCACGGGGCACGGTAATATTCAGTGTAGTCGAAGAAATTCTACTGAAGCCTCTTCATTCATTCGAAAGCGTCGAATTGCTTCGTACGTGTTGATCGAACAATTTGTGCAATTCGACATTTCTGTAGTAGCGTAGATGAGGATGTGGACAGTATTCGGAAGAGCAAATAGACTGGCGTCAACCCTGCTGGCAGATGTCCGTATCATGACTGGAGACCACAAATCGCGACATTTTATATACGCAAATAACTAACTTTTCACTTGTTTCAATTTCGCGAGCCTGTGCGAATTTTTTATTGACCAATCGAAAAATTTTAAATTTACTTTAGTGGCTACGAGCTAAAGAAAAGATCAATGCAAAGATTCGCGAGCCTACGCGAAAATTTACTTTACCTGAGGAAATGGGGTTAGGGACAGAAGGACTAATTATCTTTGTGGTTAGGGAGAGTGAAACTTTGCCGTAATCTTTTTGGGTTTAGTGAGAGAAAGATTAATTTCTTTTATCAGTTTTTAAGCCGCTCCCTAGAAACTGAGAGAAGAAAAAAATAAGCAAATTTTAAAATTAGGGTTAGGTGTTTTTTCGGTAAGGGAATAAATAGGCCCAAATTGTATAAGTCCACCGACAGAATTCAGCACTTAATTACTTATCAATAAACCGGTAATAGCTGATGAAAGACCAGGAAAAAGTCCAATTTTTTTCGTGTCGTTAACCTCCAAAAAGTTAGGTTTCTTTAATATCTAATTGTTGATTTGAGTTCAGCATATACATTTGCACGAAAATAAGAATATTTGGGGAAAAATGTGAAGGGATATTAGCACTCGGGTGTTAAAATGAAAATTTACCCTATTTTTTTTTTTTTTTTTTTTTTTTTTTTTTAGGGCTGTGTTATAAAAATTACTGTTGTCGGAATTGCTGATTCTTTTTTCTATTGATGTGGGTATATGCTTAATTATAGATGGAGGGTGGTTTGACTTAGGGTGTACATACACGGGATTAGTGTTAGCTTTTCTGTAAGGTGGGTATATGTTCATTAAGTCTAGAGTTACGGCGAGGAAGTTTACCCTTTTTAATTTAGTGTTGACTATAGCATTTAAATTTAGTTTTCTAAATTCACTGTACATTATCTTTCTAATTTTATCTATTTTAAAATTTGTGGGGCTTTTCACTACCCTGAGACTGTCATCCCAATGTCCTTAATGTCTAATTCAGGGTGCGCAGTTAAATTGTACAGTATACAAATAGACCGACAAGGTCAGAAGACTCTGCAGTATAAAGATCCCATGGTGATGTCAAAATTGTCATTAGTGTTTTTAATCCATTGGTCCCCATTATGGATGACGACCGATTTTTTTTTGCACTGAGAATTATGTTTGTTTCTTCCTTAGTTACGTCAGAATATACTGTAGCAAACTCCAGGGCAGCCGTGAAGTGGTCATTTGATATTGACTGGTAATAATCCACGATATCGAACTTTATTAGGGTGCAGTCAGGTTTATTGTCGATGTTGGTAAAACGATTGATGACGTCTTTGGTATTAATCCAGAGTGTTAATCCAAGGCATTTTTTGATTTGTCTGGTGATCCTTTCTAGGATTCTTTTCATCTTTCCTATGTCTGGTCTGGTTGAGTTTATCATTCTGGTAATGGTGTTTTCCTCGAAATCTTGTTTGTGGTCCTTAAGAGTGATGTAGCATTCCTTTTCAGCCAGTTTGCCTACCCTATCACTTATTTTTAATTTTTCAGTAATAATTTTACTAGTTCTGTTGATCCTGTCTACCATATTCATATTATGTGCTTTTTTATGAATCTTAGTTAATTTTTTTTTTAATTTGTTGTAGTCGTCTGCCGTCAATTTGTAGAAGTTTCCCGTTTTGTCGGACTTAACTAATATTTTATCGCTGACGTTGATCTTTTTGACTATTTGGTCTAGATGTTTTTGGAAGTTGCTTTGCGTTTTTTGAAAGATGTTACTGATTACATTGAGGAGGTCCTTTCCAAATTCCTGTAGGTTTTTGTTAAATGGTGCAACTTTTTTACTTTTAAAGCCGTAAACCTCATGTTGTTTTTTTGTAAAGTTATTCCCTCTTGGGAGGAAGAATGCTTTCCATATCATTCTTATTAATTTGTTTTTTGCAAAAGTTTGACGAAATACTTCCGTTTGCTTGTGTACAGAATGTTCTTCAGAGAAATGCCGAAATTAACTTTTTCCATATTTTTAAAGTTCTTATTTTAAAGGTTCAGAGTGCTCGAACTTAATTTGGGAGCCGGTATATGTGTAGAAAAATAGGAAAGAACACGTTAGGTATATAATCCAGGGTTCTTTAGTATTTTTGTTTTTATTTTTAAAAACAGTGCTCCATACAGAAGTAGAGCTTTAAAGGAAGAGGTTATAGTAGTTCCAACGAGAGAAAAGTGTGTATATTAAAAAGAAACTGCAAATGTTTTTGGTTGTAATGAAGGATTTAAAAAAAAAAATTTATTTTTCATAATTTTGCTAAACGAGTTTTCGGTTTCGCGACCGTCATCAGGCAAGGAGTGGAGATTTTCACACATTAAAAATAATTTTTTCTTTCGATGTTAAATATTCTCGATATGAGACATTTTCTTTTTTGTGTTAGTAATCCAAACGTCTTTCTTGAACTGGCAGGAAAAAGTTCTGCGTGAAGGGTTACTAACAAATTAAGATTAGTTCGATAAATGGAGTAGTTATCGGGATACTTATCTTTTAATGACCCTGTGAGTTCTTAGATCTATTTCCATTTTCGTGTACTTTTGTCAGCATGCGTGTATATGCATATATCCCTCTCCATACATACACTCTTACAACACGGAATCAGTGAACACATCTGTACACGCACATAAGCAAACGCACACCGTCCCATTACAAGTAATCGGTACATACACACGCACACACGCTTCCTAAGTTACATGGAATCAGTATATGTACATACACACATACTAAGTTGTGTGGGGCTTATGTGCGTGCCTGTGAGTAGTTCCGCTTTTGTCAAAATATATATATATATATATATATATATTCGTGCCCTACAAACACCCGAATGTGAGCATGCGTGTATATATGTGAGTGGTTTAATCACTGTATTTGGTCACTGTGTGCTTTTGCGTGTAGGGTTATGATCTATTTAGTTCTGGTTTAGATTTGTTTATGAAGTTTTATCCTGTATTTGTAGGTACGAATAATTGTCTCTGATATATCGGCATGATATTAAATTTACCCTGGTTACATTTGAAGATGTTATACAAAAGTTTTTTGTTCTCTGGTAATTTTGTTGCTTTTGTGTAGGGAGACACTGTTGCACAGTTGTTGACTGATACATGCTTGAATTTTCTGCATTTGAGTACATAAATCACATTTTTGGAGCAGCAGTTTAAGTTTTTATTTATTATGAATGTCGTTTTGGGGTTTTCAAAAGCATAGGAGTTTCCTTCTATAATGATGTCACAAACCCCACATCTTATTTGCTGCTTTTTGTGACTCCCTGTATTGGTTAAATTTGGCTGGGAATAATGTTTTAGGTTTTTAGATTGGAGTTTCCTTTTAATTATTTTGGCTGTTTTCAGTAAATTTATCAGCTTATTATTCTTGCTAAGTAGGTCTAGATTTTTTGTAATTTCTGTGAATAATTCTGGATTGTTTTTGTATGTTGAGACATATGCTAGAGTTTGTTCGACGTTACGTTCCTTTTTATTTCTAAGTTGGTCTAGAGGAATTTGTTTTGCGAGATCAAAACCTTTGTTTTGGAGTAACCTCTTTTTTTATGTAGTTCTTTGTAGTCTGGTTTTTTGGAGGTGTTTATCAGTCACTATAGTACAAACACTACATGCTTGAGAATAGGGGTTGGATTTTAGGCAGTTTTTTGGGTGATGGCTCTTGAAATGAAGATATTATTGGAGATATCTCTCTCTCTCATCTATATATATATATATATATATATATATATATATATATATATATATATATATATATATATAAATTTATCTTTTTTAATCGGCTGCCAATTTGACCTAATTGTCATTATCATAGTTGGTAACTCATAACCATCATTGGTGAAAATTAGGCACAATGCAAGTCCATAGATAGAACTCTGAGGACACTTGCTTTAATGCAGAAAGATCTTGAATAGCAGCTGTTTAAAACAACTCCAATTCCTCTGTTCTAATGTTCATAAATTTATTAAATATTGTCTCTCACCTTGTGAAGAAAACGAATATGCCAAACCGTCAAATGTCTTTGATATATCCAAGGCAACAGACCGAGCTTCACCATTCCTATATATTTCTGAGAAAATAGGAAACATTGATGCCAGCATTAACCAAATTCTTCATAGAATTGAGCTGATAGGTAAGTTGTCAGGTTATAGTTATGTAGAATTTTGGAGGTGCCCCTACATACAACAGCTTAGATGTCCGCAAAAGATCAGAGTATACTGTTAGTAATGATATTAGCCGTTTCTTTATAAGGAAATATTGGGCAATCATTGACCGACCAGTACTGCTGTCGGTTGAAATTTATATATTTTCTCTTAAAATAAAGAAATAAAGTTTTCACGTCCAGTAATTCTTTTCAGTAGTTTTGATAGTTTCCTTCCTAACCTTTTTACATGAAGCTATGTGGAAAGTCAACATTTTGATTGTCGTTATTTTCTCTTCAAGTTTTGTGATATCCGTTTTAGCTGTTGCTGCTAGTTGAAGTTGTCAAGTGTTGTGGTTTCTGTTACCTGCTACAGTTTTGTTTGGGGCTCTGTAGCACCAGTTCACGGCAATTGAAGTGTAGTCTTCACCAAAAACCCACGTGCTTTACCTGCTGAGAGCTATTTTTAATTATGGATTGGAGAAAGTTTGGTCATGAGTATAATGGCCCACCAATACGTTAAGAATATTCTTATATAAGGTTTCTGGATACATCAAGGGGTATTTTGTATATTCCTACCTCTGTTTTATTTGCTTCCACGGTATTACACTACTTGATGTCTCCACTTTGACCTCTATTGGCTTTTTGTTTTTCTTTATTCTATGCTTTCTCCAGCTAAACATTTCTGCTTTAAGTATTCACAACCATCGACAGTTTAAAAACATCTGAATTTAAAATTTATTGGTGAAAGCTGTCATTCATTAATGTTGTTTTAGTTCCAATTCTATGAAATGTTTTGCTCTGTTTATAGAAAATAAGCATTAAGCTCTCTTTGTGACTTGCTGGGAAATCTGTCCCGGCATTCCCGCATTCAAGTGTTGAAGTTAAAAAAAAAAATTGGTTTGAGATTAAAAAATTGCGACAAAACGCGAGTAAAACAGTAAGATTAGTGCGGACAAAATCTTTTAGGCGCTGACGAATAAAGAAAAAAAAAACTCCTGCTCGGTATGTAACAATAAAAGTGTTTATTTACAGACGAAAAAGGGTAAAGCGATAAAGACAATTCAAAGAGAAAGAAAGGGAAAAGAAAATGTCCTTTTAAGGGAAGAGAAAACATGCATAACAGAAAAAAGGTTTGCTCAAAATATTTCTCTGGGCATCTAAAAAGTTCTTTAAGCGAGTAGAATTATGTTATGGGTTAGAAAAACACACACAGTTCTTGTAGAGTAGGAAAATTGTTGGTAGATATAGGAATCTTGCGGCTGAGTGAGTTCGTAGGTCGACAACAGAAGTCCAGTGGACACGTCAGGAGGAGTGGTGAAGGGATGCAGCTTTGAATTGGTCTTGAATTGTGGACAGACGTTCGTTCTTGACAGCCCTTTCGTAGGTAATTCTTCTTTGGTTGAAAGTGGTTCTGAAGTTGACTGGTGTTCCTTATCGTCGACCTCATAGACGGTGGGCTGAATTCACACTGCCAAATAGGCAAAGATTCTCCAAATTCATAGAGATTTTGTATGCTCAGAATCGGCGACTTTCCCTCCAAAACTGTTAAATTTCCTGGCCCGTTCATTGGTCAGAAAATATATCATAATAATCTGGGAGATGGTTTTTTGAAAGTAATGAAAACAGGTTGGAGTGAACAAGCTATGAGGTTTCCACCAGACTTTATGGCAACGTGGAAAGAACAATGCTGGTGGAATTCTTTTTTATATTTTCCAGCTCTATCTTTAGTCACAGAATATATTATCTCTGATAAGAATCAAGGCTTTGGGAGCCGGTTTTGAAAGTAAAGAGGTTGGAGTGGGGATAGAAAAAATACAGAGAATGTGAAATATTATTCTCAAATTAAATTCCAACAGTCGGTTTTAACATTTTATATTTGATATGTAAAAAAATTATATTGTTTTAATAGGGTTCACCTGGATTACTACGTGTATGTGTGTGTGTGTATATATATATATATATATATATATATATATATATATATATATATATATATTTTGAACAATAAAAATTAAAAAATTAAAATCCTCACACACTGGGTTGTAGATTAATATTCTTTCGTTTTTTTATTATTATTCCATTTAGATTCGGCCGAAATGGCCATCATCGGGAGGAGAAATATTTCTGCTAGCACTAAACTACAGAAATGAATGTCTTGATGGAGAAAATGAACTTTTGTCTGTAGTTTTCATTTGTTTTTTTTATTTTTTTTATCTTTTTAACATGAATCTTTTAACAATCCTTGTATATATTTGTTTGAATAAAAACAGACCACTTTAAGGTTCCATGTAATAAGTTATTTCCCCACAACCCTTTTAAAGGGCTCTGGATCATCAGACTTTACTTCCAAAAGTTAAAATGAAAAGAAACTTACACATTTTTGACGGACCGCACCAAGCATATATAAAATTGAGGAAGTGAGGTGAGAGAGAAAATATGAGAGTTAGAAGTACTATTTCAATTCCTTATCCGCCTGCAGATATAATCATGTGATTGTCACTGTTCGGCAACCTAGTTTCACATATACCTAAGATATTGGTTTTTCAAATTCTTTTACATTATCTAATTGGCCTCAGTTGTTCAACCTCCGAAAGTTCCATGTCTCAAGAATTTTTTTTTTTGTTTTTTTTTTTTTTTTTTTTTTTGTTTGAAGCGAACAGTCGCTTGATAACGGTCCGGTGACACCTGTCGTTTTTCTCGCTCCTTTCCGGGTGAGGAATTGTTTCTAAGCATCTTTATCCTCTTTATGCTGTTTAGGCTAGCAGTTGCTGGATGACGGACAGGTGCCACCTGTTTCACATGTCGGTCCTTACCGGGTGAGGAGTGAATTCCCATAGAATTAACCACCTTCACGCCGTTAGGGTTTTATGTGTGCTTTGCGATGTTATTTCTTGGGATTTATAGTGGAGTAGTTTCCTACAGTGCTTTATGGAGACGCCACGTCTAGTTAGCTGTCCGTTGTCTCATCGTGAGTTGTTCCGGCCATTGTGGGGTCTTATTTTTCGTCTTTGCTAGTAAGTCGCCTCACACGCAAGAACCTGGAGTGGTGTAGCCGCTATATATGTGTGTGTTTTTAAAAAAGCAGAAATTTGCTAGTAAATGGTTCGTGGGTCAGCATTTGTAAGGTGGGAATAGATTTTGGAGAAATAAATAAATCGATGAAGATTTAACTTTGTATATGTCCGATTACCCACTGTTATCTGCCAACGTTTTCAAAGCATGTTGACTTTGCCCAACCATTTTTCTTTTTATGTGCCGTGTCTAATTACACATGGGACCTCATGTTGAGTTTGTGCTATACTCGAATCAAATGGTCATTTAGTGAAATACTGTAACTGACTTTAACAAGTTGTTTCCATTTCAAGGACTACCGAGCTGTGATAGAAGTGTGAAAATCTGACATGCCATAGCGAACGTCCCTTCGCCAACAGTTGAGAATGGCGACTTTGCGTTTTAATAAAATAAAACAAAAAAGGGGTGGGGGAAATCTTTCATTTGGCCGAAAACGAAAAAATCAGACTAGATAGTATAAAACCGGAGATTTTTTTTTCTCGTGGTCGAACTTAATGTAGTCGTGTACCGTGTTTTGGTTCAAAAGGTATTCAGCAAGTTTTTCCTTATTGCCCGTGTATATGAAGAAGATATCTATATATCTTGCAGAGGATATGCAGTCGTTACCGATGAAAGGATAAATATGTCTCCTCAAATTTGCCCATGAAGATTGTGGCATATGATGGAGCTGCAACGGTGCCTATGGCAAATCTTTTTACCTGTAGGTAAAATTTTCCGTTGATATCGAAACTATTCAATGTGAGGATGTTCCATAAGTTTTGTGGGGACTTCTTTTGTTCAATGCTTCTTTAAGGGCGGTTAGCCGTTCGTTGTGCTTGATGTTGGAATAGAGATCTAACGTCCATAGTTATTAGTTGCATTTTCTGGCACTGTTTCTATGTTTAATTCTGTTTAGTAGGTCTGCTTTGTCTCTGATGTAGGATTTTATTTCCTTAGCTAGCGGCTGTATATAGTGATCTACGTTTTTGGATACTTTAGTTGTGTGGCAGTTAAATGAGGGAATGACTGGCCTTCCTGGGTTATCATTTTTGTGTATTTTGGGAAGGAGATAGAAGCAAGAAGGTGGGAATTTGCGGGTGTAAGTGTTGTGCATGTTTCCTTGTCAATTAGTTTATTTTGAAGCATCTTGTTTAGCCAACGTTCTTTTGCTATTCGACGGGTTGGTTTGTGAGTAGGCTTTTGATGGCGTTTCTGTCAGCTGGTTGTTGGTCTCTTCTACATATTCTTTCATGCCCCAGATCCCTGTGGCACCACATCTTTCAGCCTGTGAGATGACTAGGTCATTTCTATACTTCAGGGTGTCAAGGGCCACCTGTTCCCCTTTCAGATATATTCTTATGTGGCAATTTACGTATAGTTTTCTTTATCATATATTACTGTCATTTCAGATCTCTGTATAGTGTTTTTGAGGTGAATGTAGTCCTTTTCAATGTAACGAATATGGAAGTTGTGTGGTTATTCTCTCCGTAAGATTTTAGCCATAAACTTCTAAAAAAAGATTTTAGGTCACTTACCAAGGTGTCATTATCAAACCTTGGAGAACTAGTCCTTTTATTTAGTGTTTGAATGTGTCGAGCGAGTAATTGTACGGGTCATGTTTGTATTTACAAGCATGACGATGTTCTTTTGTAAAACCTCGAACGTGTTATGCTTTGCCCCAGATTACTGTGGCACCACCGTTGTCAGCCTGCAAAATGACTTGGTCATATATTTGTGTTTCATTAAAGACGGCAGACAAGACATTGCTATTAAGCTTTTTATTCAATCTCTCCTTGTGTTCGAACAAGTGTTTTCTTTTCTGGACACACTGTGTAGAAACTGTCGAAATGTTCTATAATTCTGAGCGCGTTCTGCTGTATGGGTGTTGTGTATGTTTCTAGAGTTGTAGATATGTTTTATATTTCAAACATCACATTGTGGCCGTGTTCGTAGCTAATAAGTGATGGGTTTTTTCTTTGTCCTTATTATTAGTATTTCGTTATTTGTAATCATTTTTTTTTTTTTTTTTTTTTTTTTTTTTTTAACATGCGGATGAGGTTATGCCCGTATTTTCTATTAGTGTTTGGAATGGAATCTGGTAAATTTGTGTCCGTTCAAATGGTTTCTAATAGAGCTGTGGCCAGATAGGTCCAACGTTAAGCATCTAGATTGACATGTAGTTGTGTGACTGATGTAATTATTTATGAATTCGGTTTGATCAGGAAGACAGTTCTTTAAGAGGCATTTGAACTCATAGATAATATTTGTTCGTTGTAATTTTGGATTTGCTGGCGTGTTATTTTAAAGTTTAAGGTCAGCTGTTTTAAATTTTTTGTTGTAGATAATTTGATCTTTTTATTTTTTCAGGTCAATTGGTGTAGTGTATTTATTTGATATTTCGAAGTGACGATTAAACTTGTAGTTGATGTGCATTTGGGTTTTGTAGAAAATATTTTTTTTTTTTTTTTTTTTTTTACTGTGTTCTCTATCATTATTTACTTTGAGAAGAAAGTCTAATTTGGTGGTCTATAAGTTGGTTAGGGAAGCCATTGTTAACTAGTATGTTTTACATTATTTGATTCCATACTGCAGAAGTTTGTTCTTATGCCATGATGTTGGAGAACGAAATGTTGAGGGGTTTAGGTGATTTTTGAGGGTTTGATTTAGGATTACTTTTTCGGTCTTTGTAAGTCATCATGTGGAATTATGATGTGAAGATGAGAAGGCCCAAAGTAAAAGAAGCAGACAGTTATCGAGGTCAGAGATAGTGTGTACCGGGAAACCCTTCCTAAACAAGAAACAAGGTGTCAGCCTCTAGTCATGTCCATGAGAAGTGGGAGGAGTGTTGACCAGGCTGTAGGAAAACCTACTATTACATATAACACATACAAGGACGACAAAAAACAGAAAGATAAGAGGGGGAGGTAGTTGGCAAAGTGTTCAGGCTGACGCTTGTATTTTTCCCTTTCACAACACTAAGTTTTAACTTGGTATAAGTCCCATTGTCCTATTCCAAGAAAAGAAATTGAAGAAAATAAGGTTATCCGGCTTTTTTGATATGTCATAATAAATGCCCCATCAGACGTGGCAGTGAGTGTTTGTCTGCTTTCGTTCTCATGATAACCAGTGAATGTACGGCTTACCTTAAATCCAAGCATAGTTTCAACGAAACGCAGAGCTGGGGCGGCGGGGGGGATTTAATCAACGGCCAATCCTCCCCTACCAACAGTGGGCTTAGGAGGCATGCTTTCTATGAAAATTAAGAACGGGAAAAAGAAACGTCAAAAACAATTCCATGTTCGGACATTTTATCTAGCAAGAAATTCGGCCAACTAAATCAGGAGAATACTGACTAGACACTTCCGCTTCTAGCCAAAGACATTCAATTTTCTTTTCTTTTTTTTTTAAATTCTTCTTTCGAACAGGGATTTCCAACTAAACCAACAAATAGGATTACTAGTTAAGAATGATTAGGACAAAAATGAGTTACGATAGTCAAACAGACTGACGAGTAGGGAAAATAAAAAGTAATTGCAGACTGGATAGGTTGGAAAAAGAGAGGGTGAGACGGTCGGAGTCGAGATGCTGACGTTCCGGTCGTGTCGACGGTCGGAGTCGAGATGCTGACGTTCCGGTCGTGTCGACGGTCGGAGTCGAGATGCTGACGTTCCGGTCGTGTCGACGGTCGGAGTCGAGATGCTGACGTTCCGGTCGTGTCGACGGTCGGAGTCGAGATGCTGACGTTCCGGTCGTGTCGACGGTCGGAGTCGAGATGCTGACGTTCCGGTCGTGTCGACGGTCGGAGTCGAGATGCTGACGTTCCGGTCGTGTCGACGGTCGGAGTCGAGATGCTGACGTTCCGGTCGTGTCGACGGTCGGAGTCGAGATGCTGACGTTCCGGTCGTGTCGACGGTCGGAGTCGAGATGCTGACGTTCCGGTCGTGTCGACGGTCGGAGTCGAGATGCTGACGTTCCGGTCGTGTCGACGGTCGGAGTCGAGATGCTGACGTTCCGGTCGTGTCGACGGTCGGAGTCGAGATGCTGACGTTCCGGTCGTGTCGACGGTCGGAGTCGAGATGCTGACGTTCCGGTCGTGTCGACGGTCGGAGTCGAGATGCTGACGTTCCGGTCGTGTCGACGGTCGGAGTCGAGATGCTGACGTTCCGGTCGTGTCGACGGTCGGAGTCGAGATGCTGACGTTCCGGTCGTGTCGACGGTCGGAGTCGAGATGCTGACGTTCCGGTCGTGTCGACGGTCGGAGTCGAGATGCTGACGTTCCGGTCGTGTCGACGGTCGGAGTCGAGATGCTGACGTTCCGGTCGTGTCGACGGTCGGAGTCGAGATGCTGACGTTCCGGTCGTGTCGACGGTCGGAGTCGAGATGCTGACGTTCCGGTCGTGTCGACGGTCGGAGTCGAGATGCTGACGTTCCGGTCGTGTCGACGGTCGGAGTCGAGATGCTGAAAAGACGAGCTGGCGTTGCGAAGTTGTTGGGCATATCGAATATCCAGTGCTGGCGTTGCGTGTCTGCTGGTCGAGTCAGATATCGAAACCTCCCGTAATAATCATATCCGTAGTATACGGGAAAGGTTACGGACGACGTGCGGGCAGCCAGTAGGGACGGAATACCTAGAGCAAGGAGCCAGAAGTAAAGAGGCGAAATAGAGAAAGAAAGGTAGTTTCCAACTATCGTCAAGTTGCCAGACAAAAAAAATGGAACGTATCACAATACGCAGCCTGGGGGTCGACGTCCTGGCAACCGGAGGCCAGACGCCTGCCCCCGACCGTTTCAGTCGCCGACCCCCGAATTCAGCGAGAATTCGCTGTATTATAGTAAGGGAAACTAGCAACGCAATAGGCATTGTAGTACTGTAAAATCTGTCTACAAAATGAATTGAGATTTACAACGCGAAAACTAAGGCTTAAATGTTTAGAGGTATATTACAAGGTTCGCAACACAACTGAACTAAAAAGGTAATTAGCTAGTCTCTACCACGTAATTAGCAGCGTGTAGGGAACACGACTGAAGGGTCAAGGTCGAAATGACCTGTTCTCTTCCGGTTTAGGGAGCGGCCAACGGGAGCCGCGATAAGGTCTTCTATTTGGATCGTCGTTAGTTATGTGTAATTATGGTATTAAAAATGAGAAGGTCTGAAGTAGAAGCAGCAGACGGTTGTCGACCGTGACATGGGCGGAAAGAAGGTGCCGCAGCCTGCAAAATAATGTCCTCAGGATTGCCCATCGGAGGTGAATGCAGGGACACATTTCCATGCGCGATATGGCACTACAGGCACCCCGGTATTATAAAAATGTTGATCAGAGCGGCCGCTGTAGATTTCATTTATTATATCAGATCTTGTCTATTCCAATGACATTTAAGGCTGTCAGCATTTCCGTTAAAATTCCGTCTAGCCCTGTCGGTTTTGTCTGCTCAATTTGGCCAGTGCACCTTCTACAAGTTCGTCGGTGGTACTATTATGCTGCTGGTTGTTCTCTTTCGTCGTGGAAGAGTTCTTTAATATACTCGCTCCAGCATTGAACAATTTTTCCTTTTCTAAGAGTCTTTCATAATTTGATTTTTAACTAGTCTGTTGACGAGCATATCTTCCATCCTGTCAGTGCCTTTCTTTCTCTGAGTTTTCCTTGCTTGTTGACAGCGCCTTATTTGTTTATGCGTATCTCATTTGTTGGTGGAACTAAGTCTCTCTATTTCTGAACATATTTTGTTTAATAACTATTCAACCTGCCTGCATTTGGTCCTTATTTCATTGTATAATTTTCTGTATGCCTTTCCCTATCTTGGCAGAGCTTTCTGTCTCCTTTGCATCATGTCGAGAAACTCATCATCCATTCGTTGTTTCTTTTTCGTCCATTCTCCTTTAGGACGTTATCGTTTTCTGATGTCACTAAATCGTCTCTTGGTGCGTCCCATTTCGAGTTTCCATTATGTTCCTCGTATCTTCTTTTCACATTGTCCACATATTTTTCGTTCCAAAACTTCGGTATGGACTAATTTTTGAAGGGAGGTGTATATACCAAATTATTCTCCTTTCTCTATTGTTTTTTTTTTTTTTTTTAAAAAAAAAAAAAAAAAAAAAAACCTTTAACTACAATTTTCTCTATATTAGGTTGGTGCAAAAATAATGACGTAATGTCGTTTTTTGACGCTAAAAAATACGTCAAAAAACGACATCATTACGTCATTATTTTTGCACCAACCTAATAATTTCGGAACATCTGTAACCACTATCGCTAAGGATTTTGTTACACACACTTGTGCTTATCGAATATTTCCTTGTTGATACGGCGTACAACGGATGATGATATGTTCGATGACTGGCGTTGGATGATTGGAATTAGGATTTATATAAATGGCGTTTGTATTATTTTCCAAGAAGAGTTGGAAATTATTTAGGCTTAAGTTTAAGATTATATCTAAGTCTACTTGTTTTATGTTAGAATTAAGTTTAACTTGAGGTGTAAATATTTAAACACTCTATGAATCCATTTCCTCAACTCGTCAACCTAGCTTCCGGTAGAATTATTTTCTAACATCAAGCCATCGTCCCTATAAATCCCTATATTATTTAAACTATTTTCATTAGGAGCAGTGAGATTGTATAAAATAAACAGTTCGAAAAAGTCCGATGATTCAGCAGAATCTAGCAATCCCACGATACATCAGTTTTCACCTGATTTTTTAATCCACTGTTCACACTGTGGATTGTAATTTATTTCCTGCAATTTAGGATGATGTCGATTTCATCCTTAGAAATATCGGAGTAAAACTCGCCAACCTCCAAAGCGGTTTCGAAAAGATTTTTAGATATCGATGGATAGAAGTCCACGATATCGAATTGAATGAAGGCACTGTTATTGAGGCTTTTAAAACAATCACTTCTGTACTGCCGACACATTGGATGAGGCCTAGCTGGCGCTTTATCTGTTTGTTTACACGTTCTCGAATCGTTTTGCTAATTCTCCCGATTTCAGATTTGGTCGGGTTGATAATCCTTGTAGGTATTTTGTTTAGGAAATCAAGTTTATGGTCTTTGAGTAGAATGCTGGCTTCATTGATTTTCAGCCTATCGGTAATCTTTATGTCCGATGAATTAATGATGTTTACATAGTTATAATTATCTGTATCAACCTTATAATTTTTCGGTAAATCCTTTTTAATCAAGGTATTGTAATCCTTTCGATCGAGTTTATAAAAGTTTGTAGTCTTATCCGACTTTACAAATATTTGTTTTGACTGAATGATTCGTGTGACGACCGTATCTAAGCGTTTTTGAAAACTTTTCTTGTGATTGTGGAAAATAATACTGTTTATGATATGAGAACCTCCATTTCAAATTTTTGTACTTGGTCGATGAGAGATGCTGTTTTTAAATTTCTAAATCTGTATGTATCCATCTTTTCGGAGATTTCATGTTTTTTGTTTTTTTTTTCCGTAAAAAGTAAGCTCTCCACATTTTTCTGCTGATTAAATGTTCATTTTTTTTTTTTTTTTTTTTTTTTTTCTCGACTAGATTTTGAAGGTACTCCCGTTTGCTTGGAATGGGAATATTTTTTAGTTTATGTATATTAGCTACCTCCATTAGGTCACCTAAAAAATCGGCATATCACGATGAAAAAAACTCATAAATCAACGAATACAAGGTTTTGTTTAAATATGTTATTAATTGAAAGCTAAAGCATTAAATTTATTATTTACAGTAAGTAACATATTCTGGTGTCTTTCAGATAGAAATTATATAGATTGGAATGTCAAATATATGCTCGATTTTTGTTTAATTTTCTTAAAAGCGGCCATTTTCTTAAATTTTAAGAAATTTGTAAACAAACAAAATTTTGAATTTAAACTTCTTCCTAAAATACATTTATATATTTTTGACAAGTTATTTGAGTAAAATTAGAAAATTTAAAGTTAAATTAATCTCATATGAAACAAACAGTACTTACTTATAGCTTAAAAAATTTGTATCCAAACATTTCTTAACGATGTGTCTGAATTTTTTGCATGTCTTTCATCACGATCGCAATTGACGAGGCTATGACTGACAGCTACGGATGATCAAAATTGACATTGAATTTTTAACTAGTACTTTTTAAATATTAACATTTTTATTCAGCAATTATGTACTATTTATTTTTTTATTTCATATTTTCTTAATTAGACAATTGTTTAAAGTTTTTATTCGATACTAATTATTTTATAATTCGATAATTGTTTAAACTTTTTAATTAATTCGATAATTGTTTAAACTTTTTAATTAATTCGATAATTGTTTAAACTTTTTAATTAATTCGATAATTGTTTAAACTTTTTAATTAATTCGATAATTGTTTAAACTTTTTAATTAATTCGATAATTGTTTAAACTTTTTAATTAATTCGATAATTGTTTAAACTTTTTAATTAATTCGATAATTGTTTAAACTTTTTAATTAATTCGATAATTGTTTAAACTTTTTAATTAATTCGATAATTGTTTAAACTTTTTAATTAATTCGATAATTGTTTAAACTTTTTAATTAATTCGATAATTGTTTAAACTTTTTAATTAATTCGATAATTGTTTAAACTTTTTAATTAATTCGATAATTGTTTAAACTTTTTAATTAATTCGATAATTGTTTAAACTTTTTAATTAATTCGATAATTGTTTAAACTTTTTAATTAATTCGATAATTGTTTAAACTTTTTAATTAATTCGATAATTGTTTAAACTTTTTAATTAATTCGATAATTGTTTAAACTTTTTAATTAATTCGATAATTGTTTAAACTTTTTAATTAATTCGATAATTGTTTAAACTTTTTAATTAATTCGATAATTGTTTAAACTTTTTAATTAATTCGATAATTGTTTAAACTTTTTAATTAATTCGATAATTGTTTAAACTTTTTAATTAATTCGATAATTGTTTAAACTTTTTAATTAATTCGATAATTGTTTAAACTTTTTAATTAATTCGATAATTGTTTAAACTTTTTAATTAATTCGATAATTGTTTAAACTTTTTAATTAATTCGATAATTGTTTAAACTTTTTAATTAATTCGATAATTGTTTAAACTTTTTAATTAATTCGATAATTGTTTAAACTTTTTAATTAATTCGATAATTGTTTAAACTTTTTAATTAATTCGATAATTGTTTAAACTTTTTAATTAATTCGATAATTGTTTAAACTTTTTAATTAATTCGATAATTGTTTAAACTTTTTAATTAATTCGATAATTCTTGAACAAAGAAATAACTAGACGACACAAATCACGTGACCATTTTAAGGATTATGTCGCGTATACATTTCCATACATAGAAATTATGAAGGTTTTTTTTTTTTTTTTTTTTTTTTTCTCCAATAAAAATTTCTTTTTAAAATTATTTTAAAAATATTTTAAAAATATTTCTCTTCAGACGACTGGTATGTGCTTTTCAAAGTTCGATTCGTAAATTTACATTTTCATTAACGTTATCATTGCATTTCGTGCGTGAAAGAAATAAAGAATTTTAAACGATTTTTGAAGTATGACGTTAATGATAAAAAATTTTAAAATGGGGGAAAAAATTTGTAAAAAATACATTATTCATCGAAAAATTATTTCTTCACAAAATAATGTCCTTAGTATAACGTATCTACAAAAACAGGTGGAAGCTTTTCTAATTAATTAATGTGATACATTTTAATTTTTTTTTTTTTTTTTTTTTTTTTTTACAATTCAAAGCAGCTTTTCTATGAAACCACGTAATGTTTTACAAAAAAAAAAACTGATTTACTTTCTACAAAGTGTCCTTTTTATAACTAATAAAAAAAATCCCGCGCGTGAAGATTTAATTTCTCGAAATTTCATGAAAATATGTAAGTGGGTGGAAACAAGTAAAAAAAAAAAAAAAAAAAAAAAAATCTTTTTAACAAGATTTTATCAAAAAAAAAATTCAAAATTTCATTCAATTCTGAATAAGTCCTGAAAGTTTCATTAAAATCCAACAATTATTCGATTTTTGCAAGAATTTCCTAAATTAACGTGTGTTTTCCTCGCAAAATAAAACAAACCTTTTTTTTTTAGTCTTTTCGCGCTGTCGTAAAAAAAAAAAAATTTTTAACCAAAATTTTCTACGTGTTCGAAAGGAGTAAAAAATTTCAAAAAATATTTTAAAAAAATACTTTGGTCTTTCCTCTTCATGACAACATAATTTAACGAAAACTTTGTTTTCGTTGATTTATGAGTCCTTTTTCATCTTGATATACCGCTTTTATACGTGACTTAATGGAGGTACCTAAATATTTTTTCTCAAACAAATGGAAGAAAGGAAGTGACGTTTTACATACGACTTGACTAGAAACAGAATTGTTTATAATCATTTTCGGTTCTCACCCGTCGAAGTGCGATTGAAATGCACCGAAACGAAGTTGCATCTTTGTAGTGAGTAAACTGTTTTTGTCTATATGATAAAATTATATTAAAGAGAGGTGCCGCAAAAGTTTTTGGTTGTAATGTTTGTTTTTTCTAAAAAAAAAAAACAAAAAAAAAAACAAAAACATTATGCTTTATTTTCCATAATTTTACTACACGAGTTTCTGGTCTCGCGACCGTCTTCAGGTAAAAGCGAGGATTTCCACATATTATTAAAAATAATTAATTTTTTCCTTAAGTTTTACAATGTTAAATATTCTCGATATGAGACACACTGTTTTTGTGTTAGTAATCCGAATGTCTTTTTTGAATTGTCAATGAAGAGTTCTCCGCGAAGGGTCATAAAACGATTAAGGTTGGTCCAAGAGAAATGATGAATTACTCATCGACATTTTATCTTTTTAATGTTTTACTGACTCCTGTGCGTTCTTAGATCTGTTTACATTTTCGTGTGTTTCTGTCAGCATGCGTGTATATATGCGTGCGTATATTCCCTCTCCATACATATACTGACTTACTATGAGGAATTGGTAAACTCATTTGTACACATACACACCGTCCGACCACAAGGAATCAGTACACACACCACACACACATCTCAAGCTACATGGAACCAGTATACACATACACACACGTACTTCCTAAGTTGTGTGGGGTTTGTGTGCGTGCTCGTTTTGTCAACATGCGTGTATATATATATATATATATATATAAAGTGAACATAGAAGTCAACACTTAGAGGCGACAGTCTTTCATGCTATATGCAATCGTCAGGCCACGTGTGCTGTTATTTTTCTCGTTTTTATTTATATATATATATATATATATATATATATATGGGTCAGTGGTGCATTGTGAGTAGTCTATTATGGCGGTTATTTTACCGGAAGTCGTTTTAGTTATTTGGGTTAAATTATATTGCTTGTTTTTATTTTTATTTTTTGTTTCTTATTTTATTTATTTATATTTTTAATCGGTGTTTTTATTAACGTAGTAAAAATTTGTTTATATCACTTATTTAATAGTTTTGTTTTGGTCTGAGAATTTAATTAAAGCTATTCAGTTTTGAGGTTGATGTAGTTTATTCTAACTTATTTTGGCGGGAACAGTTTTTAATTTGTGTTTATTTGGGTTGATTATCTTTATTTGTTTTTTCTAACGGTAACTTTATCGGGATTGGTTTGTTTGTTTATTTACTTGGATGAATTTAGGTCAATTTATTTTACTTGTATATTTTCTCTTTTCGATTTTTAAGTAACGTAGTATTTTTTTGTTATATAACAGTTATAGCTAATTTTTTTTTTTTTTTTCCGTCCATTTTTTTAGGTTTGATTTTTTAGTCTAATATTTTGGTTATAATGGTTTGCTAATTTATTTCTTACTTTATTTATTTGGGTTCGTTTTTTTTTTTTTTTTTTTTTTTTTAATTCTAACAGGCGTGATTTGGTAATTTGTTTGGATTAATTGATTTTGCTTATTTTTATTATTTTATTTGTTTATTTGTTTATTTCTTTTTTTATTTTTTCCGTTTTCAATTTTTAAGTAATGTAGTAAAAATTTGTTTTCATGTCTGCATTTTGAGATGAGCTCGGATCTTTTATTTAATAATTTATTTTGGTCTGGGAACGTAATGATAGCTATTTTTTCCTCCAAGCAAAGTTTGCAAGTTTTTGATTGGTTGTTGTAGGCTGATGATCTTTTCCTTATCTTCCAAGATATTTTTGGTGTGATGTGCGTTTTGGTTTTAATTTCCCAGATATACTTAGAAAGCATTGTACTGTTCGCATATTTACTATTTGTGAAAGATGTGTGTATAATTTCTTTGTTTCCCGGGTCCTTCAGTTACTCCTATGTATACTTTTTCTTCATTATCTGGTGAGTTTATCGTGGCTTGGTATATTACGTTGTTTTGTAAATAATTTCCTTTTAAGGGAGATTCGTTCTTTATTCTGCAGTTGCACGTGGGTTTAATTTGTTCGTGTGGTTTGTTGATAATTTTCCTATTGTGCTTTTTTATTTGTGCCATGCTCTTGGTGCAGTTGTAGCTGATTTTTACTGTTTTTGTTGAATATTTTGTGTTGGGTGCTTGATTCCGGGAAGTGTTTGTGTAAGAGTTTGAAAAATATTTTTTCTACGTTTGTTTTTACGTTTTTGCTGTACGGTGGGTTGAACCATATATTTCTTCTCCTGTTGGCCTTTTTTTGTGTTTTGTGGTAAGTATGTGAGTGTTGCTGGGAATCCGCTATCTTTTAGGGCTGTTTCATAGTCTTTCTTAGCATTGTTAAATACGGCTTCATTGGAGGAATTGTCTTAGAGCCTGCGGTTAATTGATTTTGGTATCTGTTTGAGTATAGAAGACGGATGGTTGGAAGATGTGTGTATGTAGAGTGGTTTATCATTAGGTTTTCTATATGGTTTATGTGCCTTTTTCTTAGGTTGAAAGTAACATCTAGAAAATCTACTTCGTTTAGATTAGTTTTTATATCTGTCGAATCCGTTATTTTGAAAAAATTTTATTGCTTTTCTAGCTTTGTCTGTTTTGTTTGTTACAGTTTCTTAAGATTGAGACCGTCGTCCCTGTAGAGTCCCGTTTCATTTCTATCTATTATTTTGCTCAGTTCGTGTAGTAAGTAAATACCTATGATTTTGCATGTTTCTGCACCGTCAAAGCTTCCCATTGTAGTGTCAAATATCCCATCTTTCTTTATCCATGCTTCTTCATTGTGGAATAATAATGAATTACGTGCGTGCTTAATGATGTTGATTTCGCTTGGTTTTATTATCTGTTCCTGAGCCAAGTTGATGGCCTTATCTAACATGCGTTCTGTTATGGATGGGTAAAATTCTTTTATGTCTAATTGTAGGAATTGGCAATTTTGTTTATATATATATATATATCTTCGTGTCTCCCGTATGTGAGCGTGCGTTCATGTATGCGAGTGATTTTATCACTGTATTTGGTCACCTTGTGTGCATGTTGTATGGTGTCACGACCTATTTAGTTCGGGTTTAAATTTGTTTATAAAGTTTTTTCTTGTATTTGTAGGTACGAAGAAACGAGTATAATATATATGTGTGTGTGTGTGGTTACAAATCTATACATATGTAAACGCACATGCGTGTGCAGGTATGTGTGTGTTTGTCAGCATGACTTATTCCATTGAGTGTCTCGGTATCACTCGACAATTTATGAATTTTATCATTCAACAAAGTTACCCAAATTTTAATTGGTTTTACGTTTAAATTCCCCATCACGTGTTAATCACTTTAAACCTTTATGGTTCAAATACTATTCGCTGTAAAACACAGTTGTTTCCTGCATAGGATAGCACCCCATAGTAGGAACCGAAATTTATTTGCAGAAAAGCTCTAGCCATAAACTCCAACCCCAGAACACTTCCTTCGTAATGAGATACATTACGCCCTCCCCCAGTTACCAACACGAGCTCCTTATCAGAAAAAAGACGTCTATCAAAGGAGGGCTGATATCGTAAATAAATCCAGGCATACTTAATGGGCTGAAGACGGCTGGTGTCAGACCAGCTTGAAGTAGACTGTACCCAGGTGAAGCAATTTTTTTTCTATCTTTCCTTTTGTGATTTTTGTTCTTGATGATGGTTTTCCCAAAAACAAAAAGAAAGTGATGTTCCATAGATAGCATTTTTTTAATAGAATTGTTCATATCCACCTTTGTTCCTCATCCGTCGAGATGCTTAAGCATCGAAACAAAAATGCATCTTTGTTGTGAGTATTTGTCTTGTCAGTATGTAACAATTTGTAATAAATAATTATTGCTCTCTTGTTATTGAGCCCTCTTTTGAATTGATGCCGTGAACGTTTTGAAATTATATTCTTTTCATTCTCATTACATTTGGATATTTTGCTCCTATTAATGTTGATAACTGTGGCTGACAATTTAAACTGCAAACATGGACAAAATCGATTTCGGTATTTCTTTGGAGAATATTCTTATCCCAAACAAACAGAAGTATCTTCAGAAACTAGCCTTAAAAGCTGAAGACTAACTTGCAGATCTCTGAACCTTTTTTAGTGCCTACAGGGAAAAAATCTATTCAGCCTTTGACAAATAGTCAATTGTTAAACCAAAGATTTGAAACTACCGCTTTTTTATAAACAAGTTAAAGACCTAACAATCTTGCTAAACCTTTAAATTTATAATTCTCTTCCTTTTTTTATATCATTTTACCTTGTATACATTTTTACGGATCTAAATTATTCTAAATTGATTTGTACATGTATAATATTAGCAATAATATTAGATAAATAGGTTTATACCTGTACTTATTTTACAAGTTATATAGTTTGGTAATAGGTTCAATTAATTTTTTAAAAAAAATTTATACTTTGCCTTTTTGCTTATATTTTAAATTCTGAAGTTATCTAATATTTTTACTTCTAAAAAGGTCATTTATTAATTGGCTACGTTAGTTCCAGCAAATAATGTCTGTTTAAATATTGTCAAATTTGGATTGCCGCATAGTATCAGAATTTATAGCAGACATCTCAGCCTAGATTGGGGTCGTTCGGGTTCGTTTTTGTCTTGGTGTTGCCTTGCTTTTATTGGCTGAATCGCTATCAATTACTATTTTCTTCCTCTCTCTCCTTTTCCTTTCTTTTTTTTTTTTTTTTTTTTTTATACCATTTTTTTCAGTTTTGTGTCCATATCCTTCCAACTCATTTTTCCATTGTATTTCTATCTTTTTTTTCCTTTTATATTTGCAGTTATTGACGCGTTTGTTTAAATTTTGACCGTTGTGTAGTGTCAGGACTTTTAGCAGATACTTCCGCTTAGATTTAAACTTTTCCGGTCAGTTTTTTTCTTATTAACGTCCTTCCATCGGCTAAATGGATCAACAATTACTATTGCATCCCTGTCTCGCTGTCTTTCTCCCCCAGTCGAGGTGTGACACGTAGTCAACCGTAGTCAACTCGTTAATGTCGACCGGGAATTCGGTGAGAAGTCGCTGTGTTATGCTAAGGGAGACTAACAACAGACTTGGTCTCGCTAAAATGCTATAAAATCTCTCTAAAAAATGACTAGAGATTTGCTACGCAAAACCTAAAGTCTAAAAATACTTAGCTGTATTACGGCTAGGTTCGTAATACCAACAAACTAAAAGGTAATTAGCTCATCTCTAAAACGAAATTACCAGCGTGTAGGGAACACGATCGAACGGTCAAGGTAGAAATGCCCGGTTCCCTTCCGTTTTAGGGAGCGGCCAATGAACACCATTTTCGTGGCACAAAATGAGGAGGCGCCATGTCCTGTGTGATATTTTACGAAGCTGTGCCTTGTTGATTTTCCGAACAGTGTCCTTCAACTGATGGGTGTTCTGGTATCATTGATGTGAAAGCCTTTCCTTGATAATATAATTTTCTATTTCGGTGGAGTATTATGTAGAGGTCGCAAGACTTTCGGACCACACTGTACATTAGAAAATTTCTATTAAATCCCCTTTTTTAAAATTATTTTTTAATCGCGCCCTCTCTATCTTTGATCAACTACGTGTATATTTTTAGCTTTTTTTTTTTCCAGGCTACCTTCGCAACACAAACCAGAACCTAAAAATATCTCCATCCCTGACTGGCATTAACCTTTTATTTTCATTTCTATAATAGTTTTTTTTTCAGTTCACCCCTTTTCTCTTCCGAATTTTAATGACTTGTTTTTACGTTTTATCTTTTTAATTATACACGGTGGTCCGAAAGTCTTGTCAGTCCCTACCAAAAAGTAATGAAAACAATAGGACAAGTAATACAGTTAATACAAAACGCATGTACTGGATTCTGTTTATTCACTCTCATTGACTCTGTCATACATCGAGAAGGTTTGCACGAACACCATTTCGTTGCACAAAATAATATGGCGCCTACGTGATATTTTCGAAACTGTCCCTTGTTAATTGTTTCAAAGGCTCTCCGAACGGCGTCCTTCAACTGATGGGTATTCTGGTATTGTTCATATGAAGCTCTTTGATAATACCCCACAGAGCGTTGTCACAAGACGTGAGGTCTGGGTTTCTGAATCGAGAAGTGCTGGAAGTTATTACGATTATGTCGGGGTGGGGTGGTGAGGAGAAAAACCTTCGGAGCACACTGTACTTTGCCAAAAAGTGGTGGCATACTAATAGGGTGATAATTCAAGTAATCGAAAGATTCAGCAGCTTATAAAAACGAGAACTACAGGAGCGGATTTTAAACAAGCTGGAAAGTTAATTCAGAATCACTTTGACAATTGCAGGAATACTACCATGTTTGCATGCTTTCTGGAGGTCTAGTTTTGAAATGATAGTAGAAAAAATGGAAGGAGTTACATGCTTATTCCAAAGATTTGTTTCTAGAGAGAAAATCAGGTAAGGGTACCCTTGCATAGTAAATTAGAGGAGAATTTACGGGTAAAGCGCTTTTTCTATCAAAAATAGATGCTCATTTCAACTACATTAGAAAGACTGGGTTTGTTTAAGATACTCATTACAGAACCACCTGCGATCATGAGTACTAAACTTGTGGGACGCTCTACAGTGACTAAGTCACGTTTCTGAAAGAGTAACAAATATTACGAATGCACAGAGGAAACTTATGACCCGAGCAGTCATTTTAGGGTTGAAATGTATTTCAGTGTTCTGTGGAGGATTTATTTCTGTGATATTGTTTTTTACCCTTTTCTCTACAAAGATTCATTCCAGTGTTAAAACACTGGAATGAATCTTTGGCCATCCCAATACGTCTTCGGATTTCAGTGTCGTATTTTCCCTCTTCTGTCAGAACACTTCCCAGATGTTTACATTGCATATCATGTAATAGTCTAGTGTTCTTTTCTTTTGTTTTAACGAAATTTTCCTGTTTCTTAATACTTTGCTTAGCTTTTGGAATGCATCTTTGGCCATCCCAATACGTCTTCGGATCTGTGTCGCACTTTCCGTCCTCTATTAGAGCACTTTCCCAGATATTTAAACTTTTGTATTATGCAGGCTGTGCCAACTCCTCTCTGCTCATGTTGCTGTCGATAACCGTCTGCTTCTCTTACTTCAGGCCTTCTCATCCTCCAACTTTTACTCCACATGAAGACTCAAATGAACCAAAAAAGTAAACCTAAACCAGCCCCTCAAAAATCACCTAAACCCTTCAACATTTCGTTCAGCAACATCCGTGGCATTAGAACAAATTTCTGCAATATGGAATCTTTCCTCACTGCAAACAGCCCGGATATAATGGCCCTGTGCGAGACAAACCTTGTCCCGTCTATTCCCTCCTCTGATACCTCTATCCCCGGCTACCTTCCTATCCTCAGGAAAGACTCTCTAACCCACATGCACGGCCTTGGTGTCTATATCAAGGATCATCTCCCCCTGACCAGAGAGTTGTCTCTCGAATCACCAGACCATTCGTACATGTGTCTTCGACTATCTCTCCTCAATGCCGTAAGCTATCTCCTCTTCCTCTATCGCTCTCCATCCTCTCAAGACTGCGGGATACTCAACAGCATATCGGACAGCATAGACAAGGCACTCTCTCTCCACCCGTTTGCTCACATATTCGTGTTTGGTGACTTTAACGCCCATCATACCAAGTGGCTCGAGAATGCTACTACTGACCGGGCTGGCATTCAAACACTTCTCAATTTCTCAATCCCACGCGTTTTGCCCCCAACCTGGCAGATAAGGCCTCCCTTCTAGATCTGTGTTTTACCCCCATCCCCGAATCCTGTAGCGCCACACAGCTCTGTCCTCTTGGTAACTCTGACCATGCCGTGGTATCTGTTAAAATTTCCTTCAACTCCACAGACCGCAAAGAACCTCCCATTACTAGAACCTCGTTCTACTACCAACGATCGGATTGGGACTCGTTCCGTGACTTCCTCCGCGATGTCCCCTGGGATGTTGTCTTTACACTCCCTGTCCATGAATGTGCTTCTGAGGTCTCATCCTGGGTTAAAGCTGGAATCGACGCTTTCATCCCCTCAAGGAAATTCAAGGTCAAGTCGCACTCCTCCCCTTGGTTCTCCGCTGCTTGCTCAGTCGCCATTGCCCATAGGAACCACTTCTTTCACTTATTTCGTAGCGACATGTCGGACTATCATTCCTGTCAAACCGAGAATTGAAGGTCATTCTCAACGGTTTCTCCTCCAGTTCCTATCTCACGAACGCAGGTGTTCCCCAAGGCTCCATCCTTGGCCCCACACTTTTCCTTATTTTCATCAACGACCTTCCTGACGCCATAGGTTCCCAAGTTGGCATCTACGCGGACGACACTACAATTTACTCCTGCCTCAAAACCAAATCTAGTGTCGCGGTCAAAACTAACCTGGCCGCGCGTCTTGAAACGGACCTCCAATCGGTTGTTAACTGGGGCAACAATTGGATGGTCATATTTAACGCCTCAAAAACTAAACTACTCTCCATTAACCACCATAGATATCCTTACCTGCCCCCCCCCCCCCATTAGAATGTCTGACTTCTTGAGAGTGACTCCCTGCGTCTGCTCGGTCTCACGTTGACTGCTGACCGGAGATGGAACAAATACATTGAGTCAATTGCATCGTCCACCGCGAGGAAAGTTGGCTCTCTGTGCCGCGCCAGGAAATTTTTCTCCCCTGAATCGATACTTCAAATATACAAAACGACCATTCGCCCTTGCATGGAATATTGCTGCCATATATGGTCTGGGGCACCTTCTGTTTACCTCTGAGTTCTTGACAAGATCCACAGACGGATATGTAATGTGATTGGCCCTGATCTGGCGTCTCGCCTGCAGCCACTATCTCAGACGCGCCGTCGCCCCTCTCTCTCTTCTACAAATACTTTCATGGCAATTGCTCCGATGAGCTGCTTTCCCTGGCCCCCAGTCTCCAAGAATACAAGCGCCTTACGAGGCAGGCATCCCGCTCTCACCCTTACACTGTAGAAACTTTAAAATGTAGCCGTCTCTTCTACTCCAATAGCTTCATACCTCGCACCTCTCGCCTGTAGAACACTCTTCCCAATTACTGTTTCCCTGATAGCTATAATCTCCAACTATTCAAATGTAATGTCAATCGACATCTCCAGTTACCTTGATCTACACACTATCCTTCCCTTCATCCTTTCTTCTATCACTCCTATCTGCTCTTGCTACAAATCTTCTGCACCCCCCCCGCATCCTAGTGGCTTCATGCCTTGCTCGGGGTGCTAAGCTTAAAAAAATTATTTTAGTATCCCCGACCTTTAGTTTGCATTTAGGTCTCGCCCCTTTTGCTGATAACCATATTGTAGTTTATGCTTAGTCCTTTCTTCTCGCTTTCCTTCGCTATCTTCTGTAGTTTGCCTTCTAGTTACTGCTATATGTAAGTAGAATTATATGCCATATCCACAATGCTGGATAACCATATTTGCTTTTAGGATAGGACAATGGGAGTTTAAGGTAAAACTTAATGTAATGGAAGGAGAAAAATAAAAATAAAACCCCATTCCCATCCCTTGATAAGAATCTCTTTAAAAATAAAATAACTTCGAAAATTTCCAAGAGAAAGAAAAAAAAAATATATATATATATACCCGAATACGAGCGAGGGAGAAAGAGCGAGATATCAAGGGAGAAAGAGAGCGAGGAAGAAACTACATGAAAACTACCGCAGAAGCATGAAAAAAATCGATTATTTCCACTATCGATGGCAGTTGGGAAATGCAAAGTGGGTCTTGGCCTTCCCGCTAACTTGGAGCATGTGCATGTAAATTTTGGTGCAAATCCGTCGAAATTTGCGGTCGTGCATTCCACACACACACACACACACACACACACACTGCCTTTTCTAGATAGATAAAAGGCAATCTCTCTACATCCGTTTGCACATCTATTCGTGTTCAATGAATAGTATGCCAACCATACTAAGTGACTTAAAAACTCTATAACTGACCTTTCTGCCATACCAACCCTTATTTTTTTTTCAATTGCTTAATCCCTCACACAAGTGGTTGACTTACCTACACATTTCCCCAAAAACCAGTATGGTAAGGATTTCCTTCTCGATCTGTTTTACCTCCACATGCAAGTCTTTTTGTGCCACGCATCTCTGCCCTCTTGGCAACTCTGATCATGCCGTAGTGTCTTTTAACATCTATTCCTCCTCCAGCAAAGAACCTCCTACCAACAGAACATCTTTCTGTTATCAACGAGAGGACTGGGACCCGTTCCGTGATTTCCTTAGAGATGTCCCCTCGAATTTTTAATATCCTCGTTCCCTCCCTGCTATTACCCGTAGTAATCACTTCCGTCTGTACGCTAGCGACATGTCTGTGTGCAACAGACGTCTCGCTCTCTACTCGTAATGAGTGCAAGCGTGTCCTCAATGAAGCAATGCCACTACATATGCTGAAATAATGAAACCACGTATTGCATTTTTTTTTTTTTTAAGCGTTTCACACGCAAGTCGGGAAGCTACTAGGACGCAAGGGGTTACAGAAAATTTGGAGCAAGATCAGATGGGAGTGACAGAAGAAAGGATGAGGAGAAGGGTAGTGGATAGATAAAGGCAGAGAGATAGAGTACACCGGGAACCCCTTCCTAAACAAGAAACATGGCGTAAGCCTCTACTCATGTCCAAGAGAAGAGGGAGGAGTGTTGACCGGGCGGTAGGAAAGCCTACCTACTACTATTACATAGAACAACAACAAAAACAGAGGGAAAGATGAGAGGGGGAGGTGGTTTGCAAAGAGTCCTGGGTGACAATTGGATTTACCCTTTCGCAACATTAAGTTTTAACTTACTATAAGTCCCATTGACTAATCTAAAAAGAAATTGAAGAAAATAAGGATATCTGGAATTATTGGTATGTCATAAATGCCCCAACATACGTGGCAGCGAGTGATAGTCGCTTTCTTCCTCATGATAACAAGTGAATGTACAGCTTACCTTAAGTCCAAGCATCCCCCGGTGGCGGTGGGGGGATCAAACGGCCAATTCACCGCCCTCACCAAATAGTGGGCTTGGGAGGCATGCTTTCAATAAGAATTAAGAACGGCGAAAACAATTCCAAGTTCAGAAAATTTATCAAGCAAGAATAGTCGGCCACTAAATCATGAGAATACTGACGAGACACTTTCGCATCTGGCCAAAGACATTTAATTTTCCCCTTTTTTCTGATTTTTCTTTCGAAACGGGATTTCTAACTAGACCATCGAATAGGTTAGAATGATTAGGTCAAAATTGACATCAAAAGACCAGAGGGTTCAATGAAAGATTAGTTCAAATAAATCTCTGGAATTAACTAAGGAAAGAAATAAAAATCAGTTTCAAAAATCAGTTTTTCTTCAAAGGAATAACACAAGTGGAGAGAGAGAAGAAAGAAAGAAAGAAAAAGACTAAGCAAATTCACGGGGGTGGGGGGGGGATTGGCAAGAGTCCTGACATCCTCAGCGGATAAGGCTGAATGCCTGTTTTTTTTATTTTTTTATTTTTTTTTCTCGTCCTGGACTTTATAAATATATATTTTAATTGAAAATATAGATATCATCTATTTTTTTTTTTAAGAATGGGTGGGATATTTGTTTTCCTTGACAGTGTGGCATATTTTTCTTTCAATCACAAATTCATAATGGCAAAACCTTTTTTCTTTTTTCTGTTTTATTTTTCTTTTTCACCCGTTTCCCTCGCTGTGTGTGTTTTTTTTTTTTTTTTTTTTTTTTTTTTTTTTAAACATGTTTACATTTTGAAATTTTATATTTAACTACGACATCACCGTTTTTTTTCCAGCCTATGTGTATGATTAATCATAGTTATCTTTCATTGGAACATTTTCTACATTCGGATAATAAATTTCTGCCAGGTAAAACATTCATATTTTAAATATGAACACTGTCTATATTTCTGAGATGAGGTATTATGTACAGTATTTATTTACATTATTCGGACTATTGTCCTCATCCTTGTCGCCATATTTATCACAACGTTTCGGCCGTTGTACGCTCCGGCCTTCTTCAGGTCGTTGGAATTTCGAACTGAACCCTTTATTTCGATCACCTCAAGGACACATGGCACAGTGGATAAAGGCGTTGGTTAGATCCAGTGACAGACCCAAAGAGCGTGAGTTCAATTCCCAGTTAAGACAGTGGCTAACTTTCAGAGGGAAAATTAGCAGGAGATAACTGACATCCATCAAACATGGCACGTGGAACTAGAACAGTCTACCCCAGTGATCGAAATAAAGGGTTCAGTTCGAAATTCCAACCACCTGAAGA
This sequence comes from Acanthosepion lycidas, assembly GCA_963932145.1. Lineage (NCBI taxonomy): Eukaryota > Metazoa > Mollusca > Cephalopoda > Sepiida > Sepiidae > Acanthosepion > Acanthosepion lycidas. Next base: position 82,104,439 of record OZ010598.1, on the reverse strand, counting down.
AGGCCAAAGCGTCCAACGGCCGAAACGTTGTGATAAATATGGCGACAAAGATGAGGACAATAGTCCGCATAATGTAAATAATCAACACTGACACTATAGAATTTCTCGATTTATCTCGTTTCTGGATTCGTAAGATAAAATGGCATACTTTTTTTTTTTTCTTTTTTTTTTTTTCTTTTTTTTTTTTCTTTCAATCATTTTTTTTTTTTCTTTATTCCTTTTTGGGTTTTTTTCCTACCCAGTTTATTTTCGCTTTTTTTAATTTTCGATTATTTTCTTTTGTCTTTTTTTTTTTTTTTTTCTCCTGCTTTTTTTCTTTATTTTTCTGTTTAACAAAAAATAAATAAAATAAATTGTTTTTAATGTAAATGATTTTTTTTTTTTTTTTTTTTTTTTTTTTTTAATTGCATCATCTGTGTAACTTTGAACTTCATATATTTTTAACTCTTATGTTAAACACTTCCTTGTAATCATAGTTTGTACATTTTGGAAAATGATCTCTTGAATAAACATGTCTGAAATTTGAGAATCTTTGTCTTGTCGTTTATTCAACAAAAAAGCTGCGAATGTGGGCGACTGGATTGCATTTTTTCTAAGTGCGCACTCACCCCGATGAACAAGGCAAAAACAGTTTTTTTTTTTTTTTTTTTTTTTTTTTTAAATTGTAAAAATAATCCTTGTAAGTATCATTATTCGCACTTATGATATGTGAATAACTCTTGATTTTTGATAATTTTTCATTCTGAGGGTTGAAGTTGTTGTGAGACAAGATAAACATTTGGATTTATAATTTCTTGAGGTGAATTAACAGATCCAAGTTGTTACGCTCAAGTATTTAACGATGCGATATGGGAATTTCTACAGATAGCAAGTTCTGCTACAATAAACTATGGGCTCATTCAAACCATTTGAGCCCTGCGTTCCTGAACAATTTTAACCCTTTTGAGCTCCTGCGTCAAAATGCGCAAATAATTGCTATGTAATGTTTCATGGGAGATATAAAAATAGTTACAAGTGTTTACCCACCGTTCAACCGGTTGATGGGAATTACGTCATTTTTCTCTACCACCGGTAAAGCTGTGATCAAGGTTCAAAGGGTTAATTTAAAAATAGTTAAGACTCACATTAGAAAATTATTTTTCTTTCTTTCTCTTCCAGTAAGAAATAACCAAACGTGAATATGAATCAAAAATTAATTTGTTTAACGTAATTTTGTCTATTCACTGTTTTTAATGTAGACATTAACAAAAATGTTATGAAAAGAAAATCGTATAGCTCAAATTTAGATATCTTAGTCGAAACAAATTTATTTTTTTCCTTTTTAAACTGTACTGGGTCCGTTTCAAATTCAGGCTAGTATAAATATCCTTGTTTGTGATAACACCGATCCCAACAGTCTGCGTGTCTCTGTATCCTGCGGTGCTTGTAACTCTATAATACGAGTGATGTTTATTTGTATGCTGATATTTATGTAGATTTTTACCGAGATGAACTTTGAAATTCATTGTGAACATTCGTCAACAGCGTTCAGCATTCTATAAGTGGAAATTTTCAGACTGATCTTAACACCTGGCGAAAACGAGGAAGATATTCTCATTTGAACGGCTTATTTTGATATGCCTTTGATTCTCTTTAACAATTATCTGTTGAGAGAGAAAAAAATGACGAATAGGAGTATAGAATGTAGTTTGATCGATTTTTTTTTTGTTTACGGCTTATCAAGCATTTGCAGGTTATTTAAAGCCAGAAAATATTTTAAGATTTTTTTAAAGATAATTTAGTAATGTCTTACTGATTGACCCATATCTGGAGGGGACAAATAAAATAAGGATATAAAGTCGGGGATCAATTCTATATTACAATCAATATATAAACTGATCACTCACTTTGTGGTCACGGCAAATTGTATACATTCATTACAGAGATTATAAATAAATCGAAGACATGCCTGTTTAGCTAACCTGTATTTCATTGACAGATTGTAATAATTTAGTGTTAAGTCTTACTAATTAAACCATATCTGGGGGAGAAAAGTTGAATTCATACTTAGTCAGAATTTGATAAACAATAAAACAATACTCGTGTGTGTTTTTTTTTTTTTTTTTTTTTTTTACGGATTATCAACCATTTACAGTTTATTTAAAGCCAGAAAATATTTTTTAGATCATAAATTTTGGGAGATAATTATTTAGTGATACAAGTCCTATTAATTAATGTATAGCTGGAGTGGGGGACGACGAGGTGGATTCATATATTTCCCAGGGGTGTTTGGCCCTAAGTAAAACGAACCCGACTGATCTTCGAAATCGGCCCTCCGACTTCCAATTCGGTGCCATTATTCCTTACACCACCCGCACTTCCAAGGTTACAGCACCTGGTATTCCCAAGCGCTCTCCTATCTAGGTGCTTGCTTAAATTCGGTGATCGACTGTAAGCCAGAACTGCAGTTCGGCGGTTCTCAAATATTTTTGTTAATCATAGGTTTTGTGCAATAGATCGACTCCTGGAGAAAATAATTTATCTCAAGCCATCAGAATAAAAAAAAAAAAAAAAAGTTAGTGGCCATATTACTGGCAGAAAGCTAGGAAGGGGCTGTAAGAGTTTTCATTTATTTTAAAAGTAAATTAAGTAAACAAAAAAAAACAAACTCAACACTTATTTCGATTAATCGCGTTACTTAGAACGATTACTTCACTACTTATATAAACATCTTACCTGACAGAGGTAATGTAATATCTCCTGCGTCTCTGCCTCTGGACAGTGTGCAACTTAGTTGTGTCGCTGTCCTCGTATAGACACAACTGGGGGGAAAAATACTGTCAGGTGCCTGGTCCTGGGAAGCAGCTACCTGCGACAGTATCCCTTATTGCAGTCGAAAGCTGGTATCAGTAGTAATGTCAATGGAAGCATAACTAACGGTTGGACATTTTTTTTCTTACATCTTTCATATTTGAATGATAGCAAAATGATACGGATCGAATTGAACTATTAATCACTACCTCAGAGGAAGAATCCTAGCGATGGAAAGGTTGTCAGCAGAGTAATACCTATTATAGCATTAAGTCAGGTTGATTTTTCATTTATTTTTAGATCAACTTTACACTCAATGTAAAAGCCGGGGTTTCATTGGATAAGAACTGGCAACAAAAATTAGTTTGGTAGCGTTTACCAATTTTTGAACATTGAGTTTTAAACATCGTCTGAAATATGTACAGAAATATAATTTCCGAAAGTTTTTGCTTTAAAAACTGACTTCAAACTTTTACTATTTCAAGAATAAATACAAATAAGGTTGATATTTTTGCATTAGATACATTTAAATGAAAAATATATTGAAACCAAAATTCTAATTATGAATCGCCACAAAATATGTAATCGTTTTACAGTATTCGATAAGTAAAAACGGTAAATATATTGTAAAGGTTACAAAAAAGATGTCCGAGAAACAGAGCATTTACCTAAATATTTGTATCGATAAAAAGAACATAATTGTCGAACTTTATCCATTTCATAATGTCTGACGTCATTTGTTTACATCTGGATACGCATCGAGCAGATATGAATGAGGGAGAATAGTTTGAAAACAGTAAAATCGACCTTGCTAACCGAAAGATCCTCTGTGTGCCCAATCGGTGAGGGCACATCAGGCTATATGACGGTTCCGTATAGGATATAGGTAAATTCCTCTCGGAGGACGCATATTTTTCTATGAAAATTTCTTGGACATTCAGGCCGGTAAATGTTGTTAATACTGTTTATTATAAACAGTGCATTTACTTAAATATTTGTACCTATAAAAGGAATGTATAAACATAAAAAATGTCTTAAAATAATTGTCGGACTTTGTCCATTTCATAATGTATAAAAGTTCATAACATAATACTCCGCGGCAGAAATTATAAAACAAAATGTTTTAAATTTGCATTTTTTTATTGAAATTTGCACTAGATGACATATTACATTATAATATAGCTAATTTTTTTCAGCATAATTTCTCTTGGGAGCAAACGAAGGTCTTGTTTGATGGCACAATGGTTTAGTAATAATGTGCTTGTGCCATGCATCTTGTACATTTACAATTTGTAAAGCTTCAGTAAATTATAAATTTCATAAGGCTGTGGCTACAAGGCTTTTACTGATCACCGGAATTAAATTCCAACGCTGACGATTTTGAACCAAAACTTAATTCTTTAAACTCGTTTCTTTAAAAAAAAAAAAGGCAACGATTTGGGAAAAAATATTTTGTCATTATGCTCAACTTACAAGTTGAGTGCAATACCACGGTTCTAATATCGACCTGCCTTACTATAGAATCGCAGAGGAAATCAATCGTTCGATTACAAGACAATTTCTTCATCAAATATATTAGCTGTCCTATTAGTGGTACTGTAAACTCTCCTGTGCATCAACAGCCAAGAGGAAAGTCTTTGCCAAAACTAAACACTTAACAATTACCGTAATTTCCTATGTCTAAAACGCCTTCATCCATAATACGCAGCCCTAAAATTGTGTTGGATGTGTGGGAAAAATGCTTCTACTCACGCATAATACGCACCCCTTGTTTGGTAATCAAACCCTATAAATTCTACCTCTCCAATTTCATTACGGCCAGCGTTTTCTACTCTTATAAAAATAGTTTTAAAAAGAATAATTTTATTCTAATTTAGTTTTATGATAATTCTTATTTTATTTTACATTTGTAAGTATTGTTAGGTACACATGATTGTATTTGACATCGTTATGGGGTCACAATCGCCGAATATTAGTGTCAAATTGTCATATGTTTGTGGTGAGTTTTGCAAATGAAATCGCGTATGAAACGGTAATTTAAAAAAAAAAAAAAAAAAAATTGTAGCAGTGCATAATACGCACCCTGATTTTGGGTATTATTTTCTTTAGGAAAAAAGCGTATTATACATGGGGAATCCAGTTAAATGCTCATAGATTCAAATACAGACAATTTACATATTCCCAGCTCCCACGAAAAAAAAAAAAAAAAAAATGGTTACAGACTTACACATAACCCCCCTCCAATATTTATAGATATACCGATGTTCCAATAGATAATGTCTCAGAACGAGAAATTGGAGAATCGCGTTCGAATTTCAGTCGATTTCAGTTGCGCGCAAATAACTCTGCGAAATGTGTGAATCTATCTCTTCGATTTCCAGGTATCTGGACTTTTATCTGGATAGTCTTGAGTACGATAAACGACATCCAGCAGCAAGGCCTCTGATCTGGACATTAGAGATTTTGAAGAGTGTGAAACAACCTCTTAATTGTTACTTCCAGATCCTCCCTGACCCGGGGTGGTATCACCTGTTAGGGTCCCAGCTATGGGGAAACAGTGAACACCCGAACAAAAACGAAACTATACAAGCAATACAATTGCGTACAAAATATTTAGATTTCGACATTAAATAACCCATAGAGGTGTTGATATGTCGTTAAACAAAATCAACCAACCAACTTGTTTAAAAAAAAAAAAAAAAAAAAAAAAAAAAAAAAAAAAAAATCAATGTTATCTCAAAATATTAATGCAAAATCCCCTCACAAAAAGAATAAACTACAGTGTAACCCGGATATAAGAGAGTTGTCGGGATAGGAGAAGAAGTCTCTTATATCCAGGTTTGGTCTATTTTGTTTAGGTAAGTATGGCTCTAATTTGGGACCGGAGAAAATCTCTTATATCCGGGTTACACTGTACCTAGAATAGTTTAGTACAAAAAAAAGTCGAACCCTTTATTTCGTCCACCGGGGTAGATTATTCTAGTTCCACGTGCCATGGCCCAGTGGATAAAGACGTTGGTTAGATCCACTGACGAGAGTGTTGTGAGTTCATTACCAGGTCACAGCAATGTTGAATCAAACTTGGAGAGTTGAGTTAAAGGGAAATAACCGAGACGTCCCCAAGAGGCATGTCACCTGGAACTGGAGCAATCTACCCCGGTGGATGACATAAAGGGTTCGGTTCGAAATTCAAATCATCTGAATATGGCCGGAGCGTACAGCGGCGGAAACTTTGTGAATATGGCACTGAAGATGAGGATAAAAATTCGAATAATGTACATAATACAAGTAATCATAATACCACATATCCGAGATCCAATCACCTGAAGAAGGCCGAAACGTTGTGAATATGGCACTAAAGATGAGGATAACAGTCCGAATAATGCAAGTAATCATAAAATAGAGATATAGACAAATGCTGAAACTACTTAAAATTTAGCTCATTCTTCGTTTTGACTTATAAATTACTTGTTTAAAATTTGACAAGAAGTTATCAAAGCAAATTCGGCTTATTGAGGTTTGAATAAGGACTTCAGTTTCATTAGTTTTAATCCTCAGGGCGAAGACCACGCACATTGCAGCGAACCACCTTCATTCTATTCATATGCTATTGGTTAGATATAAATTCCACTCAAGCAGCTTGTTCGACTGCTTTGTGGAACCGACTTCCAAGATGATGCTTCTCCGATCACTACAATCTAAACCAGTTCATGAAAAAAAAAAAAAAAGAAAGAAAAAAAAACTGAATATGTCAATGGTAAATTTATTAGTAAGCGCTGTAACTAATGTGAACGCCTCGACATACAATGGATCCCTTTTAATCAAAGAAGCCTGCGAATGTTGGAACCAATCCATAGCGAAATATTTGGTAAACAAAAGATCTGACGCCCACGGCATGAGACATGTGATGAAATCGTTTCATAGTTTGAATTAACTGGGCTAAGTTGTTAAATGAGATTGTCATTAATCGCATTGATGGTATGGGTCAATATCATTTCATATATGCTGGCCGTACGACATATCTTTTTGTATATACTTGAACTAATAGTCGATATCTTTAGAAGAGACAAAATGGCGGACAATGCCTTGAGTACATAGAAAAGACACGGAAGTCATAAACAATTTGTCTGACAACTTCTGTCGACGAAATCACGAAACATTTAAAATTTGAGGTAGTAAGATGGCAATTCAGCAGAACTTCCCTGAAACCATTTACACTATTTACATTGTTCGGACTGTCCTCATCTTCATTGCAGGCTGGCCTCTTCTACAAGCTCAGGAGCTACAGTGTTACGAGCCGTATGTTTGGCTTCATCCAATCGTTTCTAACAAATTGTTTAATGAAGATTGTCTTTAACGGCTACACTTCTAGTTCATTTCATACTAACGCGGTGTCACCCAGCGCTCTATCCTTGAACCTACGCTGTTTCTGATCTTCTTAAAATTTCTTCATGATAGCCTCAGTGCCCAAATAGGTGGCACCAGATGACACAGCTATTTACTCCTGTCTTAGCAGAAAGACCAACAGACTCGACAAAGTAAACCCAACAACTGCTGCAGAAAGGGCACATTCAGTGAGGGTCAAAACGTATGAAAATATGTTGTATTACCAGTAATACATTTTTGTAAAAATTATTACCAGCAATGAATTTTTGAATAAAAATTATCAGCAACACATGCTTAATACCTGTTAATAAAAACCTTGACGGCATTAATTGTTTGTTTGGGTTTTATGGCATATCAACCACTGTGGGTTATTTAATGCCAAATCCAGTTTATATGAATTTTAAATGACTATTTTGTATGGAATAAAAAAAATGTATAGCTGGCAACGTTATTGTTTCAAAAAACATATAGCTGGCAACGTTATTTTTTTTACAAAAAATGTATAGCTGGCAACACTATTGTTTCAAAAACTTATAGCTGGCGACATTATTTTCCCGAAAACATTATCTGAGGCCTTGCTGTTGGATGTAGTTTATCGCCATACCCAGGACGCGGATGTAGTTTACCGTCATACCCAGGACGTTTGACGGCATTAAATAACCCCTTTTAGGTTGATATGCCATAAAACAAAAACCTTTACAGCACATCTCACTAAATTATACTCTTTCTCTCCTGCTATCCCACTTTGCACTGGTGTCATTATCACCTTGCTTAGTGTGAGGCTATTAAAAAATATTAGCAAAGACTTTAAACTAGGGATGTCCCAGGTAACGCTAAAAAAGTGGTATACCCTGGAGAAAAAAGGTCCCCAAATTGATAAAAAAAAAAATTTTTAACTTGTAAATGTTTATGTTAAAATTAAAGAGTGAAGAGCAAAGTATTTTTTTAATATTTTTTCAGATTTTTTAATCCTTCCTATAAATTTAAAAAAAATTATTTAAAAATCTCGTTTTTCTTGAATAAAAAAAAAAAAAAAAAAAAAAAAAAAAAAAAAAATCAGTAAAATTGATTTATCGACATTTCTGCCCGAATTTGTAAAAAAACAAAAAACAAAAAAAAAACAAAATTAGTTCAAAAATCAATTAAAATTCAGTTACACTTTTTTTTTTTTTTTGTTATCTTAGGAAATTTAGAATGATTAAAGTATACTTAATGTAATTTGAAAGAAACATTACTTACTTTTTTAGCAGAAAATTTTTTTAATAGAGATATTTCCAACCGAAGTTCTCGTGCGGGTGCGTGATTGAAGGGTGTTAATTGACGGGTGTCAATATATTGACAACTTACGTCAAGCGAATTTATCGTACGGTAGCGCAGAAGTGGTAATTCGTTCTAATTTTAAGTGAACCTGGTTAGTAAATTAAAAAAAAAAAAAAATAACTTTCTTAACTGAATGAATGCAAAGCAATTTCTGAAGTAAAAAGAACTTGCTTCTATCAAGAGAAACAAGTCTACCTCGTGACATTATTTCAAAGCTGTGCATCCATACTTTCGTTGGAGACGATTTTAAGTACAATTTTGGAATAATAAAAAATTATTTTAAAAATGTTAACGGTTGTCAAATTTTAATGAGCTTTCAAATTTATGATCTTTAAAAAGTAGGGAACATATGTTATTTTCATAAGGCTTCATACAAAAACTTAATTTTAAAATATATAACAACATTTTGTCATATTGTGTATTTAAAATAGAAAAAAAAGAAAAAAATTGTAAAAATTCATTTTTCATCAAAATTTTTTTTTTTTTTTCAGATAAGAATTACCGTAGTATATGTTATTCAGAAAAGTCATAAAAAGTTTTTGAATTAAATATTAGTCTTAGTTTTATTGGGTTTTGTATGTTTACAATTGAGGTAAAAGTTTCGACAATTTTGCACATATTTTTACCAAAAAAAAAAAAAAAAAAAAAAAAAAAATCGATGATTTAGAATCTTCAGAGTCTTGTGCATTTAATTGAAAAAAACTTATCAGGCTTCAAAAATATTTTTGAAGTTTTCATAAAATTAAGTTCGAGGGGTGTAACAGATATAAAAACATAATATTTATACCATGACTTTCAAAATGACAAACATTTCTAAAATAATTTCAATCATTTGTGAATAAGTTCTGAAAGTTTCATTAAAATCCAACAAGTACTTGATTTTTGCAAGATTTTCCAAATCAATGTGTTTTTTTCAATAGAAAACAGTGAAAAACAAGTAATATTAATATTACGTAATTTTTTACGTTAAAAAAAAAAAAAAAAAAAAAAAAAAAAAGATTTTTCAACCTAAATTTAAAAAATGCTGCAAATGAAAAAAAAAATTTTTTAAATAATTAAAAAATACCTTGGTCTTCCCTCTTTAATTTTAACAAACATTTACACTTTACAATTTTTTTTATCAATTTGGGGACCTTTTTTCTCCAGGGTATACCACTTTTTTAGCGTTACCTGGGACATACCTACTTTAAACCTACCAGTGTCTACCATATTCAAAAACTTAAAAAACATCGAGAAAGACAGCAAACTTGGTATTTTGTTCTAAGCGAAAAGAAAAAAGTGGATCGTTTATCCATGGCGACAAAGTCTCCTTTCGCAAAAAGAAAAAAAAATAACTTGTTCCGTAAATATAGTAAGTGTCGCCCGTCCAAAACTGACATCATTTAAAATTTGAAAATCTGAGTCAGTAACTGTCCCAGGCAAACGAAATTACATAGGCTTCATGTAGAGCAATAAAAGATTCATTTATCAAAATTCAAACAAGATCTTCAAAGGGATATAAATTTTATAACCGATTCCACAAAACTTCACAAATGTTTAATATGTGCACCACCTGCAACACGACACATGTCAAGTAGGTAGTCAAGCTCTTGCCAAACAGGCTGTAGCATGAATTGCGTAACATTATCCAGTCCGTCAGTGATTCTTTGCTAAAGTTCCTCTAGCCTCGGAGGTAGAGCGGGTATATAGACCTCCCCATCCACATAGGAAAAAAAATAAGTTGTCAAGTCAGGTAAACGTGGTGGCGATTTCAATAGCTCATTATCATTATTAATGGCATGTGGGTTTGGTTTGGTTTGTTTTACGGCATATCAAATTCAATGGGTTATTTAATGCTGACAAAATTTTTATTGTTGGTAATATCTTTTTTTTAAAAAATATACTGTCCCCCCAAAAAAAAAATTGTATTAAATGTATTGCTGGTATTAAAACGTATTTTCATACTTTCAGTGTTTTGACCCCATTAGGTAGGGGGTAACTATTTGCCTATAGTTGGGACCCTGACAGGGGCTACCACCTCGAGTCAGGGTGAACCTGGGAACACCATCAATTAAGAGGTGGCTCCACGCTCCTCAAAATCTTCTGAACACAGGCCTTATTGTCGAAGGTAGTTTATCGTCTTACCCAGTATGCGGATGTAGTTTATCGTCTTACCCAGGACGTGGATATGTTTTATCGTCTTACCCAGGACAAGGCATGTCAGATTAATCTTTCTTGCAGATCCTCATTGAGATAATTCTGCACGGTCAGCTTCGTAGTCTTTTTTAGACATTTAAACTTCATCCCCTGCACAACAGAAAATAATGGGCCCCTAGGGTTTAGTACAATAATCCGAACAAACACACACAACTGGGAGACGGCACGGTGCCGTGGAGCTCTCCGATTTCGAGCCATTCGCCCATGGGTGTGCCACCGATGGCACTTTAGACGACGACGAATGGTGAATAAAATATAATTGTACCTTATATTTTGAAGAATAAAATTTGATAAAGAAAAACTGTAATCCTTTATGATTCTTTTGTATGCTACGCCCCTTTAGGATATGGGCGATCATGGCTCTCCAGAATTACTTGTCCTTTTCTTACACTTATCACCCATATATTACAGCAGTTTGAAGAAAGCCAGTACGCTCAAACCCTCGGTCACAACGACTCGTGTCTTCTTGCAAGCACAACCATACCCGTCTACCTAATTTCACTCACATTTGTTTTAAACACAGTGCGCAACTCAAGAGCATTGTACCATGAAACGATACAAGCTGAAATTGTTTCGGACAAAAGCGGACGCAACCTGCTAAACCAAGACAACTTTAAGTGAAGAGGACACAGACTAGGTCCTAAAAATACTGGTTCCTTGAAACGTTTAATTTTACTATCTATAACGCGTTTGAGGATATTGGTGGGTTATCCATTACTTTCAAAAATCTTCTGGATACTAGCAAGTTCTTCATCTAAAAGTAAGAGAACAGAATATGAAAGCGCCATGAACCAGGGTCGAAAATGAACCAATTTTCCAGGCCTTGAGAACAAAAGAAGCATGTAAATAGCTTATGGGTAGATTCTACGACTGATTCGAAATCAGGCGTGTTTCGACCCCGACTTGAAGCAATCGGGTGTCTAGCCACACTGATGAGCTGTGATAAAACGAAACAGTGTGTGTGCGTGTCTTATTATTCAGCATTTGTTTTACAGTTTGTTCGTTTTGTAGGACGAATTTCAAGGTTAAGGGCGGTGGGCATTGAATTTGATTTAGGCAGGAACGTTTAATACCGGATAACTTATAATTCTTACCGGATTTAAATGGTTGGCATTAACCCCTTCCCTGTCATTTATTTTTGGAAAAGCGTTTCATTTTCATACAGTTTTTGTTGTTGTTTTTGTGGCTCTACCAGACGTATGATTTGACAATTGGATTCGTTACTAGCTCAGAAAGGCATAAAAAGAATCAAGGACGTATAAACACGTCTGTAAGTGGTTTATCAACGTTACGTTTTGGACGTGTTTATCCGTCAGTATTTGAAAAAGGCATTTCCGGTAAAAACGTACATTAAAACAAAAAAAAAATTTCCACGTCGGGGAAGAGGTTAATAGTCTAAAATCCTTATTGTATTTTTTTTTTTTTTAATTTATTAAAAGATATGAATATTTTTCAAGGAGGAAAAAACACAGGGTTTCAGACATTGATTAAATTGTCGGGGAATGCTGAATTTAAGACTCATTTCTTTTAAGCCATTGACCTGATTTTATTTGCCATCGGTTTTAAATGCTTGTCCAGTTTAAAGAGCCACACCTTTTTAAAGCAAAACGAAGGCATACATTAATATCATGTGATTGTCACACTAGACAAAGAGGTGACAGCCATCACCCGCATAGAAACTCCGACTGATGCCAAATCGGTCTGGTTTCGAGCCTAGCTTGAAGCAATTGGAGGTCTAGCCGCACTGATGAACTGCGATACAGTGAAACTTGTCATATATATATATATATATATGCAATAATTCGCTGAACTAGTGGTTTGTAAAATCCGGGGATAATCTCGTTATTAAATAATTATCTACCATACAAATATTAAAATGTAAAAAGTTGGTAGAACAGATTAAAACTTTTTAAAATGTTAAAAAATTCCGATAATATTAAACTTGCTGCATATGTGTACAGCAACCTTTCTTTTAAACATCTTTCGTTAAATATTAGACAAGGAATAATTTTAATTTTTTTTCCAGTTTTTTCCCCATTTGGTGCTGATACATAATGAAAATGGCTAAAGAAGTGGCTGAAAGCACTTGGGACAATGGGCAAGTTTTGTACTCCCTTACTCCCACTAAACGGGGGTCGGGGACTAAGAACGCTGGAAAAACTAAAAAAAAATTCCTTGTATACCATATTTAACGA
>OZ010598.1:82074052-82086552 GCA_963932145.1 Acanthosepion lycidas | reverse complement strand
GGCTGGGGTGTTCATTAAAATGCTTAAAACTTTTTAAAAAATTTTTGTTTGAAAAGTGGGGTGATAATTCCCATGCTGTAAATTTCGTTTCATATTCCTCGTTTTGACATGGTTAAATGAACAGTTTTACAAGATAAAATTTTGGTTCTTATAAAAATTTCTGTCTTCCTTGTTAATGAATGACTATTTTATTTTTATAGTTTATTACTATATAGACATATAAAAACTGAAACAAGATACCATTAAATGTATTACTTGGTATGTCTAATTAGCACCTTTCCCTCCATCCAAAAAACAAAAAATCGAAAATAAATTTTGAAACGGAAATTACGAGAAAAAACTGAAGATTTTATAAAAAGGTGTACAAATCTATATTTCAATGGATAATATAGTACTTTGAAAAAATATAGGAATGGCTGTACTAAGGGGTCTTACAGCTCAGAATGTAATTTATTCCGTTTTAGCTTTGGAATCAGGGTCATATTAAACGCAAAAATAAGATAAAGGAAATTAACCACTCGCTTCCCGAGAGTCGATCCCTTCCTAATCACCATATATTGTGACGGTTTTGCTTCGAGGTCGTATTTTCTTGATTCGAGATGAAACGTGGAAGTTTGCCACCATTACTGATAATTTTTCAACTTTTCAAAATTATAGCTTATAATTTAGATATGCCGGGGAGGAGAAGTGTCAGTTTAAGCTAATGACAGGAGTTACGTTGTAATTTAGAGCTGAAATATTTGCAAAGATTTTCATTGGTAGCATTTTCTCTTTTCGAAATATTAGGTTGATGCAAAAATAATGACGTAATAATGTCGTTTTTTGACGTATTTTTTAAGGTCAAAAAAACGACATTATTACGTCATTATTCTTGCACCAACCTAATATATAGCTCGGAGAGAGAGGTAGACAAGCTTTCGATATATGGTTAAGAAACATCTAAATTCTTATCACCCACACAAAAAAAAAAAAAAAAAATCAAAAGAATATTGAATATATTTAACTTATAATTTAGTAATATTACATGGCTTCTTTTTCCTTGAAAAAGTGAAGCAATACTCTTAATATTTCAATAAGACGGACAAACCAGATGTCGGGAAATAAAAATAACTAGGATTATTCCTAAATTAGCATTTAGTAAAGAATTAATAACGATGTCAGTGCTTTTGGCAGGAAATAATTGGAATGTAATTATTGCCGCAATAAAAAAAAAAAAAAAAAAAAAAAAAAAAAAAAAATACTAAGACTTATTGTATATAAAAATACGTGTAAGGGTGTAGGGGTTGAGGCTGGTCGTCACGAACACTATCTTGTACCTAGCTAATCTGATTCACGACCCATTCACTCATTACAATTTTCACATTCATCATAAAACTCGTCCGTCACCAATCAATCCTCCATACACCATAATACCGCATCCTCTCAAGGGGGTCCTACAAAACGCGCCCCATGCCATAAAAATTTAATCATAATAAATTATTATAAAAATCTAAAGATGAAGAATGAGAGGGGAGATAATGAACCCCAAAACAAACTAAACAAACACAAATTTAACTAAACATAACTGATGTTAGTAGGGCCAGTCCAACTCTCAAAAAGAGAAGTCGGTGTATTCTGCCCATTGGACAAAATCAAGAAGCTCTGATATTTATTACTTAAAAATAAATAATTGTGGCACAAGGCCAATTAAAAGTGGGGAGTGAGACTGGTCAACACTATCTTATACCTAGCTAATCCGATTCACTCATTACAATTTCCACATTCATCATAAAAACTCGTCAGTCATCATTCAACCTTCCATAATACTGCATTCTCTCAAGGGGGACCTACAAAAGGCCCCCCATGCTAAAAAATTTAATGTCAATAAATTATTATATTTAAGAATCTAATCAAGAACCTAATAAAAAACTAAATATTAACACAATGTAAACTAAACAAAATAGATCTCTGTAGGGCCCGTCCAACCCTCAAAAAAGAGAGGCCGCTGTATTCTGCACATTGGACAAAATCAAGAAGTTCTCTCGCTAAGGGAAAAAGGAAAATATATACGGGCATGAGAAATAAAAAAACAAACAAACAAAAAAAAAAAAAAAACAAACAAACAAACAAACAATACCTGGTCCGATTTCTTCTGTTCGCAATAATTTGATACCGGCAAAATGGTTCTGATTTATTCTTCCGTGCCGCTATGCATGCTGGGTATTTTATTTTTTTATTATTTTCTTTTATTTTTTTTTTCTCTGATCGCTGCCGCAAACCTTATATATATATACGATGATTTAAGAAAAAATGCATGTCGAAATGGAAAATGTTTTCTTTTGACCTCTTTCGTACTAAAGACTTCATCGGACTAAATTTGTTGTTGGTACGAATACACATGGCATGAACGAGGGATGCTGGGTATTTGAAAATACCTTGAGCCGCAATTATGTATTTTTGTACATAATAAATATTGGAATTTGAAAATGTCTAGAGAGTGCCTTGATTGCAAGTTCATCTAGAGTAAATTAAAAAAAAATATCTTACAGATGATTTTATTTTCTTAATTCATCTATTTAACTTTTTCTTATACACATAGTTTCAGTGCTAACTTAGTGAAAATATTATATATATATATATGTATATATATATGTATGTATATATATATATTTACTTAAATATATGTATGTACACATTATATATATATATATATATATATATATATATATATATATATATATATATATATATGAGGATTAAATATAAAAAATGGAATTTTCAAAAGTGCTCAATACTTACCATAGAGCATAAAAATACAAATAAAATAGATTTTATAAGATTTAAATTTTTTTTTTAGATATATGTATATCCTAACTATGCAGTTTCATGATCAACGTTCACTCATCAAGGCTTAAAAATGAAAAGGTTAAACCTAGAGTTAACCTAAAAATCTAGAAAATGGCTAAGATTTTAAGCGAAAACACTCTGAATAAAGGAACATTTCGACAATTTCTACATATATTAACTGGTGATAATAATGCATTTTGCGCATATTAGAAAAAATTAAACAAAAATACCCTGTCAATTTCGTTGAACAAAACATACACACACACACATAACACACATATATAAATAAATAAAAAAATCCATTCCTCACACACACAGACACACACATACATATGTATGTATATATATATATATATATATAACTGCTGTCCAAGTTATATATATATATATATATATATGTATATATATATATATAATTTGGGCAGCACATTCTTATTGCTCAAAGTAGAGATGAATAGTGTTATAAAATCTTCAGAGAATTCCAGTAAGATATATTTAATCATTTTTAAGTTACTACGGTTCAGAACATAATCTAACAATTGTACAATTTTCGCTGTTACACCGGCATACACACAAACACACACACACACACATACACACACACACACACACACACACACACACATATATATATATATATATATATATATATATATATATATATATATATATATATAATCTTGGAGAGTAATCATACATTCTTATTGCTCAAAGTAGAGACCAATAGTGTTATAAAAACCTGTGATAAATCCACTAAGATATCCTTAATCATTTTTTCAGATATAACGTTTATAATCTAAAATTATTCAATTTTGCTGTTAGACTGGTTTATATATATAATATGAATTCCTAATTAGTAGGAATAATTCCAAGAAGGACATTAATCCAAAAAGAGCTCAATGTATTGACAGAACAATATAATAAATAATACAGAATCCTCAAAAATCTGGTCATAATTTAATTCGTAGTCTTACGTCCATCTCTTCAGCCCGGCATTTTGGTAATTCCCAAGGACATATGGCACAGTGGATAAAGGCGTTGGTTAGATCCAGTGACAGGACCCAAAGAGTGTGAGAACTTTCAGAGGGAAATTAACAGGAGATAACTGATAACTGACATCCATTAAACATGGCACGTGGAACTAGAACAGTCTACACCAGTGAGCGAAATAAAGGGTTCAGTTCGACATTCCAACCACCCGAAGAAGGCCGGAGCGTACAACGGCCGAAACGTTGTGATAAACATGGCGACAAAGATGAGGACAATAGTCCGAATAATGTAAATAATGTATTAAAAAAATCAGTTTTGAACCCGAATTACCGTTTCAAAGTCTTTACATCGTAACAGGTGCACTGTCACACGATCCATGTGCATGCTCGATCTGCTGTCTTTACGAAGGTGTGCTGAAAAGATCTGGGCCTGACCTACATTTCAGGAAACAAAAAGTCAGTGATTTTCAAAGCGTAGCTTAGATGTGGCACAAGGACGAAAACATGGTAGAATTCACTACTCAATCGTAATTGTTCTTCTGAGTGAAGATTACTAAACATTACATCGAATCGAGTTGGCCCAAAAAGAATTTCTAAGCGTAGCATAGATCTGACACAAGGCCGAAATTATGGAGCACCCAATGAGCATCGAACTCACTACTCAGACGTAATTAATCTAGGGAGACAAGGTTACTAACGATTACAACACGTCGAGGTGCTCCCAAATGGTTTTCTAAGTGTGGCTTAGATGTGGCACAAGGCCAAAGTTGTAGAGCGCCCAATGAGGATCGAACTCACTACTCAGTCGTAGCTTATATAGCAAGACAAGATTGCTAAACATTACACCGCGTCGAAGTGCCCGAATCAGTATTCTGATGGTTGGTCATTGAAATACATATTTTTGGGACATTACCCACACGAATATCGAATGATCTAACACGAATAATGTGGGTAATGTGCATAGTGCCTCATCTCAGAAATATAGGCAGATACTGAAGGATCGGTACGGACCCGATATACCAAAAATATGGAGACAAATTGAAAAATCCTACTAGAAACTGGCACGAATATCGAATCATCTAACACCGAATAATGTGGGTAATGTGCATAGTGCTTCATCTCAAGAACTATTTCCAGAAATCCATAACTTACGTTAAAAGTCTACATCTGAAAATTCCTCGAAAGTAAGGGTATTATTTTTACCTATGAGTTCACTCTAAAATTGACCCTTTGCCGGTTCTGATGTGATGCTCAGGACATGTGATTTTCACGTCCGTGCATCCTATGTGTTGCACACGAGCTATGATTTTGAAAGAGTACGGTAGAGTAATGGATAGCGGCTCGAATTGAGGAATCGTAGAGCCGGGTTCGAATTCTAGCTGAATCCATTACATTCAATTAGGTGTTTGCAAAAGGTATCCTCTTCTCCTCCCCCAGCTATGGGTAAATAGCAGGACAGACCAGGTTCTAGAGCCTGGTCTACCACAGAAAGAAATGGCAACCTACTTCGGAGAAAAGTCTGCCTCGTCAGTCATGTATCAAAAGATATATGATCGCATACGCGTGAATCACGCCTGGCACATAACTGAACTAAGTTCGCTTAACCCTTTGAGCCCTGCTTGAACAATTTTAAGCTTTCTTTAATTTAATTGTTGTGTAATGTTTCACGGTAGATAAACAAATTTTAACCACCTTTTAACCGGTAGCTAAGAATTAAGTCATTTTTCTCTACCTCTGTTCAAGCGGTGGCTGGTCATTAAAGTCATTTTTCTCTACCACTGTTCAACCGGTGGCTGGTCATTAAGTCTATTTTTCTCTACCACTGTTCAACCGGTGGTTGGTCATTAAGTCTATTTTTCTCTACCACTGTTCAACCGGTGGTTGGTCATTAAGTCTATTTTTCTCTACCACTGTTCAACCGGTGGTTCGGCATTAAGTCATTTTTCTCTACCACTGTTCAACCGGTGGTTGGGCATTAAGTCATTTTTCTCTACCACTGTTCAACCGGTGGTTGGTCATTAAGTCTATTTTTCTCTACCACTGTTCAACCGGTGGTCGGGCATTAAGTCATTTTTTTCTACCACTGTTAAACCGGTGGCTGGTCATTAAGTCATTTTTCTCTACCACTGTTCAACCGGTGGTTGGGCATTAAGTCATTTTTTTCTACCACTGTTCAACCGGTGGCTGGTCATTAAGTCTATTTTTCTCTACCACTGTTCAACCGGTGGTTGGTCATTAAGTCTATTTTTCTCTACCCCTGTTCAACCGGTGGTTGGGGATTAAGTCATTTTTCTCTACCACTGTTCAACCGGTGGTTGGGCATTAAGTCATTTTTTTCTACCACTGTTCAACCGGTGGCTGGTCATTAAGTCTATTTTTCTCTACCACTGTTCAACCGGTGGTTGGTCATTAAGTCTATTTTTCTCTACCCCTGTTCAACCGGTGGTTGGGGATTAAGTCATTTTTTTCTACCACTGTTCAACCGGTGGCTGGTCATTAAGTCTATTTTTCTCTACCACTGTTCAACCGGTGGTTGGTCATTAAGTCTATTTTTCTCTACCCCTGTTCAACCGGTGGTTGGGCATTAAGTCATTTTTCTCTACCACTGTTCAACCGGTGGCTGGTCATTAAGTCTATTTTTCTCTACCCCTGTTCAACCGGTGGCTGGTCATTAAGTCATTTTTCTCTACCACTGTTCAACCGGTGGCTGGTCATTAAGTCATTTTTCTCTACCACTGTTCAACCGGTGGTCGGGCATTAAGTCATTTTTCTCTACCTCTGTTCAACCGGTGGTTGGGCATTAAGTCATTTTTTTCTACCACTGTTCAACCGGTGGCTGGTCATTAAGTCTATTTTTCTCTACCACTGTTCAACCGGTGGTTGGTCATTAAGTCTATTTTTCTCTACCACTGTTCAACCGGTGGTTCGGCATTAAGTCATTTTTCTCTACCACTGTTCAACCGGTGGTTGGGCATTAAGTCATTTTTCTCTACCACTGTTCAACCGGTGGTTGGTCATTAAGTCTATTTTTCTCTACCACTGTTCAACCGGTGGTCGGGCATTAAGTCATTTTTTTCTACCACTGTTAAACCGGTGGCTGGTCATTAAGTCATTTTTCTCTACCACTGTTCAACCGGTGGTTGGGCATTAAGTCATTTTTTTCTACCACTGTTCAACCGGTGGCTGGTCATTAAGTCTATTTTTCTCTACCACTGTTCAACCGGTGGTTGGTCATTAAGTCTATTTTTCTCTACCCCTGTTCAACCGGTGGTTGGGGATTAAGTCATTTTTCTCTACCACTGTTCAACCGGTGGTTGGGCATTAAGTCATTTTTTTCTACCACTGTTCAACCGGTGGCTGGTCATTAAGTCTATTTTTCTCTACCACTGTTCAACCGGTGGTTGGTCATTAAGTCTATTTTTCTCTACCCCTGTTCAACCGGTGGTTGGGGATTAAGTCATTTTTTTCTACCACTGTTCAACCGGTGGCTGGTCATTAAGTCTATTTTTCTCTACCACTGTTCAACCGGTGGTTGGTCATTAAGTCTATTTTTCTCTACCCCTGTTCAACCGGTGGTTGGGCATTAAGTCATTTTTCTCTACCACTGTTCAACCGGTGGCTGGTCATTAAGTCTATTTTTCTCTACCCCTGTTCAACCGGTGGCTGGTCATTAAGTCATTTTTCTCTACCACTGTTCAACCGGTGGCTGGTCATTAAGTCATTTTTCTCTACCACTGTTCAACCGGTGGTCGGGCATTAAGTCATTTTTCTCTACCTCTGTTCAACCGGTGGTTGGGCATTAAGTCATTTTTTTCTACCACTGTTCAACCGGTGGCTGGTCATTAAGTCTATTTTTCTCTACCACTGTTCAACCGGTGGTAGGTCATTAAGTCTATTTTTCTCTACCCCTGTTCAACCGGTGATTGGGCATTAAGTCATTTTTCTCTACCACTGTTCAACCGGTGGCTGGTCATTAAGTCTATTTTTCTCTACCACTGTTCAACTGGTGGTTGGTCATTAAGTCTATTTTTCTCTACCACTGTTCAACCGGTGGTTGGGCATTAAGTCATTTTTCTCTACCACTGTTCAACCGGTGGTTGGGCATTAAGTCATTTTTCTCTACTACTGTTCAACCGGTAGTTGGGCATTAAGTCATTTTTCTCTACCACTGTTCAACCGGTGGCTGGGCATTACGTCATTTTTCTCTACCACTGTTCAACCGGTGGCTGGTCATTAAGTCATTTTTCTCTACCCCTGTTCAACCGGTGGTCGGGCATTAAGTCATTTTTCTCTACCACTGTTCAACCGGTGGTTGGGCATTAAGTCATTTTTTTCTACCACTGTTCAACCGGTGGCTGGTCATTAAGTCTATTTTTCTCTACCACTGTTCAACCGGTGGTTGGTCATTAAGTCTATTTTTCTCTACCCCTGTTCAACCGGTGGTTGGGGATTAAGTCATTTTTCTCTACCCCTGTTCAACCGGTAGTTGGGCATTAAGTTATTTTTCTCTACCACTGTTCAACCGGTGGTTGGGCATTAAGTCATTTTTCTCTACCACTGTTCAACCGGTGGTTGGGCATTAAGTCATTTTTCTCTACCACTGTTCAACCGGTAGTTGGGCATTAAGTCATTTTTTTCTACCACTGTTCAACCGGTGGCTGGTCATTAAGTCATTTTTCTCTACCACTGTTCAACCGGTGGTTGGGCATTAAATCATTTTTCTCTACCACTGTTCAAACGGTGGTTGGGCATTAAGTCATTTTTCGCTACCACTGTTCAACCGGTAGTTGGGCATTAAGTTATTTTTCTCTACCACTGTTCAACCGGTGGTTGGGCATTAAGTCATTTTTCTCTACCACTGTTCAACCGGAGGTTGGGCATTAAGTCATTTTTCTCTACCACTGTTCAACCGGTAGTTGGGCATTAAGTCATTTTTTTCTACCACTGTTCAACCGGTGGCTGGTCATTAAGTCATTTTTCTCTACCACTGTTCAACCGGTGGTTGGGCATTAAGTCATTTTTCTCTACCACTGTTCAACCGGTGGCTGGTCATTAAGTCATTTTTCTCTACCACAGGTTAATCGGTAGCCGGGTTTCAAAGGGTTAAGAAAAGAGCCAGCTATTGAGCAAGACATCTGAGGAAAGACTTAATCTAGTATCATGTGCATCAAATATGACCCCAGGGCTTGCCTGTTTTCAGATTGATAACTACAGCAAGGCAACTTAGCTTATTTGGCAAATAGAATGTACTGATATATCGTGTTTGACATAATAAAAAACCCTGTATCACATGTGATGCACATCTTTTCCTTGTATGTGCCATGTCCTTTCAGGACGTAGGCGATCATGGCTCTCCACCTACCTCTATCCCTTGTAGCTCAGTGAGTTCCTTCCCTCTGCTTCCTCCCCCAGATCACGTTCTTTCATCCACCCACTCAAGCTCGTTAGGTATGTCACACGCTGCTTTTCCTTGTCTCTCTTTCCCTCTGTTTGACCGGTGAGTATCAGATTCTCCAGGCCCTCTTTCCTCATTATGTGTCCCAGAAACTTAAGCTGCCTCATTCTGATGTTAAGTATAAGCCTTCTCATTGTTTGTAACCTATCTAAGGCCCAATCGTTGCTCACATGCTCGGTCCATGATATCCTCAGCATCCTTCTGTAGAACCACATCTCCGTCGCTTTGAGTCTTTTCTTCATCTTTGAGGAAATCGTCCAACATTCGCTGCCGTAAAGAACAGAAGATTTCACGTAACAGCTCACTATTCTTTTCTTTGTTACCAAAGAAATCCAGCTGTCTCATAATACTCTTCTCAGCTTTTGGAATGTGTCCTTGGCCATCGCAATATGTCTATGGATCTCAGTTTCACACTTAGCATCTTCTGTCAAGACGCTTCCTAGATATTTAAAATTCTGCGTCACTTGATTCTAGTGTTCGCGACCTGCAAATCGCATTTTGTACCCTTCCTCTTACTGATGGCCATGCATTCTGTCTTCTTGTAGTTTATGCTTAGTCCCTTCTTCTCGCTCTCCTTCGCTACCTTCTGTAGGAGATTTTGTAATTTCTCTTTTGTGTCTGCTATCTGTACTGTGTCGCCTGCGTATCTTATGTTGTTAAGATTATAGTTACCAATGCTAAATTCTGGTAGGATTTCCAATTCTCTCAAGATTGCCTTGCTTTATAGGTTGAACAGGTCCGGTGAGAAGATGCATTCTTGCCTTACGCCATTTTCTATTTTCGTATATTGACTTTACTCGTTCCCTATGCGTATGTTTGCTGCCAGTATAGGTTCTTCATTATTCTTATATCCCTCCCGAATATATCAAAGTTTCTGAGCAATTCAATCAGATCCTTATGGCGTACTTTAGTGTTATAACTTATGATTTGTACGCTTTTATGATGTGAAAAACTATATATCAGCACATTCTCTTTGCCAAATAAGCTGAATTGCCTTGCCCTATTTATAAATCTAAAAACAATGAACATTTGGATAGTACACACGAAAATGCCCTAGACAGGCAAAGGGTTAAGGTATGGTCTAAATTTTAAATGATTCCCTTTCTGACGTATATATAAATTAAATTCCTAGAAGAATATATTTCATTAAAATAGTTATCGGAAAGTACAGAGGTCGTAAAACTATGTCTAAAACTAGGGCTATCGGAAAACAGTCTTTGTAAAATAAAGATACCTTTAATCTATTTTAAAAGATACCTCTTAAAAACTATCCACTTCAAAATGGAAATATCGTAAGACTGAAACTAAGGCTATCGGAAAACAGTCTTTGCAAAATAGAGATACATTTAATCTATTTTAAAAGATACATCTTAAAACTATCCACTTGAAAATGGAAATATCGTAAGACTGAAACTAAGGCTATCGGAAAACAGTCTTTGCAAAATAGAGATACATTTAATCTATTTTAAAAGATACATCTTAAAACTATCCACTTGAAAATGGAAATATCGTAAGACTGAAACTAAGGCTATCGGAAAACAGTCTTTGCAAAATAGAGATACATTTAATCTATTTTAAAAGATACATCTTAAAACTATCCACTTCAAAATAGAAATATCGTAAGACTGAAACTAAGGCTATCAGAAAACAGTCTTCGTAAAATAGAGATATCATAAAACTATCTACTTAAAAATAAGAGTATAAAATTCTGGCGCACAAATTTCATCATGGATTTACTCAAAAAATTATTTTATAAAAATATATCTCCTGAAAGTATTTAATATTATATTAATTCTTAATTTGAATCTTCTTTTTCTTCGAGCTTTTTGGTATGTTTTCCTCAGACACAACAATATTAGATATCTAGCTTTCTTGAGCTGCAAAATAACTTAGGAAGCCTAGTTAATCCTTATTGCAGAGGTTTGCTTAGGCACATTTGTGTTTTTTCAACACTTACAGAGTCCACCTCTGGTTTATACTGCAACTATGCTGTTCGAGCCTTAGTTACAGTTTCTAGGAGAGAACGCATAAGCCGGTGTGATCAACTGTCTGAAAAAGATCAGTATGTTCAAACACTCGGTCAAAATGACTTCCGAGTTAGTGCTAGCTCAAACATCGACGGCTCCCAAATTATTCTGTCTACTCACAAGGTTTTCCCAAATAGTTCTGTCTACTCACAAAGTTTGGGTCTACCCGTAATATGTTTTTCAGGCACTTTCCAAAGGTGTCAGACGCTGACATCGCTCCTACAGGCCGATAACATGAAGAAGTTGCCTTCCTGGCAGATCGACCAGAGTTAAATTCGAATCCGACTCTCATGGTTGGAAAGCAAAGTATAACATATATAACGAGCTCAGGATTAGGAGATATAGCAAAAATAGATATTAGGTTGGTGCAAAAATAATGATGTAACAATATCGTTTTTTGACGTTAAAAAAAAAATCAAAAAACGACATTATTACGTCATTATTTTTGCACCAACCTAATAAATTACTAAGTGTTACAAAAGACAGGAAGATGTGGAGAGCCATGATCGACCTCTGCAGGAAGACAGCATATAAAAGAAGAACGAACTTGTGTAAATGGTTGACAGAACAGGAATTTTTTAGTTAAGTTTTTACTGGTTATCAACCCATTGCTGTTTATTTAAAACCAGGAAATATATTTAGATAGTATTATTTTTTTAAATGGGCTCAGATAATAATGGTTTAGTGATATAAGTTTTACTAATTAAACTATAGATGTGGGAAAAAAGTTGGATTCATTAAGGTTTGTTATAAATGTTTATGGAAAGGCTAATGTAAACACAGTAGAGAGAATGGTTAGTAGAATTAATGTTAATTAACCTTAGAAAGATGTGAGCAATTAATCTTAATAACAGGTCCTACTGAGGCAGGTTATCAACAGTTGTGAATGTTGAAATAGAAAAAGTGGTGCTCTCATAAGAGTTGATAGCAGAATCACTATTGTTGAACTCTACACAGCCCTCACATAAGCCATGATAGTAAATGCAGTTTAATGAAAAATCATTGCTACTGAAAAGTCTATGAAAAGTGGATTTACAGAATTCTTATGAACTTTATGACTTATATATTCAGTTAAAAATTAAAAATGAAAATATACTTGATAATGTCTTAAAATATAGCGCTCGGAAAATGCAGAACATTTGAAGTTCTTTTTTTTTTTTTTTTACACACATTGTGTCCAGAAAAGGAACACAAAAAAAATTA
>OZ010598.1:82000887-82065887 GCA_963932145.1 Acanthosepion lycidas | reverse complement strand
TTGTATCATAATTGTATATTTTTATACAATAAACCTCAATATTTTAAAATTATTCAAATTTTAAGAAGAAAAATCTCAAGTTGATGTTAAAAATTGCCGCTAAATATTGTTGATTTATTTAAGACGAAATCATAATATGTCTTTAATTTGTATTAGGTTGGTGCAAAAATAATGACGTAATAATATCGTTTTTTGACGTATTTTTTTACGTCAAAAACGACATTATTAGGTCATTATTTTTGCACCAACCTAATATTTGGGGACATTGCATTTATTTTCAATTTTTCTAGTTGTATTGTTCACCTACATTGCATATGATGCATCATTTTACATAATTACGTGACAATAAAATTTGTATTTTACATGAATACTAACTTACGATAAGTAATTGAGATTTAGTAGACTAGGGGGGGAGATCATAGATTCAAAGGATGCCGCGAGAACTTTTCACCAGCCCTGTTAGTAACAACTCATCTGTTTAAACATGAATTGCTATCATGGTGAATTCATCCAATATATCGGAATAAAATCCCCTTACTTTATTTCTTTTTAATCAATATTACTATCAATGCAGATATTTGATCATTTATAGGTTCTAATGTCAAACAAAGCCAGCGAGTTTTAGTCCTAAAACCATGAGGGCGCGTTTTTGGGGGTCCCGTTAGAGCCGCAGCCATTTTTATCAGCACTGATATATGGCTATCTGATATTTTTTTAAAATTATTCTTAAACTGACGTTACATTGTCAGTCATCAACTAATAATATACATCGTGTATCTACACGGCCGATGCGATGTGTACTACGCTGAAACTCCCGACAAAGTTGGAGCTCCAAAAGGGCTAATTTTAGCAGCGTTTTTTTTTTTTTTTTGTGGTTTTTGTACCTTTTTTCCAACTTAATTTATATTGTCAATCGTCAACTGTAACAATCGACGCTGCTTACTACCCCGAACCTCTCAACCGCGTGGCCCCCCCATGACTATTGGGGAGCGTGGTAGGAGTGCTAATTTCAGTATTTAAATTGTCATTTTCTTTTTGAAAAGTTCTTTTAAGTCAATTAAGAGGGTAATATAAGTCGGTAAAATCATATTTTATTCGGACATCATCCGCTAAGAAGCATCTCCGACATTTTTTTTTTTTATTATTAGGTTGGTGCAAAAATAATGACGTAATAATGTCGTTTTTTGACGTTAAAAATGCGTCAAAAAACGACATTATTACGTCATTATTTTTGCACCAACCTAATAATAGCAATACTAACGAGAAGTTAATTGCTAGTAATGAAGATAACATTTCTAGTCCCTATTTTATTTACATTTATAGAAAGAAAAAATAAACGAGAAAATTATCGCTTAAAAAAATAAAACTGTTTAAAGATTTCAACACAAGAAAATTTGCCGAAAACTGAAATACTGTTTTTTGAAACAAATTTTCGACAATCCCGTTTATGTTGTGTTGAAATCTTTGTAACTTCTTCTCCGGTCCCGACAACTCTCTTATATCCGGGTTTCTCTTACATCGGGGTCTACTATATCCGGGTTACACTGTAATTTTAATTTAATATAAATTTTAATGTAAAAGTAACAATATACAGTGTAACTCGGATATAAGAGAGTTGTCGGGACCGGAGAAGAAGTCTCTTATATCCAGGTTTCTCTTATCTCCGGGTTTGGTTTATTTTGTTTAGGTAAGTATGGCTCTAATTTGGGACCAGAGAAAATCTCTCTTATATCCGGGTCTCTTATATCCGGGTTACACTGTAATTTTAAATGTTTAAATACACGACTTGAATTGTACAGGAAAAGTCCATGAATATTTCGTGTCAGCTTGTAAAGTTTTATTTTTAAATTTCTATAGTTTTATTTTTATGTTATATCCAAATACGTGATATTTTTTAAAAATTTATTATTTATCTTTTAGTGGTTTTAATCGCGATATACAGCGTGCAACTTACTCTTTTGGGGTAGGTTCACATTTTCTTATCATCTCTTAGTTGGGTCTCTGTCTTTGGACAGAGTGCGCTCGAGGACTTCTCTGTCAAAGGACAGAGGAGCAACTGAGGAAAATAATACTGAAGAGATGCCCACCCCCGGGAAAGAGGTGCCCAAGGTCGCGCCCTTCCATTGCACCAGAGGGAGGGATCGATGCTGGCACTGAGGCCAGTGCAACCGACGGTTGCGGGGAATTTTTGTTCCTGTCCCGGGAGTACACGCTCGGGTCCCCCATCTAAAAAATAGACCTTGTGTCACATCTCGTCCTAATGAGGTGGGAACAGAGTAAATACCGCAATATACATCGTAAGGCGTTTTGTCTTTCATTCGTATTTATTTTTAAATGGTTAAAAGCTTAAAATAAATTGTAATATATATATATATATATATATATATATATATATATATATATATAAAGACGTTTTGTTTTTCGTTTGGATTTAATTATTTTTTAAATTTAATTATTTTTTTTTTCTAACGTTATTTTTATAAGAATGAAATATATTTGATCACAGTATTATTTTGAATCGATGCCACTAATGTGAGAAGAAACAACTTTGAAAAAAAAAAAAAAAAAAAAGAAACGAACACTATGACGAGAAACACTAACTTTGTGCCACTTGTAAAGATTAACTACACCTATACTTTTTTCTTTTTTTTTTCAATATCCTCATTCAAAAACCTAGTTTCGATATTAGACATTACTTTTGTCGGATTCTTTCTGTGAATTCCCCCTTCAAATAATGTAAAGTTACTTATCGCAAATATTAATTCAACCCAAGAAATAAATTTTAAATCAAAGTCTGATTTTTTTTTTTTATTAAGTTTTTGGCACTCTTTTGAAATTATGAATTCTAAATCAAAATTTCTTCAGCTTGCCATGAAGTTGCTGGAGTTAGCACAAGAATGCAACGACAAGGAGAGTGATGTTCGATTCTTGCAGGAAGTAAATATTCTTCCTACGCCGATGAAATGCACTAAAGGACATGATATGAGTTTGAGCTTAACTGATCAACAGGATAGATGACGCTGCTGTCTGACTGAATGCCGTAAAGAGAAGCCTAAGAAAGGAAATTTGCTCCAAGGGACATGGCTTCCCGGCCATAAAATCATATTTATTTACTTCTGAATTCCTTTTGGGACGTAAGGCAAAAATAAAAAATTACATTTTTTTTTTTAACAAATTTTGAAGTAGATTTCTAAATTTTGCTGTGAATTTTAGTACATATAAATTATTTTATTCTGGGGGTGAATTAACAGCCTGGCACCTGTTGTCTTTCAAATGCTTCGTTTAAGCGGTATATTTTTAATAAATTTCTCCATCTTAAAAAGTGTTTTTATTTGCCAGTACGATTTTTGGATGCGCGGGTGGTGTTATAGATAGCGGCTCGGAATGAAAAATAGAAAACGCGAGTTCAAATTTCAGCCGGGTTCGTTAAATTCACTTACTCGCAAATATCCTTTGAAAAGATATGAATATATCTCTTCTATGGATTGAATAGCAAGACCAGTCTACCGCAGAAATAAATAGCAGCCTATTGACTAGTCAATCATGAATCGAAAGAAACATGATTGCCCAAGCGCGTATCAAGTATGGCACTTGAGCGTTACGATTTCAGCTTCCTGCGCTAGACGCCATAAGTCCGTTAACTGCGTTAAAAACAACGGGAAAACTCGTGGTTGTAGTCGTCTTGATGGCAGGACCACAAAAGCGAGAACTCATGATTGGCGTCTTGTCAATGTGTTAAAATATTACGAATGGAAGACGTAATAAAAATATTCCATACAAATATGTAAAAATTCAAATATTAAAAAAAGAGGGCTGAAAAATAAAGCCCATACCTAAATCTTTTCGTCAATGAATATCATAATACTCTACTCCTGTAAAAGAAATATAACGCAAACCGCTATGCCGAGTGTAGATTGATAAATTCAATCAAGATTTTGGGAAAGATCTTTTCAGATACGCTGATGCGCGACTTGTAGATGACTCGAGCTGCAAGACATTGTAAAGAAATAAAATGTAAAGCATTCTCAATTACACCTTTTCTTTTTAAAGCCTCGAGGGGTCGATTCCCGAAACAGTTCACAGAATCAACATGTCCACCGGCCTCAATGAAAAGATGAGTCATGTAATACAAATAAGGATTTTCTTTTGGCAATCGAGATATCAAATGCAGCGGACTTGTTTTGTATGCATCACTGCAATTGGCATCAGCAAAACATTTTAAAAGCAAAGAGACAACAGACAAAGAAACCTTGTTTTCAATTGCTTTGTGCATCAGAGTGGTTGGATAGGGATGTGAACATTTTCCAGCCATTTTTCGGATCTCATCTTCAATCCATTTCTTCTGTTCTTTGCTCAGATTGTAACGGTCCATATATTCAAGGATGATAAGAATAATATCCAGAAGTTTGCCGTAAGCGATTCTGTGAAATTCGATAGAATATCGAAGAAGTACTTTCCATGTATCGGCCTTTAATAACTGGGCTAGTTTTCTAAATCTGCTTAGAAATTCGTTTTTGTCTTTGAAATTCGGAGAAAAATGATAATCGAAGAGTTTTGCCATCGTCTTCAGGGCGCAGCTCTTCGGAGAACGGATATTGTTTGTAGGAAAATAGTACAGTTCTGAGAGAATTTTCAAAGTCTGCAGCATGTCTTCGTTTAACATTTTGACACCGGCCACAATTTTGAAAGCATGTTGCGTCACCCGACTTGATTTGGAGAGGAGCCGGAGAAAAACAAGCAACGCTTGTAGATAAAGATCACCGTCATTTCCGTTTCGTAGGGCGTCAAGTTCGCCTTCGGTCTTAAATTCTATCCCTAGATTACTCGAAGTTGTCAGCGAATCTTTATCAGCAAAGCCGATGTTATATTCTTGACGAATCCGTAGAGATTTCCTCCAACAGTCTAACCCTTTTTGCTTTTCGGATCGAAAAGCTACGAATTTAGCCCCGCATAATTCTAAAGCCAGAGCGTAAGATTTTAAACTGTAAAACTTATAGTTAATCAAGAAATTTTGTGCATTCCTCTGATCATTCAAGATGGCCAGGCACATAGAATTTTCTTCTGCATAGTTTTGGAAAGATTTATTCAAACCAGTTGACGTTAAAATCTTCATGCGAACAATATCTCCATTGGTTGCAGCTGTTAAAAATTCCATATTTATTTTATTATATCTAAAGTCGGAATATCTGTATGACGTTGATAATACAGAATATCCATTTTCTCTCGACTCTGATGTAAGTAAATTTGGTAGATTATTCTTATATAGCAGTAAAATTGACATTAATGAGTAATACCTGTTTTTGAAAGCGTAGTAAACGCTAGAAATTTCGCGATTGTTGTTAAGTGCAGCTCCGCGCCTCAGTAATAAGAGGAGCAAGAAAACGTCTAGCTTCTTTATTGCTATCCGTGATGGCAATTCGGATTCACTGCCGTCACAGTAGCCGTCATCGATATCAGACCCACATTCGTCTAAAAGATATTTCGCGATGTCTTTGAAGCCTCGTTCGCAGGCATGATAGAGAAGCGTTTTGTGTTCGATCTTTTGATAAACGATCGTCTGGCGTTCACGTAACGTTAAGGGAGTAAGAAGTGAGCGTATTGCATCAAGGTTATTTGAGATTATTAAATCGAAAATGGAACGTCCGTCTGGTAAGTGAGTTTCAACCGAGCCATCGTTTACGGAGCAGTCGGACATCTGTAATTAGACAAGAAGGAATGTTTAGCATGTAACTGTCTTCGTCAGGTACAAAATAATTAAAGAAAAAACAACAACAATCCACTGGGCACTAGTTAAATAGTATGGTCCATTGGTGGTGTTTAAAAAAAAAAAAAAAAAAAAAAAACTTTTGTAAATAAGCTTTCATTATACATTTCTCTAGCCGCGATATTTGTCAGTATCCAGAAATATTTCATTTTTTTATCATTTTAGAAAGTGAGGTCCTATTTGTAATAAGAACTTTGTCCAGTTTTTGGACTGACGTTATTTGTAACTCAAGTTTAAAACTGTTTGAATGATGGATATCTGCAAAGTTAAGAGATTTTAATTTGGGTGGGGGGTTCTGGCAGCGTCCATGAGCAGGGGAGGATCAGTTTTTATCTTAAGTGAAGAATAAACATTGAAATCCATATATCGGTTTAATTATTTTTTTTTTTTAAAGTTGTGCACAGAACAACCAAGTCCATATAACTTTGTAAACACCATGAATCAATTTTAAATTTATTCTTAACGGAGATTCGCGCCTCAGTAATAAGAGGAGCAAGAAATCGTCTAGCTTCTTTATTGCTATCCGTGATGGCAATTCTGATTCACTGCTTCCACAGTAGCCGTCATCGATATCAGCCCCACATTGGTCTAAAAGATATTCCGCGATGTCTTTGAAGCCTCATTTACAGGCATGATCAAGTAGAGTTTTGTGTTCTATCTTTTGATAAACGATCATCTGACGCTCGCTTAACGTTAAGGGAGTAAGAAGTGAGCGTATTGCATCAAGGTTATTTGAGATTATTAAATCGAAAATGGAACCTCCATCTGGTAGGCGAGTTTCAGCCGACATTGAACATCTGTAAATAGAGAAGTGTTTAGTATTTAACTTTTTTCCGGAGATACAGTGTAACCCGGATATAAGAGAGTTGTCGGGACCGGAAAAGAAGTATCTTATACCCGGGTTTCTCTTATATCCGGGTTACACTGTACATAAAAACAGTACTCTGGGCACTAGTTAAAGAGAGTGGTGCACTGATAAAAAAAAAAAAAAAAAAACTTACTGAAACTTCCTGAAACCGCGACATTCGTCAGTATCGAGAAATATTTAGTTTTTTTTTATCATTTTAGAATAACAGATATATAAAAATTTTAAGTTTAATTTATATAGAGTTTAAAGGAACATAAAAACTCTGAATTTAAAAAAAATGCTTTAAATTCAGTTTTAAATATTTACAAAATTTTGTACATTGGGTAAATCAATTTTATTTCTTCAAAATTTGACAGGTTTCTTGACGTCGGTTTGAGTTTTGCAGAATTTGTGATTTGAAGAATTCATTTTGTGGCCTGAATTGAATTTCTAGCCCGAATTAAAGTGAGGTTCAAAATTTCTGTGCAAGGAATTTTTGGAAAAGAAAAAAAAAAAAAAAAGCTTTCACTTCCTCTTATTGAAAGTTATTTCTTCAAAATTATCATTGCCGTTTTCTAAGCTGGTTCATAAATTCTTTTAGTTTTGAGCCGGTGGTCCAATTAGGTCAGCCACAGGAGATAGCTTAAAAGTCTGTACAGATTGCGACTTTTTATGCTAGTACATGAATAAAGCGTAGCATACAATTTGGTTGTGGGTTGGTATTAGGTTGGTATGTCATTTTCTAACATAGTAACATATGTGAGAAAACGACATTATTTTTGCACCAACCTAATATTTTTGTCTGTCATCAGAATTTGATATCAACTTCCGCAAACTTCAGAGCAATCCAAGCATTCAATGAATGTTAGGAGGCTTTTCACGATAAGCATGATCTTCTATGAACCACCAATAATAAATCTGAATTTTTGGCCTCAGTTGGATTCGCTCCACAATCCGGGAAGTTTTCATAAAGCTATTATCGAAAAAAATAAAAAATAAAAATAAAATAAATAATTTAGAAGAAAAATATTAACTTCCCAGAATCTAGGCACTGCTCTAAAGTTGCCTTGGAATTACTTTCATGATAATATGGCTGGTAAAGTGGCTAGATAATAACTGTTATTGACACCAGTTTTGGCGCATTTGTTTTTTTCAAAGAAAATTTACGGTTTATACTGTGACTAATTTGAGCAGACCTTACAATTTCTGGGAAAGAACATAAAATATTGTATGGTCAAAAATAATAAAAAGGCTAAGTCACTCAAAGTTTTTGATAACCAACTTCGAAACTACAGTTTTGTTAGCCTAATTAAACTTACTTTTTTAGTTCAATCAGTGGTATGGGTTGAAGGAATTTCAAACGGCGATCTGACAAATTGCCTATGGCCAAATTCGAACCAAATTTTCATGTTCATCACGATATAAATTTCTATCAATATATATATATATATATATATATATATATATATATAGTGTAACCCCGATATAAGGGAGTTGTCGGGACCGGAGAGGTAGTATCTTATATCCGGGTGTGGTCTATTTTGTTTAGGTAAGTATAGCTCTAATTTGGGACCAGAGAAAATCTCTTATATCCGGGTTACACTGTGTGTGTGCGTATATCTATCTATATGGTGAGGAAAAATTCGCGTATTATTAATGGATAGGTTGAAGAGGTTCTGCTGAGTGGCAACCAGACCACACACCATTGGATTTTTTTTTTATTTGGTGGCGGGGTCCATTTGAAGTCAGTTGTTTATCAGACGCGCCCAAGAAATCTTGAGGAATAAAGAATTAAATATGAATTCAATAAAATGACCGGAAACTCTCCGACGTGTTGAATAGTCATAGAGGTACAGAACGGAAATATGTTTTAAACAGGACATAAATAACCTGCAAGTGAAATGTTCATGTGTAATTATACTTCTAATAAAATTAACCCTATGATGTGTGATTTTTGCCTCATCTGTGTCTATGTAAGTAAGAAAAAATAAAAAGAAAGAAAACAAAACGACCAAAGTTTCACCCATTCCGTTTTATAAGTAATTGTAACAAATTTTATGTTCAGCTTAGATAAATTCTTTTCAGTTTTATTTGTGATAGAGTTGGTCGGTAGAATAATACATTTTGATTGCTTGGGTTCGTCAGAATGGGCCACACTTCTATTTGAAATATTTTACGAACATTTTGCTTCGCGTTGTGTGTGTGTGTATATATATATATATATATATATATATATAACACGGATATAAGAGATTTTCTCTGGTTCCAAATTAGAGCCCGTGTTAATGTATATAAAATAGACCAAACCCGGATATAAGAGACTTCTCCGGTCCCGACAACTCTTATATCCTGGTTACACACACATGTATGTATATATATATATATATATATATATATATGTGTGTGGAGAGTTTTTGCTAAATTTTTATCCTATTGACAGATATAGGCATATTGTTCGGAAAAATTAAAACACTGGAAAACATTTTCGTGTGACGCGTTTTGTTCTTTAGGATTACATCGGATTAAAGTGATTATATTGATGCAACTACATATGCGCGGGGAGAAGAGGGGGAAGATTTTTTTTTTTTTTCTGAAGTGTTTGGGTAAGTCTTACCAATTTCATTTATTTTCCCGGAATTTTTTTTTTTTAATATTTTTATTATTGCGTATCAAACACTTTAAATGATACACGATATACCAAGAAACGTGAAATATGAAGAACATTAAAAGGTTAAATTTACTCTATCCACATATTCTTATATATAGCTTCTTTGCAGAAATTCCAGGTTTTCTTACGACATTCACTAAAACGTTACATTTCTGACGAGAAATTCATTATCCATATTTACAATTCAAAGTTAGGAGTAAAATAAAAACAATTTCTTGTACCCCACAATCTAATATGGCCGAAAAAAACTGTGTGAGGAAAGCGAAAACTGAAAATCTAGGTACTTTAAAAAATAAAAACACACACACACACACAAAACTTTGGGCAACTTGCTATACAACTACTAAATAAATTAAACTACGACCCGAGTATGATGGTAAACTACATCTGGCAGCAAGGCCTCTGATCGAGAGATTTTAGGTTTTTAGTTTTGAGAACCACCTCTTAATGACCCGGGATGTTAGCCTCTGTTAAGGTCACAGCTATAGGCAAATTGTTAGACCTCCAAACTATGAAAGTATAAAAATAATTTTTTAAGAAAAATACCAGTAATACGTTTTCATAATAAAAATTCCCATACGTACATTTTTGTAATAAAAAAAAAAAAAAATTATCAGCTTAGGCCTCCAACAAAATTAAAATTTCGGCATTAAATAAACCATAAGGAATTGATATGCCGCTAAGCAAACAAATAAAACTAGATAAAAATTGGAACTATTAAAATAATACCTTGTCCTTTTGTTGATATCTCGATTCAAGATAAAGAAAACTTTTCGATTTCAACGGTTTGCGTGCATTGCATGCTGGGTGTTATTTTCTCCGCTTCAGATCTGATTCTACAATTGCTTACTACTAGCACGCATGCGCAATCCTTCGCTAAACGGCCATATTGGTATATATTTATTTTGTAAAAATTACAAAATTGTGGCACAAGGCCGAAGGGGGAGTGGGGAGAAGGCTGGTCTTTCACTAGCTATCCTATTCCTAGTTAACCACAATCAAGACCCATTCATTCCTTACAATTGCACATTCACCACAAGAAACTCATTCATCACGTTTCAATCCTGCACCCACCACATATAGACAAGGGTCCTTCATAAACACCATGAATTAAAAATTTGTAATGTTCGTATATATATATATATATATATATATGTGTGTACATATGTATATAAATTTAATGAAACATGAAATGATGGGGAGGGGATATGAACCCAGACATGAAACTCAAAATGTCAACCAAAGACAAAACGAAGACAAAACAATGTTAGTAGGAACCGTCCACCCCTAAACGGCCATATTGATATTTATTGTCAATAAGTTACATAAAATATGGTAATATTTATTTCTGTTAAAATACAGAAAATGTGGCACAAGGTCAAAAGACATATCTATATATATTTCACATATCCTATGGTTAATCTAGCTTGTCACAATTACTGAGCGACTCCTTCCATAACTTTCCACCCCAACAATGCCATATATATACAATTCTCATGGTAGTTATCAAAAAAAAAAAAAACAAACTAAATCCTAACTAATCTCCATATCTACAGCTTTTTCTCTGGGCTGAGACTCAAATATAACAGTATCCATCTCCAACGTGTAAAAAAGATTACTTACGAAAATTAAACAAAACTATATTAGGAAGTAAAATGGCCCTACAATCTTAAATTCCGGTAAAAACATAAATTCACCAGACGAAAATAAAGCCAATCACTCAAACGTAGACAATGACAACAAATAAGCACTTAACATTAGTAGACATAAATTTACAACAATTTTTTTTTCGAGTAATTAAAAAAAATAAGTAGTTCAAATTTCCTGAAGATTTGACTAGCAATATCAGCAAACTCCTCTCAGCTATTATTAATGCCTGTCTAATATTCTCACATTATGTCAGACAAATCTTTGTAGACACGGGCGCAAAAAAAAAAAAAAAAAAAATAGATATTGAAAAATTATATCAGAAAATATAATAAACGAAGAAGTTTTAATAAGTAATGCGTTTGTAAAAAAAAAAAATCTGTAAGTGTAATAAAAAGGGTTTAAATAGCGATCTGGAAACTATATTCGTTGGGTTACTCGCCCATTAAAAAAAGGCTTTCGACGATATCACGTTGAAAACCCTGCTTCACATACAATCATAAAAGTTAAGCAACGTCAAGTTTGGCTAGTACCTAGATGGACGATCGCTTGTTAATACCAGTTTGGATGTTATGATGGTCTTGGTTAGGGTACCT
This sequence comes from Acanthosepion lycidas, assembly GCA_963932145.1. Classification (NCBI taxonomy): domain Eukaryota; kingdom Metazoa; phylum Mollusca; class Cephalopoda; order Sepiida; family Sepiidae; genus Acanthosepion; species Acanthosepion lycidas. The sequence continues at coordinate 82,054,365 of OZ010598.1, read as the reverse complement.
TGGCGTGGTGTAATCGTTAGCAAGCTTGTCTCTCTAGATCAGTTACGACTGAAACGTAAGTTCGATCCTCACTAGTTTCCCATGCTTTTGGCCTTGTGCCACATCTACGCTACGCTTAGAAAATGGTTTGGTTTGTTTTGTCTTACGGCATATCAACCTCAATGTGTTATTTAATGCCGACAAAACTTTTATTGCTGCTAATACCCCCCCAAAAAAAATATTGCTGGTAATTTTTTTCTTCAAATTTTGATTGAGGTAATTAATTTATAGTACATACCAGTTAAAAAGTGCAATCTTAGGAAGGAAATACACACGGATCAGTACTATATTGACACGGGTATATCTATGGACCAATCAGACTGCATCCTAAAAAAAAGCCACAAGATAAAAAAAAAAAATCTGTTCAAATTAATTTTTGGTTTGGTTTGTTTTACGATATATCAAACTCAATGGGTTATTTAATACCGACAAGAATTTTATTGCTAGTAATATTTTTTTTTCCAAAAATACATTGCTGGTAACATTTCCTTTTTGAAAACTGTACTGCTGATAATAATGTATAGTTGGCATCATTTTTTTCTTCAAAAATGTATTGCTGGTAATAATTTTTCCAAAAAAATATTGCTGGCATTAAAAACCTATTTTCAAACATTCATTAGATTTTGACCCCTTTTGTGGGAGGGGGTTAACGATTTTTTCATAACTGGGACACTGACAGGTGCTACCACCTCGGGTCAAGCTGGACCTGGGAACACTGGCAATTAAGAGGTGGTTCCATTCCTGATCAAAGGCCTTGCTGTCGGATGTAGATTATTGTCGTACCCAGGACAGGGTATAATGGCTCGGATTAGTTAATTGGAGAGCCGAGTTACAATTCACATTGGATTCATTATATTCACTTACGCGCTAATATACTTGGTAAATATATGAATTCATCTCTTTTCCTCCCCAGCTATGGGTTAATTACTAAGACTTTTATCATTAAACGATTATTATCTCCAAAAACATTCTTACAATCTAAAAATATTTTCTGGCGCTAAATAACAAGCAAAGGGTTGATAAGCCGTAGAAAACGAATCAATTGTCCATGAAAATGTTAAAAATCAACAAACGGGGGTCTTAATATAGTTTTTTTTTTAATTCTTTCATTCCAAGTAAGGTGATAATGTCACTAAGACGCAAGGAGGATACAAAGCATGAAAGAAAATGAGAAGACTTTAGTGAGGAGAAATAAGGAAATAACAACAAAGTAACAGGTTTAAGGAAGACCGAAGATGACGAATGACGTTGCATTTTAAATTTGTGAAGAACTTAGGTGTCAGGAAGGCAAGAAGGGGGTTTCACAGGTTAGAAGTGCGAGAAAAGCAACCGTTAGAATAGAAGTTGCATCTAGTTAGTTTAACAATAAAATGGTTGGACCTAGTTGCCAATCTAGTAGCACGATTAAATTTGTGTAGTCGAAGAACTAAGGATAAAAGCAATATTTATTCTGATATATACAGAAATGTGGCAAAAGGCCGAAGAGGGGATTTGGTAAAGGACGGACTTCTTCTGTCTTAACAATAACTTAGCTAGCCACAAACACTGACCCAATCATACACTGTTCCTTACACCAAAATAACACTTTCATATGTACCTTTCTTACAACAATCACCATAATACCTCTTTGTCTCTATGAAAATACTAACTAGTCCCCATGTTTACAATTCATTGTCTGTGGGGGGAGGGGAATAAAACAACAATTCTAAAAACTAACCCCAATGAATATTTACAATATGAAAGCAAACCTATTTACAAGAAACTAAAGAAAATAATATTAGTAATAAAACCCCACAATCACTAAATGTGGCAGAAATATTAGTTAATTGGTCGAAATCATTGCGGGACTATAATAATATAAAACATTCATTCATCCCAAGCACATACACTGACATGCACTCATTCATAAACGACAACACATATGAAAAGCACTCACGCGAAACGAAAGGCGCTCCGCATCCACAAGCGAACTGACTAAGGATAAAAGCTCATCAGAGCAGTTGGCATACAAATATTTATAGAAAAGACAGAGGAGGGCCGCATCATGACTAAACTTTAGATGCCTGTTCAGGATTGATTACATTACAGGCACTTCTTCGTATTTTGTCAAGAATCTCGAGATGTACAGCTGGATAACCAGACTAGATATATCAGAAGAATTAAATGCATGGACGAATGGTAAATTTATGAACGCGCAAGATGAATTCTGACGAGAAAGAATTTCTGGTACGATGTAATGGTTTGGTTTACAGCATATCAACCTCAATGGGAGGGCACCTCCAGCTAGTGTAATGGTGAGCACGCTTTTCTCGCTAGAACAATTACAGATAAGTAGTGAGATCGATCGTCACTGGGTGACCCATACTTTCGGCCTTGTGCCACAACAAATCTACTCTTGGAAAATCACTTTGGGGCACCTCGAGATGGTGCAATGGTTAGTATGTTTGTCTTGCTAGAATAATTAAGACTGAGTAGTGAGTTCAATTCTCACTGGGTGCGCCCTACTTTCAGCCTTATGACACATGTGAGCCACATTGGGAAAATCACTCTCACTATGTGTGAAAAGAGGTTGCAGTAAAAGTTAGGTTGCTATGGGCACTTCGACGTAATGTAATGGTTAGCAAGCTTGTTTCGCCAGAACAATTACGACTGAGTAGTGAGTTCGATCTTCACTGTCTGCTCCATCCTTTCGGACTTGTACCACATCTAAGCCACGCTTGGAAAATCACTTTGGGTCACCTCGAGACGGTGTAATGGGTAGCATGTTTGTCTTGCTAGAATTATTAAGACTGAGTAGTGAGTTCGATCGTCACTGGGTGACCGATACTTTCGGCCTTGTGCCACATCTAATCTACGCTTGGAAAATGACTCTGTGTGAAAAGAGGTAGCAGCAGAAGTTAGGTTGTTATGGGCACTTCGACGTGATGTAATGGTTAGCAAGCTAGTCTCGCTGGAACAATTACGACTGACTAGTGAGTTCGATCCTCACTCAGTGCCCCATACTTTCGGCCTTGTGCCACATCTAATCTACGCTTGGAAAATCACTATTAGTATGTGTGAAAAGAGGTAGCAGCAGAAGTTAGGTTGTTATGGGCACTTCGACGTGAAGTAATGGTTAGCAAGCTTGTCTCGCTAGAACAATTACGACTTAGTAGTGAGTTCGATCCTCACTGGTTTTCCCCTACTTTCGGCCTTGTGCCACATCTAAGGTACGCTTGGAAAATCACTATCATCATCAATGGTTTATTTAATGCTGACAAGATTTTTATTGCTGGTAATAATTTTTTCTTCAAAAATTAATTACTAGTAATAAGTTTTTACAAAAATGTATTGCTGGTATTAAAACCTATTTTTACACTTTCACAGTGTTTTGACCCCAATTTGGGTGTCTATTATTTTTTCCAGAGCTGGTACAATAACATATGTTATCACCCCGGGTCAGGGTGGACCAGGGAACGGCAGCAGCTAAGTGGTGGTTCCACACTCCTCATAAACTCCGGATCAAAGGTCTTGCTGCCGGATGTAGTTTATCGACTTACCCAGGACAGACAATATAATAGATGAACTTTCCTTGCAGCAGATGTAGCAAGAACTTGATTCAATTTAGGCACTATGCTTCATGTAAGTGGAAGACATGATCCCAAGAACGCGTAAAGTGTTACTCTTCTGAAGTTTAGAATCAGCCATGCTGGTGGCAGACAGAAAAAAATATTTGTGGTGATTAAATGAAAACAATTATGTTTCGGATGCATTAAAATTTACAACCTATTTCTTGTCCCAGTTGCCTACAGTCTATTTGTGGTGTTACAAAGAGTTTTGTTTGTCCCTTGCTCAACTGCGTCCCACACAATATTCATGGGAGTTGCAATCTGGGGAGTTAGGTTGCCAAATGTAAAGGGTGATGTAGCCGTAGAAATTGTCTGACAGTCATGAATGGTTTCTCCTGCTTGTGTGGCATGGTGTAGAGTCCTTTGGCCAGACATAGGGTCTTTCAGCATGTACCCTCTTGACACAGTCCAGCACTACTTCCTCAAGGCACTAGATGTAGACCTCCGAGTTAATTCTGAGGCGCTGTGGGAAGAAGAATGGAGGCATAACGTTGTCATCACTAGTGATCACTCCAGACACCTTTTTATAATCACCATTAGACTCATCCAACTCTTTCTGAATCCTCTGCACTGTTCTCACATTGACCTTCATACACTCTGAAATGTTCGTATTGGAGCATTCGGTGCGAATGCCAAGCAGTACAGCATGCTGTTTTCCAAATTTCTGGCGAAGTGAATTGCGTAATGCTACTCTTTCTCTCACAGACGGTGCCAAACTGACCCTACTACAATGTGCAGCCGACATAATAAAAAAAGGAAAACGCGCATGTGTGAAAGTAAAGCTATAAAATAGCGACAATTTATTCATCGCACACTATATATTCTCTTTACGATAAATGACATTAATCATGATATTATTTTTTTCCTTTTTGACACTATGTCCTGTCTTCAATTTTAATATAAAATGTATTGTCAATTTATTATAAAAATGTATTGTTGGTCATTTTATTGTAAAATATATTGTTGGTAATTCTGCTGTAAAATATATTGCTGTTAATTTCACTACGAAAATCTATTGTCGGCAATTTTTTTATAAAAATGTATTGTTGTATCGTAAAGAGAACATACAAGGTGCGATGAGTAAATTGCCGCTATTTTATATTTTTACTTTCACGCATGCGCGTTGTTCTTTTTTTTTTATTTTGTCGACTGCACATTATATTACAGTCAGTTAGGCACCGACTGTGAGAGAAAGAGTAGCATTACGCAATTCACTACGCCAGAAATTTGGTATTACTGCAAAAAATATAATTTGTATACTTTCTCAGTGATATGATTTTTGTTTGGGGGTTCGGTATTTGCCCGTAGCTAAGACTCTGATAGGTGTTACTACACCGAGTCAGGGTGAACCTGGGAACAACAGCAATTACGAGGTGGTTCCATGCTCCTCAAAACTCCAATCTCCCAATCAGTGGTCTCGCTGGCAGATGTAGACCTACTCATTGGTAAGTGTGTGTGTGGAGGGAGGTGCCATTTTGCAGAGTTGCAGTCAAAGTATTCTACAGCCCCAGCTGACGGGTAAAGCTATTTAAGATTTCTTGCAAATGTTTTCCAATTGAATAATGATATAACAAAAAATAGAAATTGTGGTCAACTTTCCGGTGTACTGCACACTTTTTAAGTTTAGGTTTTTAAGCCTAAATGCTAGTTGTGCGCATTATAGACAAAAACTAATATTTGTCCTTCCATGTGCGTCGCAATATCACGGGACAGTATGGCTGAAAATGAGACATATCCACCATTCAATTCGTTAGAAACAAAGAAAAGAGTGTTGGATTGCAATGGGTAATCCATTCTCTAATAAGGCAGTGAATGTTGGACAATCGCTCCAAGGATGAGAAGACTGGAGACAGCAGAAACGTAGTTCTACAGAAGGATACTGAGAATTCTATGGAGGAGCGAATCGGCAAAACGGAATTCTTAGAGAAAATGGCAACAACAGTAATATATTTACACTTAGAATGAGGAAAAAGACAGTTCGGATTCTTTGGGCAGATATTCTTTGGGCATATTAATAGAAAATAGAGGGCCACTTGATTGACGTGTCTGTATTTACAGGGGCTGGAGTTTTATCAAATTAAAAAAAAAAAAACTGCTCAGGGCCTCAAGTTATAAAATGAGTCATATCCACCGTTCACTTCGTTAGAAACAAAGAAAATAATGTTGGATTGCAATGTGCTTTTCATTCTTTAATATGGGAGTGAATGTTGGACAACCGCTCCAATGATGAGGAGAAGACATGAGGCAGCAGAAATGTGGTTCTACAGAAGGACGGAGCGTGTAAGCAGCAAGAAAGTCTTAGAGAAAATGGCAACAAAGGGAACACTTTTATTCAGAATCAGGAAAAAGATAGTTGCGATTAGTTGGACATATAAAGAAGTGCGAGAAAGAAAATGTTTGCATAGGACTTAGGGTTACAGGAAAATTTCTATGGGCGGAGCAAAATCAGCAACGGGGAAGTCATAAAGAAAATGGCATCAGAAAGAACACTTATGCTGAAAATCAGGAAGAGTCGAAATTCCTTGGACACGTAATAAGGAATGAAAGCTTGGAAAACTTAACACTCACAGGGCATCTTGAGGTCAAAGTATATAGAGGAAGGCAGCGGGTCACTTCCCTGAGAGATTATGTGAATAGATGGAGGAACGAAAGGAGGGTGCCTTAGCAAAGGAAGAAAGACTAAGAGCTGCTTGTAACAGAAAGTTGTGGAGAGCCGTGATTGTTTATATCCTGAAGGGAGAAAACACATAAAAAAGTTATTCGTCTAGGTTAGAACGTCCTGTGTACCTTACTCTTTAAAGGGGATGCTTTTTCGAATGTATGTGTGCGACATTGAATTAAACTGACTAGGCTTGTATTTGAACCTCGTCCGCTTATTCCCCTTTCCGCTCAGCATCCGGAAGAGAGAGCTGAAGAATACAACACAATAATGTTTGTAATTTTCTTTTGGGATTATTAATTTTCAAAATGTCCAACATCATTACTTATTCAAAAGATAATAATATGGTGTTCAGGAAGAGAAAAATCCCAATATGCAAGTAACGAATTGGAGATATAAACATGAAGCAGATGCAGATGTTCAAATATCTGGGAAGCATTTCAACAGAGGATGGAAAATATGACGCCGACATCCAAGCACGCACTGGAATAGGAAGAGAAGCATTCACCAGGCGTTAGTATGTCTTCAGTATTCTTATGGTCCAATGGCCTTGTCTTTTGGTAAATAAAATGTTCTGGCGTGGAACACTCACTGGTGACCATCAGAATGCATGCGGACTACCAATATCACCTGCTCCTACAAGTGAGCTAGCATTTATGCCATATCCGCAAAAAGGTGGATAATCATATTTTTTCATTTCTTTCTTTAGAATAGAATAATGGGACTTGTACTAAGTTAAAACTTATTGTTGTACAAGGATAAAATACTATTAAAATACCATCCTATCCCCCAGAACATACTCCTTGTGCCAGCCTGGGCACTTTGCCAACTACTTCCCCGCCCTTATCCCTCTGTTTGTTTTTTGTCGTTATTGTATGTGTTATATGTAACAGGGGTAGGTAGACTCTCCTACCGTCCGCTCAACACTCCTCCCCCTTCTCCTGGACATGAGTAGAGGCTCACACCTTGTTTCTTGTCTAGGAAGGGATTCCCGGAACTCTTTCTCTCTCTCTCTCTCTGGCCTCTGTACTAGTGCTGATGTGATCTCCCGTGATGTGTGCAGTCTGTGGCATTGCCTCTTCATTTTGAGGATACACGGCTGACAGTTCACTGGTTGCTGTTTCCGACTGGTAGTTAGGAGTCCTAACTTGCGTAGCGTCTTGGGTGGCCGCTCTGATCAACAGTTGTGTAATACCGGAGTGATTGTAGTGCCATGACGCGCATGGAAAGATGTCTCTGCAGTCACTTCTGGTGGGCAGCCCTCAGGCCACATTATGATGCAGGCTGTGCCAACTCCTCTCTGTTCATGTCGCGGTCGATAAACATCTGCTTCTCTTACTTCAGGCTTTCTTATCTTCCAACAATTACTCCACAAGAAGACTCAAAAAACCAAAAAAAGTAAACCTAAACCAGCCCCTCAAAAATCACCTAAACCCCTCAACATTTCGTTCTCCAACATCCGTGGCATTTGAACAAATTTCTGCAGTATGGAATCTTTTCTCACTGCAAACTGCCCGGATATACTGGCTCTGTGTGAGACCAACCTTGTCTCCTATATTCCCTCCTCTGAGCTCTCGATCCCCGGCTACCTTCCTATCCTCAGGAAAGACTCTCTAACCCACATGCACGGCCTTGGTGGATAAGTCAAGGACCATCTTCCTCTGGCCAGAGAGTTCTCGAATCGCCAGACCATTCGTACATGTGTCTCCGACTATCTCTCCTCAATGCCGTAAGCTATCTCTTCTTCCTCTATCGCTCTCTATACTCTCAAGACTGTGGGATACTCGATAGCATATGTGACAGCATAGAAAAGGTTCTCTCTCTCTCGTCTTGAAATGGACCTCCAATCGGTTGTTAACTGGGGCAAGAATTGGCTGGTCAACTTTAACGCCTCAAAAACTAAACTGCTCTCCACAGAGATCCTTCCCTGTTCCCCCCATTAGAATGTTTGATGCTCCTCTTCTTGAGAGCTCCTCTGCCGCTGCTCGGTCTCACGTTGACTGCTGACCTGAGACGGAACAAATACATTGAGTCAATTGCTTCGTCCACCGCAAGGAAAGTTGGCTCTCTGTGCCGCGCCAGGAAAATTTTTTTCCCCGGAATCGATCCTTCAAATATATAAATCAACCATTCGCCCTTGCATGGAGTATTGCTGCCATATATGATCTGGTGCACCTTCTGTTTACCTCGGAGTTCTTGACAAGATCCAGAGGAGGATATGTAATATAATTGGTCCTGATCTGGCATCTCGTCTACAGTTGCTCTCTCACAGACGCGCCGTCGCCTCTCCCTGTCTTTTTTACAAATACTTTCATTGTAATTGCTCCGATAAGCTGCTTTCACTGGTTCCCAGACTTCATGAATTCAAGCGCCCTACGAGGCTGGCGTCTCGCTCCCACCCTTTCACTGTAGAAACTTTTAAATGTATCCGTCTTTTCTACTCCAATAGCTTCATACATCGCACCTCTCGCTTGTGGAACACCCTTCCCTATTACTGTTTCCCTGAGAGCTATAATCTCCAACTATTCAAATGTAATGTCAGTCCACATCTCCAGTTACCTTGATCTATCCACTATCCTTCTCCTCACCCTTTCTTCTATCACTCCTATCTGCTCTCGCTCCAAATCTTCTGCAACCTCCTGCATCCTAGTGGCTTCCCGCCTTGCTTGGGGCGTAATGCTTAAAAAAATCGGAGTAATCACACGCAAAATCAATAGCCGTGTTCCCATCGATATCTTTGGAGGAAACGTAAGCACGCCATTGAACAAGTAGTTTGATAATAGTTCAACCATAATTTCTCTTGACGGCTAAGTGCAGAAATGACGCAGGGCAATTCGGTATTTGCTTCATGACAAAAATCGTTAAAAACCGAGTGAAAAGCGGTTCTTAATCCACGTCAATACCCTCGCAGTAGATGAAAGAAATCAAATTGAGAACGACGATCAGATATTTCCTGTAACAATTATGTCAGGTCTGTTTTCGTGCAGCGACAAATCAGACCATATACATTGGTAATTATGAAATTAAACATTAGTTCCAAACACCTGTAATAGGTCAATACAACATTCTCAGTGGCGTCTATATCAACAACCCTCTCTAAAAACACTAATCCGATTTTCAGAGCTTTATAGCCCTACGTTTTAGTAATATTCGTTGCGTGAAATGTAAGTTGTTTTAGTAGTTTAATTGTAGTTTCGTAATCATTTAGCAAACAGACATTGCTTACCACTGTCGCCAAAGCATCGTGTAAATATGGGCGACTCCTTGGTAGAATTCGCAGGAAAAACGAGTAACGACTGCGAGAAAAGATGAATACGATTATTTCCCGAGGTTTCAGTTCCTTTAACGACATATATGCTTTTCCTATATTATCAATAAATTCAGAATTACTCTTACGGAGAAAATCGTACAAGTTTCTTAAATGCAACGCCTATGACCAATATTCGAAACAAACTGTGAAATCATTTGAAAAAAAAAAATCATGTCTGTGGCGCCGTTAAATTCGCGGACTTCAATATAATTATATATTGAATAAAGTTTCGACATAAAGAACTGAGTAACCTTTTACCGTTATTGAAAAAAAAAACACCTCGCACAAAGCACTAAATCCTAGGCAATTACGTTGGTAGATATCAATACATATTCTAGTAGTCAGTTTTAATCATACGACCCGAACTGGCAGCTAAAATAAACACGTTGTTTTTATAAATACCAAGACGTTTAACGTCATAATTCTTTTTTAGAGCTTGCTCTAAATAATAAACATCATTCGAGCAGTTAAGCACTGACACAGATGAGTTGATATTAGCGTTTCAATGTCTCAGCTATCGAGCCAGTGTGAGTTGCCGACTCCGAACGGTGTAGACAATGGCATTATAATCGTTCCTGTCTTTTACCTCGAGGTTCACTTGCAGTTTGTCCAGAGTGAACGTCATGTCAAAATCACGTGTTTTTATCACCATCATCAGGACAGGGCTCTTATCCTTCGCCAACATACGTTCAATGACATCCGCCCCACTCTCAACTAAAAAGGACAACAGCTTTCGATTTCTGATTTTAATACCAAGGAAAATAAGTGGTTCTCATTCTAGAGAATTTGTCACTACAATTTTGCAGTCCTTTCGAGTGAGGCTCCCTAAAAGAGAACGGATTTTCGAAATTGTTTTCACGTAGGAATTCGCGAACTAAGTCTTCTTATTCTCTGAGCTCGATTAGATTGAAATTGATCTGAAATAGAAAGGTAGAAAACAAAGAGACGGGCCAATAGGATTAGCGATTAAAGCATATACAAAAGAAAACATAAGGAAATGAAAAAAAGAAAAGAAAATAAAACAAGGAAAAAAACAAGGAAAAAAAATCGAGAGAAAAAAAAAACAAGAAAATCAAGAAAAAAAAAGAAAAGAAAAGAAAAAAAATCAAGGAAAAATTTAAGGAAAAAAAACAAAGAAAAAATCAAGGAAAAAAATCAAAGAAAAAAATCAAGGAAAAAAAGAAAAAAAAAGCAAGAAAAAAAAAAGGAAAAAACAGAAAAAAATCAAGGAAAAAAAGAAAAAAATTAAGAAAAAACAAGGAAAACAATCAAGAAAAAAAAACATGGAAAAAATCAAGGAAAAACAAAGAAAAGAAAAGGGAAAAATCAAGAAAAAAAAACAAGGAAAAATTCAAGTAAAAAAAAAGAAAAGAATCAAGGAAAAAACAAGAAAAAAATAAAAAAAAGAAGGAAAAAAAAACAAAGAAAAAAATCAAGGAAAAAAGGAAAGAAATCAAGAAAAAAAAAAGAAAAAAATCAAGAAAAAAACATGGAATAAACAAGAAAAGAAAAACCGATGAAAAAAAACAAAAAAAATACCAAAAAAAAAGAAAAAAAACGAAGAAAAGAAAACAAGGAAAAAAAAAATCAAAGAAAAACTCAAGAAGAAAACAATGAAAAAATCAAGAAAAAAACAAGGAAAAAACAAAAAAAAAGAAAAATCGAAGAAAAAAATCAAGAAAAGAAAATCAAGGAAACACAACAAGAAAAGAAAAGGAAAAAAAAAACAAGAAAAGTAAACAAGAATGAAACAAAAAAAAAAATTAAGAAAAAAAAACACGAAACTAAAACAGCCAAAAAGAAACCACGAAAAAAAGAAACTAAAAAAGCAACAAAAAAACAAAAAAGCAATCAAAAACAGCATAAAGAAACTACCAAAAACAAAAACATGGATATGTTATGAGTTAACACCGTAAATTCAAAATGCAATTAAAAATCATTATTAAAAAATCACATGAGTCACCTCCCTTGTATAGAGGTAAAAATATATTTTGAATTTATGGTGTTAACGCATAAGACATGCATAGATTTGGAACCTCTTGCGGAAAATAAAAATTATTAGAAAGAAAATTTTGGAATTTTTCATAATCAGTTTTGTACAGACATCAAGAAATGAATTCATGGAATTGAAAAGGTTAAAACTTAAATAAATAGACATTATAAATTATTAACCAAATATGCTGCTTAAATATACACATACGTGTGTGTGTGTGTTTCTTTTACACGTAACTTTAAGAAATTATGAAATGTACGTTGTTTATTATTATTATTATTATTATTATTATTATTATTATTATTATTCAGTTGAAAAGAATTAAATTCTATCACAGCATATTTTTATGTAATACAAAAATTAACATTAGATCTTACATTTTCATTTTTTTTAAAAATAGCAAAAATTACTTTTTGGTCATTGATAGACGTTTCTAAATTTGCGGTATATTTTCAAGTAGATTACGGCTTTTTATGATTCATTTTTACGCAAAAAAATGGATCGCACTGTTTGCAGGTAATTTTTCTGAAGTGATTAAAAAATCATTCATTTTTGAGAGACCGATTTACACCAAAACACGGCTATGTTCTTTCTTTAGGTGTTAAAATTCCTGTCCCTAAATTCAGCGATTAAACTATATATGAAACCGGCTTTTACATGAGTATACACGTTATTTGGAACTATATTATTTTCATTATGTTAGTTAAATTCCTTCTTTGATTTTCATGTTTCGCATGGTACGGTTGGTGTACGGGTGGCTATTATTCCTTATACAAGGACGTTCATATATATTATATAAATATAAGTGAACATATATTACATAACGAGATATTAGCAACCGTACATGTGTGTGATATCGTACATATACAGATGAGCAAATGAATATTTCTTTAAGGTGTAAATAAAACAGGGCTCAATATAGTTAAACAGAGCTATAAAGTATATATTAAAAAATAATACCCATATACCTAAGTTTCTCCCGTCGAATTCGACGTATAAGGGTCAAGCAGATAAGTTCCTAGGAAACTGACAGCCCGACAGCAGCTCAGGAGATTTGATTATAATGATGAAGGTTTCGTGCAGGACCATCCACACTTTTTGAAGGTCTGAATACAGAGACCTGGTACACTACGTGCCACAAGGTCCCCAAACGACCCTCCGCAGGTTTTGAATTCTCCTAGACCAGTTGCTATCCATCCTTTCCTCAATCCAAGCCGCTATTCATTACCCCACCGTATAGTCTTATGTAGCGATGTAGGAATAATATTTTTTTAAATAAATATAATTTAGGCTCTACTTTTGAATTGAGCACTGTCTTTTAAAAATAAAAACAAAAATACTAAAGAACTTCGGATTATTTACCTAACATGTTCTTTCCTCTTTTTCTATATATTTGCACACACACACACACACACACATACACACACATATGTGTGTGTGTTTTGAACAATGAAAAAATATTAAAAAATTAAAATTTTCAGACACACTGGGTTGTATATTAATATTTTTATTTTATTATTTCAAATAGCTTCTTCGACTGGTTTTTGGCAGCATGATCATCATCAAGAGAAAAAAACTGCTTATTAGTAGCAGTGAACTGCAGGAGTGAATGGCTGTTTCTGAAGAAATTGAACTTTATCTTTACTTTTCATTTGTTTTTGTTTTTTATTTGTTTTTTATCGTTAATTTTGGTCAGCCCTTTTGTTGGTCAAACGGCCTCTCTTAATTTGTTTTGTTAAGAGAGAGGATGGGAGATTCATGAGTAAGAATTCCTTCCTTGGTCATTTTGATAGTTTTATTTGTTGCTGGAAATGGGATGTGTGTGTTAAGTGTATGCTATCTTTTAGTTCTTTGGGAGTGCGTGTATATATAAGTTTGAGGACTCAACATCTCTACAAGTATGTTTGTCTTGTGTGTATGAGAAATGTGCTTGATTTGTAGTGTATATATATATATATATATATATTGAACACGCTAGATAACATGCTCTCTCCCAGAAACTGCAACCAATGTCTGCTCCGCATAGTTGCAGAATAAACAACATGTGGGCTCTGTAGGTGTTGAGCAAACACAAATGTGCCTGAGCGAGCATCTGCAATACGGATTCGCTATCCGCCCTAGTAGACGGGTATCCTCGAATACGAGTGGCCAGCTATTATATATATATATATATATATATATATATATATATATATATATATAATCGCAAGCGTAGCCATGATACCATTTAACTAACGAAGTTACATTACCGAATGTGCATAATAATTGAAAGTGTGTATATATATATATATATAATTACCTAATGTGCATAGTAATTAAAAGGTGTATATATATATATATATATATATATATATGAAATTGAACATAGAAGTCAACACTTAGAGGCAACAGTCTGTTTCATGCTATATGCAATCGTCAGGCCACATATGCTGTTATTTTTCTCGGCTATTTATATATATACGGGTTAGTGGTGCATTGTGGGTATTCTATTATGGCGGTTATTTTACCGGAAGTCGTTTGTTTATTTATTTGGGTCAAATTATATTGCTCGTTTTTATTTTTTATTTTTTTGTTTCTTATTTTATTTATTTATTTATTTATTAACGTAGTAAAAGTTTGTTTATATCACTTATTTAACAGTTTTGTTTTGGTTTGAGAATTTAATTAAAGCTATTTGTTCAATTTTGGGGTTGATTGTTGTAGTTCATTCTAAGTATTATTTTGGCGGGAACAGTTTTTAATTTTAAACATCTACAAAATAAAAATGAGTATTATACACTGTTGCGTCTTATACAAAGAAAAATAATTAGTCGGGTTATTTACTGTAAGAAAAAAGAAAGAAAGAAGTAAACAGGGAAAGTTGTCTTCTCCAGTGTTAAATAACCGCTTGTTTTCTACGATAAAATAAACATTTCTTTGTCAAAATCCTTGTAAATATCGTCTTATCTTTAGTGACTCATGGTGAAATCAGGACATTTTAAGAAGATCTTGTTTGCAGATATGTTCGGCTAAGCCAAACACAGACGCGGATTTATTCGAGGAAAAGATGAGCTAGTTAGCTTTGAATTTACTAGCAACAGCTTGAATCCTAAACCGTGTTATGCTTGAAGTGTCACTCCTCTTTTGGGAATCTATCTATCTATCTATCTATCTATCTATCTATCTATCTATCTATCTATCTATCTATCGCACTATACATTGGTTTGATTTGTTTTACGGCATATCAACCTCAATGTCTTATTTAATGCCAAATAAAATTTGTATTTTACAAAAATGTATCGCTGGCAGTACAATTTGTTCTTCAAAAATGTATTGCTGGCAATATAATTTGTTCTTCAAAAATGTATTGCCGCTAATATTTTTTTAAAATGTATTTCTGGTATTTTTTTTCGCTCAAAGATGTATTGCTGCTAATATTTTTTTCTTCAAAAATATTAGGTTGATGCAAAAATAATGACGTAATAATGTCGTTATTTGACGAATTTTTTAATGTCAAAAAACGACATTATTACGTCATTATTTTTGCACCAACCGAATATATTATTTTTCAAAGATGTATTGCTGCTAATAATCTTTTACAAAAATGTATTGCTGGCATTAAATCCTATTTTTAAACTTTCATAGTGTTTTGAGCCCAGTTTGACGGTCAACTATTTGTGTATAGCTAGGATCCTAACAGGCGCTACACCTTGCGTCCAAGTGGGTCTGGGAATACCACAAATTAAGAGGTTGTTCCACACTCCGCAAAACCTCCTGATCAGAGATCGTGCTTCCGGATGTAGTTTATCGTCAGGACGGGACAGCTAGTAAGACGCGCTTAAGATTTGTTTTAGCGGTGTCTGTAGCGTCTGACATATTTCCACTTCAATGACGCGAGTGATCGATGTCTATTACTATTACTACTACTACTACTACTACTACTACTAATAATAATAATAATACTAATACTACTACTAATAATAATATTAATACTAGTGCATATTGTGAGTGGGTACCTACGTTTACCTCAAGATGAGCATAAAAGGTGGAAACATGATCAAGTTACCAAAATCATTAATTGGATGTTGTCTGAGAAAAGCAATGTGGATGTGGTGTGGGTTAATGGATAAGGGTTCGAAATGAGAAATCAGAGAATCAAGTTCGATATCCAGTCGGGTTTGTTACAATCACTTACGCTCAAATACCCTTTGTAAAGGTATGAAACCACTTCTTATTCCTCTGCACACAAATATGGGTTGAACAGCAGAACACACTTAGTCCTATAGCCTTTAGTGGCAACCAATCTACTGCAGAAAATAATGGTAACCTACAGCGGGAAAATCTTCTCCCTAGCCAGTCATGAATCAAAAGAGACATGTTTGCCCGAGCGTGTATCACGTATGGCCATTAACTGACTGACAATCATAAACCTGAAATAAGAAAATGAAGCACAACAAAAAGAACATATTTGTGGAAGATGAAAGAAAAGAAATGAAAAAAAAAGTCTAATCATTGATCCGTTGGATCCTTTTGATACAAGGATCGGGTAAAAGGAAGAAAGGTTAGTAATCAGCTGTGAACCACTGAGGTTTGAACTCGCAACTTGAAATCGGTGACAATTATACCAGTCGTCATTAGTAAGCTTGGTACGATGAATGACAAAAGAGAGACATAAATAAATAAATTGGCATTGATTGCCCAGTGGAAATGTTACAAAAATTAATCTTTTTAGGAAAGGGAAGAATTATTCGGGGAGTGATGCACAGTTAGATTTGGAGGAAAAATGTATTTTACTTAAACCTGTTGGTTGGTTGCCTGATATCCTTGCATCAATTAACAGATAATAGGATCTTATTTGAAAAAAACACTAAAAAGTAAATAAAAATAATAATAATAATAATAATAATAATAATAATAATAATAATAATAATAATAATAATTAGGATTAGATAATAGAATAATAATAATTCGTATTAGATAAATGTGCAAAAGTAACATTCAAGAAAGGTAGAATTACAGAAACACCCTTAATAGACTTAGATTTTGTCACAAAGATTAGGGAACTGGAGCATGGTGAAGCTTATAAGTACCTAGGAATTAGCGAAGGAGATGGCATACAACACCCCCAAATGAAAGAAAAAATAAGAAAAGAGTACTACAGGCGTGTACGTCTGAAACTAAATACTGAACTAAACTCAAAAAATAGAATATCAGCTATAAACACATTGGCTGTCCCTGTTGTGCAATACAGCTTTAATATCCTTAACTGGACCATAGCTGAAATTAAGCGAATGGACGCCAAAACGAGAAAGCTTCTCACTTGCTACCGCATGCATCATTCCAAAGCTGATGTTGATCGTCTGTATGTGCCCAGATCCGAAGGAGACAGAGGATTAGTTCAACTAGAACTGTCCTACAAAAATACAACAATTGGCCTCCAAAGATACTTGGAAACTACAGAAGACTGGATGATGGTATGCGTCAAGGAACGTGAAAGTAGTAAGCGTCTTTACTCCGTAATGAAAGAAGCCAACAAATTCAAAATGGAGTTTCAAATGGGCGTAGAGATGCAGCTACAGCACAATACACCGATTGAAACTGCAAAATACTTAAAAAAGACAGCAAAGACGAATGCAACGGACCAGATACAGAAGCGATGGCAAGATAAACCGCGTCATGGCCAATACTCTGCCCGTATGAAACAAGCTGATGTAGACAAAACCCGTACCCATCAGTGGCTACGTAGTGCAGGGTTGAAAGCTGAAACTGAAGGTTTTATCCTTGCTGCGCAGGACCAATGCTCACTAACTAGGAATTATCAAGCACATGTACTAAAATATTGTGTCTGCCCAAAATGCAGATTCTGTGATAAATATCCAAAAACGATTGATCATCTTGTATCAGGTTGCACGATATTGGCACCCACTGAATATAAAACCCGGCATGACAGAGTGGGCCAATATCTGCTCTGGAAAATCTAAAACTTCTACGGGAAGGAAACTGAAAGAAACTGGTATGAACACCACCCAGACCCGGTTACGGAGATAGGACCTGTTACAGTTCTATGGGACTACACAATACACACTGACAGAACAATCAAAGCCAACCGCCCAGATATTGTTATTAAAGACCACAAACAAAAAAAGTGCCTTCTTATTGATATGGCAGTCCCTGCTGACTGCTATGTATCTTTGAAGATATCCAAAAAGCTGTCAAAATACAAGGACCTTGAAATAGAAATCTCAAAAATGTGTCGCATGGGAACATCAACAATCCCTGTTGTAGTTGGAGCCCTAGGATTGGTTTGGAAAGATTCCAGTAGACTAATTGAAGGGATTTCTGGAAGTCCATGCCTCAAGTAGATACAAAAAATTGTTCTGACAAGTACAGCCCACACATTACGAAGGGCTTTATCTATGTCATTTTTTTTTTATTTTTTTGTCAGTGGAAAGTGTCATGATGCCATTTCTAACCTTAGGTCCCTGGGCGTGACCCGGAAAGAAATGTGTAAACGCCAGAAATCAAAGTAATAATAATAATAATAATAATAATAATAATAATAATAATAATAATAATAATAATGATGATGATAAAAGTGGGACAATATCTACACTGGAAAATATGCAACTTATACGAGAAGAAAACTGCAAGAAATTGGTATGAATCCAGATCCTTTTTACTTAGGATTTTTTTATTACTTATATTGTCTTTTTTTTTTTATTCATTAGTAATAACTCGTGACTGATGATTTGGTAAAACAACGAAACTTAAGTCGCACTCCTAACGTAGGTATATGCATATTTATTAATATATATGTTTCGTTAATGACGACTGGAAATAAACTGTCTAAAAATTATCTGGGGGTGACAAGACTTTCGGACCACATACTATATATATATATATATATATATATATATATATATATATATATATATATATATATATATATCAATGCCTTCAGTGTTACGTTCGTTCGTTTTATTAGATTTTTATGATTTTTGGCATATATGCTAAGTTGAGGAAATAAACTTCCTTGGGTTTAGATTATCGATTGCAGCTGCTTCTCGCTTAACGTCCGGTTACCTTCTCGAACGAGCATGACGTTAAGTGAGAAGCAGTTGGCATATTACACGTTTAATAAATTTGGGGATTCAATAGATATTTTCTAATGTACTGGGTGGTCCGAAGGTCTTGCCACCTCTACATAATATAATTTTTTTTTTATCAACAATCTGTGGCGTATTATCAAAGAGAGAGTTTCACATGAACGATACCAGAATACCCATCCATGGAAGGACACCGTTCCCAGAGCCTTTGCAATAATCAATAAAGCACAACTTCGTAAAAGGACAGAGCGCCTCATCATTTTGTGCCACGAAAATGATGGTGTACATACAGACCCTTTTCGATATGTGACATCGTCAAAGAAAGTGAACAAACTGAATCCAGTGAATGTGCTTTGTATTATTGTATTAATTGTTCTTCTTTTGTTCTCATTAATATTTTTTGGTAGGGGTGACAAAACTTTCGGACCACCCTGTACAATAAAATCATTTATACAGTGTAACCCGGATATAAGAGACCGGATATAAGATAAATCCGGATATAAGAGAGATTTTCTCTGGTCCCAAATTAGAGCCATACTTACCTAAACAAAATAGACCAAACCCGGAGATAAGAGAAACCTGGATATAAGAGACTTCTTCTCCGGTCCCGACAACTCTCTTATATCCGGGTTACACTGTACTGACTTTTTGCCAGAACTAACACCTAAACTATTAATTGATAAAAAAAAAAAAGAACAGGTGCAGAAAATGCAAAATTGATAAATATAACATAAACGATGTTCCCATTAGTTATACGAACATTAATAAATACTTTATTAGTATACTAATAAAATACAAATAATTACTAGTAAAGAAAAAACCTAGAAACTGAGGAAAAATGTTAAAAGAAATATTATTAGGTTGGTGCAAAAATAATGACTGTCATTATTTTTGCACCAACCTAATAGGTAGTGCAAAAATAATGACGTAATAATATCGTTTTTCGACGTTAAAAAATACGTCAAAAAACGACATTATTACTTCATTATTTTTGCACCAACCTAATAATAATAAACAACACCTATATAACGATATTTATTTCTGTTTAAGTACAGAAAATGTGGCACAAGGCCAAAAAAGTTGAGGATTGGAGAAGAGGACGGTCTTCTCTCTTAACTTTAAACTTAGCTAACCACAAACACTGACCCAAGCATACAAATAATATTTCTAACACCAAAACAACGCATACTTACTTACCTTTCTTACTACATTCACCATAATACCTCATTGTCTCTATGAAAATCCTAACTAGTCCCCATATGTACAATTCGTTGTCTGTTGGAAAGGGGAATAAAACAACAATTAAAAAAAAACTAGCTCTAATGAGTATTTACAATATGAATAGAATCTATTTACATGAAACTAAACAAAATAATGTTAGTAATACCCCCTCTACAATCCCTAAATGAGGCAGAAACATCAGTTAACTGTACGAAATCAACACGGGACTTTAATAATATAAAACATTCCTTCATCCCAAATACTCAGACAGACACGCACTTATTCAGACACAACAACGAATATTAAAATACACAGGCGAATACGAAAGGCGCTCCGCGCCCATCAAAGAACTGACATCACTGACTACCTAACGAGGGAGGGGATGGAGAATTAAACTAAAGAAAAAATAGGGACAGAAATAAAAAGGTAAGTTAACTGAAAAGAAAAAAAATTAAAAAAATCAAAAGAACCCTAAACTAGACTAATTTCAGGAGGGGTTGCCTCAGTTCAATCCAGGAAGAACAATATCCTGACGCCTAACCTATATCAAAGTGCGCAACACATATATAACTTCAAATAAATATAATAAGCATAATATCTATAATAAATGAAATAGAATCAATAATGATTGCAAATTATATTAAATGATTCTTTGTGGAACTCCCTCCTCTTTTCCTATTTCCCTGATAGTTAAATCTCCAACTATTCAAATGTAATGTCAATCGACATCTTCAGATGCCTTGATCTAACCCTAAACCTTCTCTTCATTATTTCCTCCATCACTACTCTTTGCTCTCGCTCCAACTCTCTGTAACCCATTGCGTGCGAGTGGCTTCCCGCCTTGCTTGGGTTGAAATGCTTAAAAAAATATACATGTTAACAAATCGTCACATTTACTGAACGAAAAATCTAACATGAAATTCGAGTCGAGGGAGAAATGAAAAAACAAATGATTCACATTATTAATGTACAGTCTTTTAAAAACAAAAGTTCCCCATGATTTTAAATGCAAATGCCACAAATTATTGGATTACGGTCCTAATTATTTATTCCGTACTAGCAGTAGAGCCCGGCATTGCCCGGGGATGTAACAGTAAGAGATAGATCAAGTATCGAACATTATAAAGACTGAAAAATACAATTGACAGAAATTGTTTAAGGTTGACGGACACGCATGTCTTAATTAGTTTTTTTTTTTTGTTATTTTTTTTTTTTTTGCGAATTGGTCAAAACAAAAACATTGTTTTCAATCGTTATGAGTCTACCGATTGAATAGAATTTTATTATAAACAATTGTCTTGTAAATGGAATATTCAAAGCATTCTGAATGTAAAAATAAAGAAAAAAGTGTGCAAGACAATAAGAAACACTACCTGCCAAAAACAAAAGTGAAGTTTTGTTGAAATCGGTTGAAAAATGTAGGAAATCCAATACCATATATAAACGGACACACACACACAAACAACCTGGGTTTTATAATAAGTATAACTCGATATGAGTTGTCCCCCTTTCATTCTGGCGATAGAATCGTGTTTTCAAGTTGATTTCGTGCAAAAACAATTGTATTTTTACAATTTTTGGCGCTGTCAGAACACCCGCAAGGTAATTTTACGCAGTCCTGTGAAGTTTTGTTGAAATCAGTTGAAAAATGTAGGAAATCCGATCCAATATATAAACGTACACACACACACACACACAAACACACACACAAACACACACACAAACACACACACAATCTGAGTTTTATAATAAGTAAGTTCATGCAGAATTGTGGCAGAAGGCCCGGGAGGGAAAAATAGAGGGGGCTGATTTTCATTAGCTATCCCAATCCTAGCCAATCAAATTCACGACCCATTCATTTATTACAATTTACTCATTCACCAAAAGAACTCATCCATCACCTCTCAATCCAGCATATACCACAATACCGCAAATTCACGAGGGACCTAGAAAAAACCCCATGACATAAAAATTTAATGAAAGTCCAAAAATGTCTCAGCTCACGGTCCATTCACGTTGAAACATTGGTTTTCGTCCGATCACCGAAGTTAAGCAACGTCGAACCGGGTCAGTACCTAGATGGATGACTGTTTGAGAGTAACAGAAACTGTAATCTTGGATGTGATTGGAACTCGGCTCTTCGAGTTCTAATTCCAGTCAGGTTTGTTATATTCTCTTCTAAAAAGTGGGAAAGGTATGAAGCTGCCCCTGCCCCTGCCCCCACCAGTTATGGGCTAATTAGAAGGACTTGTATCTGTAAATCATCATTATCTTCAAAAAATTCTTACACTCTAAAAACTATTTTCTGGTTTTAATTAACCTGCAAAAACTTAATAAGCTGAAAAACAAATCTATCAATGAAGCCACAATTTTTTATGAATCTTGACTGGTCCCCATATGTAAAATTTTTGTGGGTGTGATGATAACAACTTATAAAAAGTTCAGAAACGTTATTTCAAACCTGACATTGCAGGAGGGTGAATAGATAAATAGTTTCACACTAACTAAAAATTATCAAAGACATTCGGTGATTAGCTTTTGATAGACGTTAACTGAGAGCACATCGATGTGCTGTAACGGTTGCCAAACTTATCTCGCTACAACCGTTACAAATGAGTAGAGAGTTCAATCCTCACTGGGTTCCCCATGCTTTCGGCCTTGTGCCACATCTAAGCTGTGCTTAGAAAATCGTTTTATGATCCATGTCGCGATTCCTAACCTCCCCAGTTTGTTTTTTGTTCCCCTTTTTACATCTCGGCTGGGTCAGACTTTGCTTTTTTTCCCCCCATTCTGTCATTTAATTTTACCCTTCCCGCTCCTTAATTCTGTCTATCGGCAGAATACAGCGGCCGCTCTAATAATTTTCAGGGGTGGACGGGTCTTACTAACATTTGTTTTATTTTAGTTTGTTTTTATTTCAATTTTAGTAGGTTTTCGGGGGCTTAATCCACCCCCGCTCATGAAATGTGGGGGAGGGAATTAATGTTTCATGAAATTTTTATATATTTTTGTATGTAATCATTTTAAGAATTTTATATCATGGTGTTTTTGTAGGTTTATTTACTTGACCCTCCACTGAGTCAGGTTGTGACACAAGGTTAGTTTTTAACGTGGGGACCCGAGTGTTTTCACTCGGGCCGCTGGTCTAAGCTGGTCATAGCTTGTCCAAGCAGGTCAGAGCCGGTCCAAGCTAGTCGTAGTCGTGATACTACCAGTGCAGAGTCGGATCCCTTCAAAGTAAGTATATGTGATTTTTTGTTGGTTCCCTCTATGAATATGTGCTATATGTACGATTGAATGATGATGAATGAGATCTTGTGGTAAATCGATCAATTGTATTGGATGAATGGGTCGTGATCGTGATTAACTAAGAATAGGATAATTAGTGAAGACCAGCCTCTCCCCACTTCCTCTTTTTATTTATTGTGTTAAAAGTCACAATTTTGGCACAAGGCTTAAAAAGGGGAGGGGTTAAGGCTGGTCGTCACTAACTATCTTAAACCTAGCTCTTCCGATTCACGACCCATTCTCTCATTACAGTTTGCCCATTCACCACAAAAACTCATCCGTCTCCAATCAATCCTTCATACACCATAATACCGCATTTTCTCCAGGGGGTCCTACAAAACGCGCTCCATGCCATAAAAAATTTAATGACACTAAAATATATATAAAAATCTATGAGGAAGAATAAGAGGGGGAGGGAATGAACCCCAAATCAAACTAAATACAAGCACAAGGTAAACAAAGCATAACTGATGTTAGTAGGGCCCGTCCAACCCTCAAAACAGAGAGGCCGCTGTATTCTGCCCATGGGACAGAATCAAGAAGCTCTCTCACTAAAGGAGGATATTTATTGTATATAAAATACAATTGTGGCACAAGCTCAAAATGGGGAGGGGTCATCACTATCTGATACCTAGCTAATCTGATTCACGACCCATTCACACATTACCGTTTCCCCATTCAACATAAGAATTCATCCGACACCACTCAATCCTCCATAATACGGCATCCTCTCAAGGGGAAACCTACAAAACGCGCCCCCATGCCTTACAAATTTAAAGGCAATATATATATATATATATATATATATATATATATATATATATATATATATATATAATTCTAATAATGAAGAATGAGAGGGGAGGGAGATGAACCCAATAATAAAACTAAAACTCAACACAAAGTAAACTAAACATAACTGATGTTAGTAGGGCCCGTCCAACCCTCAAAACGGAGAGGACGCTGTATTCTGCCCATTGGACAAAATCAAGAGGCTCTCTCGCTAAGGGAGTGGGAAAGGTGAAAATATAGACGGAGATACTCCCCACTTCCTCTTTCGGCCATGCGCCATAATTATTCTATATTATATAAAATAATAATTAAATGATAGACGTTAACTGAACACAGAATAAAACCTGTCACCCCTCAGCCACAATAGCCGAGTTGTGAAAATATTATTTAAAGCCCAGCTACAGCATCAAATTTTACGATCATTTACAGCGGGTTTTAACTAACGGTAGGCATGCATATATTTTTCTCTCTCTTGGTCTTTGCATGTTTATTTTTTTAGTATAATCCTTATGCAACCTTTGATTTGAGAAACGGCATGTCAGTTCCCATTTGGTACTGAAAACGGCTGCTTGATTACAACCCTATAACAATCAAGGGGGTTGCGGTCTGGGAAGTTAGGTCGCCACATATAAGGGATGATATGTTCACAGAAATTGTTTGATATCTATAAGTGGTTTCTCCTGATTGTTTGACATAGGGTCTTTCAGCAGTCACCAACTTGACGTAGGCCTCCGTGTGGAACGAAAACGGATGGCGGTATAACGTCGTAATTATTGGTAATCCCTCCAAACGCAATCCTAATCACAATCGCTCTTCCAATTCTTTCCGAATCTTCTGCACTATTCTCAGAGTGACCTCCAAAAACGACTGAAATGTCCATAACGGGGCTCCCAGTGCGAAAACCAAGCGGTACAGTATGGCGTTTTCAAGTTTCTGGTGGAGTGAATTGCGTCATAGTACACGCTTTTTTTTTTCTCGTAAACTGTGCCCAACTGACCCTATTATACCGTGCAGTCGATAAATCAAAGACAACGCGAAATTAAAACGAAATGGCGAAAATTTACCCATTGTACCGTGTTTATCATTCTCGAGGCGTGTATCGATATCAACCAACCAGCATTTGGCAAAATTTGCTACGCATATAGCAAACATATTAATGTGCATATAACTTGTACATGCACTAATGCCATTTTGATATTTCTACCAATTCCCTTATATTGAAACGCCAGTTTCGTAAACACATTCTCTCTCTCTCTACAACGGATAAACTTTAAAATAGCTAAAACATAGCGCATTTACATGTTTTAGAAAATCACTGTCAACGGAATAGATTTTTTTTTTTTTTATCGCACTTACCATATGTTGTCTTTGTAAGTTGCTCTTGAATATGATAAAAATGATCGAGAGTACTTTGGTTTTTTTAAAAAAAAATGTACGGTGCCTTCCTTGATGAATTTCATCTTAACAAGGAACTGATTAGACACCTCGAAAACATGAGTATAAAAATATGCTATCTATATTCAAAGAATTTTTTGAATTTAGATAGGCTAAATCCTTAGTTCGTCCAATATAGGGCCCGAGAGTTGCTAAGTAAAAACTATATTAAGAGGTGATAAGACTCGTCTGTAAGATTGATATCTATTGGACTTAAGAGGTTTTTGACCAGGGAAGCAACTTCTCTGGAATTTGTTCCAAAGAGTAATTCTTTCTGGATGGAACTCGTTCCATACAAAAGGAACGGGAATGATTTACCAACATGAACATTGTTAACTGAACTTTCAGGACTAAGGACTGTAATTCGATTGACCTTTCACCCTAATAGCGATAGAGTAGCGAGAACCCTGTAAGGTTTCGTTTTGGGAAACAAGGATTGCAGAGATGAGAATGCTTCATCTAGTTCTATTCCCCCCCCCACCGCTGTAATAATTCTCCTTAAACCCTTTTTTTAGGGGTTCACCCTGTAGAAGTGCCAATCCTGGTAGAGGGTTACAGAGTAATAAGCACTGTTTTATTTTAGGTGGGAAATGTAACTGTTAACACTACACCTGAACTGGTTAAGGCGTTCGGTACTTACAGGAAAGGTACAAGGTACCAACCAATTTTTTTGCCTAAATCTTTAGCGATGAATCCTATGTACGACTTCCATTTGTGGTTCTGCGGTTAGTTTAAATCCCAATAGTCGCTCATGGTACATAGCATACCAGAGACTGGAAGTTTGGGGTTCGATCGGCGATGATGGAATGTTTTTTTTCTTTTTTTTTTTTTTTTTTTTGCATTGAATGCAACCCGCTAGTTTCGCCTCCCTCACTGAGGTGTTAGGGTTAGATCTGAGAAAACTTCCAGTCCTTTGTCACCACGAGTTTCTCAGAGGTTTCTCCACACATCGTATCCTCGGTATGGATATTTGCAAGTGACCCGTGTTTTCTCCGATCAGTTATGTAAAGTTAAAAGAAACGTGGTCTGAGAATTAATCTCTGGAGAACGCCTGCGTTGATTGCTAGGACTCCAGGGGACTGGGCGCTAACAAACTTCAGGTTCTTACCAGTTAGAAGGACTTTATTGTATGACTGGATAAATGAAACGATAAGAAACCAAATGTTCATTTCCACGGCAAGACTGGAAACCAATGTTTTGGTATCGTAAAATACGCACGAAGGGAACCTCGGCCTGTTGTAATGGTTAACAAGTTTGTCTCGCTAGAACGATTATGACTTGAGAGTTCGATCCTCACTGAGTGCGCTCGGTATGTAAATAACTCTCTCGAGTGGTATACATATTCTGATGCTTACCGATCACAGGGATCCTTCCCTGCGCTGGTACTATCAAAACTACGACTAACTTGGACCCAATCTAACCAGCTTGGACAAGCTATGACCAGCGGCCCACGTGAAGACACTCTGGTCCCCACGTTAAAAAAGAACTTGTGTCAAAACCTGACACAGTGGTGGTGGGGTCAAGTAAATAACCTTACTGGGTACCCAATACCTGCGGCATTGTGCCACATCTAAGCTACGCTTAGAAAATTACAAAATGCGTACGAAGCACTTGATCGGTAAGACTTTTTCGTCTCGAACTTCGGACCGGTACCAAATTTTAAATTTTCCAATACATTTTTTTTCTCTTTTCAAAAAGAGGGATACCATCGTTGGCAGAACATTCTTCTTTCTAGGGTAACGTATATAATTTTTTAAAATGCAAATTCCTAAAACTAGCGATTCTTGCTGTGCATCCGACATTGTCTTGTATTTCCTGTGACAATTCCCTAACAACCACTTGTTTTTGTGGGTGGGGAGGAGTTAACTTCCTAGTTACTTCCAAAACCGAAGTAGAAACGTTCTAACATCGAGCACACCGGAATTTTTTCCCTTATTCTGAAAGGTTGTTCTCGGGGGAAGGCTCCTTGATAAACGCTTATTGAGGTTCAGGTTCACTCTAGACCTGAAGTCTAACTCGTATATACGAACCCTGGCTACAAATGCTATAAAAACACTCCGTTCCTTCTAACACGCGAGTATCTAAACCCGCCTGTTATACACAATATCTAACCAAAAGGGGAGTTCGGCTGCCATATCTGGACTGGAGCTGTCCAGCCCTCGCTCTTCAGCTTTGATATTTCAGAAACGTCATTGTGGCCTTCTTAGTGATGAAACATTTTTCACTGTACAAACCGTATCCCGAAGAACACAGTAAGCCTCTTGCTACTCTGACAAATATTCTGACTAACTTATTCCTTCGTGCCACATCGTTCAGATCTTCACTACTTAGAACCGCCACGCCATGCACACTGTAAAAAAAAACAAAAAAAAAACCGCATTCTACCTCTAATGAAGTTCCACTCGAACAGCTTCTTCCTGATAACCGCTACTTAGTGAGATAGACTCCCGAGAGGCTGCTTCTCCAATTGCTACAATCTTGACCTCTTGAAGTCTAGCGTTAACCATTTTTTCTGTATATTCTCTTAAACTGAATTACCATCATCTCTATATCAATCACTCGCTCATGCTTACTAAAGGGAGAGGAATCCCCTATGCGCATGTGACTAGAATAATTGTTGACAATACAGAACTCAAAATTAGCCTGAATTATCACCAAACAAATATTATGAAACAATGTTTTACCATGATCAATCAGGATATTTTAATTTCTCGAAAGAAACGCCTATTTACCATAATCTGATATTGGTATATAAGGCGGAGTTCTGATTGAGGAATCGGAGAGCCGAGTTCGAATTCCAGTTGAATTCATTATATTCACTTACGTGCTAACAACTTTGGGAAAGGTATGAATATTCTTCTCTCCTCCCTACCCAGCTATGGGTAAATAGCAGGACAGACGGGGTTCTATAGACTTGGATGGCACCTGATCTAGGAATTAATTCTGAATTCAAAAACCGCGGAGGCACGTTGCACACTTGGTCTTTGTATTTGGTTCTTCAAAAAGTGTGGTTGGTTTTGAAAGTCTTCACTACTATAATCAAATCTTATATATATATGTGTGTGTTTGGTAAGTATATTTTTTTATTTTATTTTTTTTTTTTTTTTTAACTCTATGAAATATACAATTCCAACACATAATTCTGTGGTTAAAAAGTGGGGGGCGAAACTACACGTTACAGTAGATATTTACTCACCCCCGCCCCCACAAGGTCGGTTTAATGTGGGGAGCCCGAGCGCATGCACACGGGCAAGGAACAAAAATTAACCGAGCCCCGCACCCGTCGGTTGCGCTGGCCTCGGTGAGAGCACCGATCTCTCCCTCTGATGCAATGGGAGGACGCGGCCTCGGTCAGGTGTTTTCCAGAGTTGGGCAACTCTTCAGTATAATTTTCTCAGTTGCCCCTCTGTCCTTTTGACAGAAGCCCCTGAGCGCACTCTGAACTACACTTTACAGTAATCTCAGAGATACAGGATCAATCTCATTTATATATTGACTTTTAGGCAATATCGGTTTTCAGGTTTAACTAATTTGTATACTGATTTTAAAAACTTATATTTTAATTAACTGTCCGTCATTACTGTTCTTTTATTCAAGGGTTTCTTTTGATTTTGATATACAGTGTAACCCGGATATGAGACTCTGATATAAATTTTCTCTGGTCCCAAATTAGAGCCTGTGTTAATCTAAACAAAATAGACCAAACCCGGATATAAGACTTCTCCGGTCCCGACAACTCTTATATCCGGGTTATCCTGTAAAAAAAAAAAAAAAAAAAAAAAAAAAAAAAAAAAATTCTTTAGGAATATCGTCTTGTATAATAGAAAAGAGTTTGAAATTTGCATTTTACTTAGCCCTCAACAATTTGGCATCTGTAATTTGTAAAAGTTTCCCTAACTATAAAAAGCCTGTCCCCCCACATCCGACTAATTTATTATATTAGGTTGGTGCAAAAATATATTGAACGTTCACAACCCCTTCAACATTTCAGTGAAAATTTAATCCCAAAGAAAAATTATTTTACTTACAAAAATTAAGATAGCGAGCGGGCGAAGCCTGCTAGTAATATTATAAAAATGTCGTTTTAAAGTTTTTCTTTTAGTTTAAAGCTAAATATATATAAAAAAATTACTTAATGAATTCTATTTTTATACTATTTTCGTGTAAACATTCCTCCTACTGTTTCAGGGTTCTTTCATATTTTCCTTTTTATTTTAGATGGCATCAAAACTGTATGTGAGCTTGGAGACCAAATTAATTTCTTGTATAAGACAGAATGATCATGACACAGTCTCCAGATTGATGGGATCTCTCACAGACATAGAATTGGAGGATCTTATCAACGACAAAAACGTCCATGGACAACCGCTCCTCTTTCACGCCTGCCAAGCCAAATCATCAAAAATCGTAGAGTATCTTATAATTGAATGCGGGGCAAATATCAACACGGTCTCTAAAGTTAAAGGGGAAAGACTTACTCCTCTGCTACTTTCTATAAAAAATCAAAACACTTTCTTGCTGCTGAAGCTAATAAGACTTCAAGCCGACCTATCTATGAATGACCGTAAGAAACGAAACTCCCTGGTTTATGCCTGTCTGAAGAGAAACCACGAGGCAGCTGAAATACTCTTGGAGAACAAGGTAGACATAAATTCTGACATGAATGTCCATTATTGCGCAGAAGATGAGGAGTATTTAAAAATGGCTCTGAAGTTTGGAACAGACATTCAGTACGCCGATTCTGTGGGGAATACGATTCTCATGAAGGCTGCTTTAAATGGCAAACTTGAGGTATTATCTTTGCTCGAGAAAAGAAACAATAGACTTTACCATCGGAATAATAGCGGAGCGAACGCTTTAGATCTTGCAAATTTCAAAGAACGCAAAGAGGTAACCCGTTTCTTGCTAAGTCGCTTTTACTCTCGATATGATCATGTCCTAAGTTTGGAATATTGTGGCGCTTACGCCCTGGTGTTTTTTAAATCTCTAACGAGGGGCTTATCTTTCTGGAATGAGTCCCTTGTCCAGCGCAGAACTTGCTGTAATCAAATCAGTCCGAAATCGAACTTCGCACCTACGGACTTCCCGTTAAATACACGAGAATTCGAAATCGATACCGATCTAGACAGCCGTGAAGAAAAGGATCTCTTAATTGACGCGCTTCTCGTGTTTTATCGAATTCTCTCGCCGGAAAGTCTCGTTACAAAGAAAGCCTTCTATTGCGTTGTCTTATCCCGTTGCCCTGATGTCGACATTAAAACTAGGTTTACCCTCTTAAATCATGTGATGCGTTTAAATGCTTCGGTTACGCGACAAGACGACCGAGAGATATTTTATAGCTGGCAAGTCCTTGTTAGATTAACTAACAAGTATTTTTGCATTATAGAAAATACTGGTACAACCATCGAAGAAATTTCAGAATTGACAACCGAATTCATGGAAACTATCCGAGATTACGTAAAGCCATTTTTACGAAGCAATCCCCGCCGTATCTTGCTATACGTAGAGAAATATAAATCCCTGCAGACAATGGGATTGAGATATCTTCAATATCTCGTCAATGAAACCTCGACTCCAGAATACAGGTCTCTCGCTGTTTCTCTAGCAAAAGCGCTTTGCAAAGATGATTTGGAAACTAGCACAACTGTACTTCACTTGGCGGTTTCGAAGAAAATGTCGTCCGGTGTTGTTGAGCTGTTGATTGAATGTGGTTCTGATGTCAATGCCGTAGACGAAAAAGGAAACGCGCCTCTTCATTTACTCATCGAAAGACCACTCACTGATCCTGCAAGGAATGAAATCGCCCGGGTTCTCGTTCGAGCAGGATGCGATCTGAATGCTAAAAATAACTCTAACCTTGTTCTTCGGGAACATTTTGGCACTCTTCAGACAGAAAGTGACGTGGAGGTACCTCCGGTATAATTATTGTTCGGTTACCGATTTATTATTTTTAAATTTTTATCTTGGTTATCTAGCTTGAAATATTTTTGGCGAATGCATGAATTCTACTTTAAAAAAAAAAAAAAAAAAAAAAGATCGTGGATACCTTCCGAAGTGCATTTCGGAAATCGATTTGAGGACAAAAATTAGGAAATTCGTAAAATTTAAGAACGCACAAAAGTCTCCTGCATATTTTTACTTAATTTTCTTATGTAGGATGTATACAGAAATTTCTCTGCAATTAGCCATTATAAATTAGACAATTTTTGCATTCGAAAATAAAACTTTATTTTATAGATCAGAAAAAAACTGGTCATCCTAATGAATTCTACTCGTAATATAATTTTTTAATATTTATTAGACAGTCCTGGGTATGACGATAAACAATATCTGGCATCAAGGTCTCTGATCAGGAGATTGAAGGTTTTGGGGACCTATTAATTGCTGTTGCCCTCCAGGTCTACCCTGACCTGGAGTGGTAGCACCCGTTAGTGTCCCAGCTCTGAGCAAATAGTGAACCTTAAAAAAAAAAAAAGAAAAACTATGAAAGTATAAAAATAGATTTTTATTGTAAAATGACCAACAATAACTTATCTTTTAGTTGAAGTCGTAAAATTGTATTAAAAATATTAAATTTCGGCATTAAATAACCAATAGAGGTGTTGATATGCCGCTAAATAAAATCGGCTGAACAATGAAAGAACTTTTATGGCATTAATCAATAGTATTCTACAATATTTTTAAATCGAACTGTATTTCAAAAAATAACTTCAACAAAACTACAACATAAAACATATCCCCGCTTCTAGTAATAGTGTCCACACAAACATGTATACGCACAAAAGCTGCATATCATCTACCATGTATTCAAATGTGAAAGCAGAATAACATTTTTATTACTTTAAAGCTCCTAAGAATATGCCCGATAGGGAGTTGATATGTCGTTAAAAAAAAATCTATTAGAGCTGTTAAGTATTAACTTATCGTGTGTTAGTTAAATTTTTTGCATTTGCTATTTCATGAGTGAGAACATCCACTCCCCACCCCAAAGCACACTCTTCCAAGATAAAAACCTAAATATGACCGTTTCCTATGTAAAAATTATCTCGAATTTGATACCGATAGAATTTTTTTTTTTTTTTTTTTCTTAATCTGGTTGAGCTTTATATCACCCCTCTTAATATTTTTCTCTGCTCATATGGCCAGAACCTGAATGATGAAACTAAAATTCTCATCTGATAAAATTTTGTTGGACAAAAACGAACCTGCTTATGTTATTTTGTTTTTATTCAGTTTAGTTTCAGATATTGTTTTAGTTAATATTCCATGGTTGAAGGCGGCAAGTAAATTCAGCTCCCCCCCCCCCACCAACTAAAGTATAAACTACAAAATTTGTCGCTTTTATTCAAGGAGTCGTGACCGGTTGTTGTTGGAAGAAAATGTTACAAATTTGCCTAAGAATAAATGCATCAGGAAAGTCAAAATTTGGTTTTGTGTGTGACATGTTAGACAAGAAGCCATAGAAGCAATTTTTTTTTTTTTTTTTTTTTTTTTTTTTTTTAAATCCAACTTATTACTGTCGATAATTTCCATAGCAGGAGGCGTCGAAATCTAGTCTGTGGAAACCTAACGTCACTAAGGTCCAAGATTTCCACTATACACGCACTTTTCATTGTAAAGTAAGAAAAAAGTCTCAGAAATGGTACTAACATGTCTCTGTCGAAGCAACAGAAATGTGGATCTGCAGAATGATACTGAGGATAGCGTGGGCCGAACATGTAGCAATGACAATCTTATATATGTTTGTGTGTATATATCACATATGATATATACTGGACCCGAATTTTCGGGTTTACAGAGATTGTCTTTGCCACACTTTTGTATGGCCTAGGTTCGTGGGCTACATACAGTTAACATATACGCCAGCTGGATGTTTTCCATAAAAGCTGAGTTCAGTCTGGAGTTCTATCTTGGAGGTTAACTCCACTAACTACGTTAGATATCCTATCTTGGACATCTAACGTAGACCTGTTTAACAGGTGTAATATAGGAATCGTGACTTCTCACACACCGTCTCAGTCACGGTGGACTGGTCATGTCTTGAATGTCTGATGACAGGATAGCCAAGATCCTAATGTACAGCCAGTTAGATCAGGGCTACAGGAATGTAGGACGCCTATAGCTAAGATACAAAGACGAGCTGAAGAGTAACTTGTCAGTTGTCAATAATACCTCATAACACCCTTGAGCGATTAGCCTTAGATTGGGTAGAATGGAGATAAACGTGTTTTAGTTGACTCGGAAGTCTTCAATCTGCTTGTCCGAATCGTCTTCAAGAAGCGAGAGCAAAATCTAAAAGTTGAGCCAACCTAACTGATCTCATCACACAATCCTCACTCTTGCTACATATGTGGCATCCTTTGTAAATCACTAGCGCTTCATAAGTGCTACTTAAGATTATCGCACAAAATTTCATAACTGAATCAATCTCGGAGAACAATAAATTTAAATTTTGTTTGATTTAAACCCTGATAACATGGAAGTACCCAAGAATGATTTCAGGCACATAATGCTTTGAGTTCAAGAAAGGAGACTCGGCAGCCGAAGCGGCTAGCAACATTCACTCAGTTTATGGAGAGGAATGTGTGAATGAAAGAACTTGCAGAAGATGGTTTGCAAAATTCAGAGGTGGAGATTTCACACTTGAAAATGAAGATCGAACCGGACGTCCAGTTGAGTTTGATGAAAAGCTTCTTGAAGCAGCCCTTGGAAATCCTGCTTTATCAGTTGAGGAATTGGCAGTGGTTTTCAGTTCAAACCATACAACTGTTCGTCATCATTTTCAACAACTTGGAAAAGTTCCTAAACTTGGAAAATGTGTTCCTCATGAATTGTCTGAAAACAAGCTCAAATCCCGAGTTGACATCTACTCTTCTCTCCATTCTCGCCAACATGTTTCACCTTTTTCGGATAGATTTGTGACTGTTGACGAAAAATGGATCTTTTATTGAAATGTTAAGCGTTGTAGACAGTGACTTGGTAAAGGGGAAGGACTCCAGCCGAGAAGGGAACTTCATGGGCAAAAGGTTCTTCTTTCAATCTGGTGGAATCGCCCAGGAATAATCCACTTCAAATTCTTACCACCTAATGCAACAATTAATGCACAAATATACTGTCAGCAATTAGAGCGTTTGAACCAAGCTTTAAGGAAAAAGACCTACTCTAGTGAATCGAAAAGGGGGTGATGTTTCATTAGGACAATGCGCGACCTCATACAGCAAGAATCGCGTCACAAAAGATCGAACTTGGTTGGGAGGAAATTCCGCATCCACTTTATTCTCGCAATCTTGCTCCCTCAGTCTACCATTTGTTTCGTAGCTTACAGAATCATTTGGAAGAAACAGCTTTTGTAACACAGGAAGAGGTTAAAACTGATATTTGTGAGTTCTTCGAATCAAAGCCAAAATAATTTTACAGTAATGGAATTAGTAAGCTTGTTAATAGATGGAAGGAAGTCATAGATAATCAGGGAAAATACATTGTTTGAATCTGTAATTAAATGTAACATTTGGTCACTTGTTTCCTTAATTCAAAATTCGGACAGAACTTATGGGATGACCTGATAGATTGCTCAACAATGTCAAAGATTGGAGATGTGGAAATTTTTCACAGTCATACAATCTACCGTGTAACAAGTATATTTTTTAAACTTTCAGCTGATCATTACTTTTATAGTAAGTTATTTAGGTTCTTTGTACAATTTATTTCCGATACTAAATTTTTTTAACTATTTACATTATTATTTTTAAATTTCTCCATTTTAAATATCCATTAAACAATTCGAAAGAATCTGATTTTTTTTTTTTTTTTTTTTTTTTTTCTTTCTTTCATATTCAACTACGAATTTATAAGCGGAAACTGCTAGTCTTAAAAGAACCTTAAAATTCTACTTAAGATATCGTATTGAAATAATTTTCTTAGAGATAGATCAGTAAGCATTAATTGTAGTGGATGGTCCGGAATTCTTGTTGTACATAATATAATTTTCTATTTCAAATGGCTTATACGAGCTCCTACTGTTTGCAAAAGAGGGTTAGTGCTACAAGGCTTTCAGAACAGCCTTTATATCGATTTGTATAGATTGTAATAGCTAGATGTAGCCGTAACTTCTACGCTAACTGATTTTTTTTTTCTCACTTGAGGAATTCACTTCCAGCTTCTTGCTTTTCAACCATCTCCAGAAATGTAGGCGCAATGTCAATAGTTATGTCTTCCTGATTGATTTTTTGTTATATTCTAGGTAGTTAATGTTTCTCTTATATTTTTCTTAACAGTAACACCCTTGTGTATTAGGGGCATTGTTGCTTTACCTAGCGTGAAATGAATACCTAATGATGCTTAAGGATACTTAATGAAAAAGACTGGCTTGTTGAATTTCACTCACAGGACCTATTGAAAGCCGAATCACTAGATCATAAATAGCAGCGATATTTAATGTACTGACTTATAATACTCCTTACTGCGCAAGGAGACATCAGATTACATGCTAAAATGTAGTGAATAGTTAGGTCGTCTTGTTAATTTAAAGACGTCCGTCCTTGTGCCGTTATTCATTGTCGAATAAGTTTATATAGGAGAGAAACCACAAAGAATCAATAAAAAAACATTGATATGCTTATTTATATGCACCTTTCATTGAAAGGTCGATTTTTAGAACTTTAATCTACGCTCCTCCCCGAAAATAAAGCTCTACGTAGATTATCAAAATTCTTTCGACTTGAAGGTATACTGCAAATTGGTTTGATTTCTCATTTTCAGTATGGCTGCTCGTTTCTAAACATGTCCAACTGCTCAGACCCAATTGTGTTCCTTCAACACCCATACTCAACCCGTGACTAATACTGCATTTATTAGTTATCAAACTTTGGTTACATTACAAATATGTGGGCACTTCGACGTGGTGTAATTGTTAGCAAGCTTGTCTCGCTAGATCAATTACAACCGAATAGTGATGCTTAAGGATACTTGATGAGAAATTCGCGCTTGTAAAATTTCACTCACAGGACCTATTGAAAGCACTAGATCATAAATAGCATCGATATTTAATGAACTGACTTATAGTAGACCTTACTCTGCAAGGAAAAAATTCTGATTAAATGCTAAAATGTAGTGAATAAACACTAACTGTTAGGTCAGCTTGTTAATTTAAAGACGTCAGTCCTTTTGGGGTTATTCATAGTCGAATAGGACAGAACTCGCAAAGAATAAATAGAAAGACTGACATAGGTTTAAAAGTAATATACCTATCATTCATTGAAAGGTAGATTTTTAGAACTTGAATCCACACCACTCCTCTTTCCCCTCCTTGAAAATAAACCTCTACGTAGAATATAATTATTTCGACTTGAACGTATACTGCAAATTGGTATAATTTTTCATTTTCAGTATGGCTGCTCAAGGCCTCTGATCAGAAGGTTTTGAGGAACGTGGAACCACCTCTTAATTGCTGGTGTTTCCAGGTCCACCGTGGCCCGTGGTGGTAGCACCTGTTCGGGTCCCAGCTATGGGCAAATAGTTAACGCGAAACTGGGGTAAAAACACTATGAAAGTGTAAAAATAGGTTTTAATACCAGAAATACTTATCAGTAATAAATTTTTAATACGTTTTTGGAAAAAAAAATATTACCAGCTATAGACTTTTTGTGGAAAAAATATTACCAGCAATACTTTTTGGAAAAAAAATTACCAGCAATACACTTCGAAGGTAAAATATTAACAGAAATAGATTTTTGACAAAACAAAATATTACCAGCAATAAAATTTTTCGTCATCAAATAACCCATTGAGTTTGATATGCCGTAAAACAAACCAAACCAAACTATCGCTATGAATTTATTTCAAAATTTTGTTGACATTAAATGACCCACTGAGTTTTTGATATGCCACAAAACAAAACAACCAACCAACAAACAAACAGTATGGCTGCTCGTTTCTAAACATGTTCAACTGCTCAGACCCACTTGTGTTCCAACAACACCCATAGTCAATCCGTGACTAATACTGCAATTATTGCTTAGCGAACTTTGGTTACAGTTCAAATATGTGGGCACTTCAACGTAGTGCAATTGTTAGCAGGCTTGTCTCTCTGGATCAATTACATCTGCTCGAAATGTATTTTACCGTTAACAAATGGCAAAAAGACATTTTATATATATATATATATATATATATATATATAATATATATATATATAATATATATATATATAATATATATATATATAATATATATATATATATAATATATATATATATATATATATATATATATATATATATATATATATGAGCATATTACATCCCCACATGTATTTATCAACTGATCAATTAGTTTTCGCCGTCCTTTTAAGAAGAATGCTCAAAATGTTATCTGCTGCTGCATTTCCCAAAGAAATTTCATATTCATTATTTGGAAAAATTTTCTTTTCATGCCATTTCCTTTTCATATCCATCTTTCGACATTTCGACTAATTTCTGCTTTTCATTAGATTAAATACTTTTTGTACTTGCCACAAAAAGGAGCCATTCTTGGATAGGATTCACACTAGGCGATGAAAAGTATATTGCTTACAATAAAGTTCAACGCAAAGGCAGCTGGAAACAACTTTGTGAATGCGTAGAACACGTTGCTAAAGCGGGCTTGCATCAAAAGGAAGATAGTGATATATATTTGTTAGAATTGTAGAGGAATAATTGAATTTCAGCTTCTTCCAGCCTGTGAAACGATAACTGCAAAAAATAATTACAATCACAATGTGGTTATTTTAAAAAAACAAAAAAAAAACGGCTGAATTTGGCAAGTTGGAAATGTGGCATTTCCCACTACGACAGCCAAAAACCGCATGTCACAAAACAGACGTTGTAGAAACGTAACGAGTTGAAATGAGACCCCTACCCTAAACTCCAGCACCCACCGTATTTTCCAGACTTGAGTTCTTCGGATTTTATTTATTTAGCTCTCTGCAGAAAATTAAATGAAAAAAAAAAAATTCACGTTCATTGAGGCTGTCACATATCGAGAAGGTCGGTATGAACACCATTTTCCTAGCACAAAATGATGCGGCGCCATGTACTGTAATATTTTACGAAGCTGTGCTTTATTGATTGTTGCAGTGGCTCTCCGAATGACGTCCTTCAACTGATGGGTATTCTGGTATTGTTCACCTGTTACTCTCTCTTTGATGAAAATTATATTATGTAGGAGATGACAAGACTTTCTCAAATTTATATGCCGACAGCTTCTCACTTAACGTCATATTCGGAATTAAGCGAGAAGCAACTGCAATCAATAATCTAAACTCTAAAGGAAGTTTATTTCTTCAACTTAGCATATATGCCAAACACCCAAAAAAATCTACTAAAAACGAACGAAAGTAACACTGAAGGCCTTGAAAAAAAATATAGAGGGTGGTCCGAATGTCTTGTCACCGCATACCAAAAAAAAAAAAAAAAAAAAATTATGGATTTTTAGACAAATCACATTCACTGGATTCATTTTATTCACTTTCATTGACGCTGTCATATATCGTGTAGGTCAGTATGAACATCATTTTCGTGACGCGGCGCCATGTCCATTGTGATATTTTACGAAGCTGTGCTTTGTTGATTGTTGCAAAGGCTCTCCAAACGACCTCCCACAAATGATGGGTATTCTGGTATCGTTCATGTGAAACTCTCTCTTTAGATAATTATACATTATAGAACGTTGTCGCAAGACGTGATGTCTGGACTTCTGAAATAGAAAATATTATGCATTGATGACAAGACTTTCGGACCACCCTGTACATTCACCATTCGTTATGTCTACCCTTTTAGTACCCGACTTAACGTTTTCCGCTGATATGAAGTTTGTTATTTTAATAATTAAATTATTTTTTTAAATAGTGGGGGTATTTTTCTTTTGTATGTTAAATATATTTTTTTAAAAAGAAAAAAAAAAAAGAAAAATTTATTGTACATACTAAGTTATGTACCCTAGTAAAACCAACTGTACAGGGTGGTTCGAAAGTTTTCTCACCCTTTACCAAAAAGTAACGAGCACAATAGAAGAACAAGTAAGACAGTAATACAAAGCAAATGTACTGGATTCAGTTTATTCACTTTTATTGAAGCTGTCACACACTGAGAAGGTCCGTATGAACACCATCCATTTCGTGTCAACCATCTGAAATAGAAAATTATATTATTAACGGGTGACAAGACGTTCGGACCAATCAATCGATGAAATATAAAAAAAATTGAAGAAAAGATATGCGCTCCCTCCCCCCCCCAAAAAATTCCAATATTGCATTTTTATTAAATAAAAGTATTTATTTTACTAATTAAATTATTTTTAAACTAGTGGGGGTATTTTGATTTTGTATGTTAAATATTAAAACTTATTTCTTCAAAAAAAAAAAAAAAAAAAAAAAAATGAAAATTAAGCTATGTACCCTAAACTGTACAGGGTGGTCCGAAAGTTTTGTCACCCCCACCAAAAAGTAATGCGAACAGAACGCGTAATACAGCAATACAAATCAAATATAATAACGTAATAATGTCGTTTTTCCACGTATTTTTTAATGTCAAAAAACGACATTATTACGTCATTATTTTTGCACCAACTTAATATATTCAGTTTATTCACTTACATTGACGCTGTTAGTGATCGAGAAGGTCTCTATAAACATCATTTTCGTGGCACAAAATGATGGGGCTCCATGTGTGATATTTTACGAAGCTGTGCCTTGTTGACTTCTGCAAAGGCTCTCCGCACGGAGTCATTCAACTGATGGGTATTCTGGTATCGTTCATGTCAAACTCTCCTTCCAGAGCGTTGAAATACAAAATTATATTCTATAGGGGTGACAAGACTTTCGAACCAACCTGTACTTTATTTTTTTTTTGGTTAGTGTCTAAAATTTTATGTTTAATTTTCCAGTCAGACACGGACTTTTGCAATGGGTTAATATTTTGGATAAATATAAAATTATAAAGATTGATGGTGGTGGGGAGGGGGGGGTGAATGTCGATAGAGAAGATCAGCATTACGTTCCCGGTACAATATTAATGTATTTAAGCAGAATATAATCCAATTTGTTATTTACACCCGCTGTCTCGTTAGCAGGTGCTCGCCAACCAGGATAACTATCTGAGAATGAAGAATTGAACCCCCTCATATTAATCTACAGGGGGTAGATTGTCCTTTCTCTGTTCACCCTATCTAGGGATACCTAGTCACGTTTTTATTTAGTACTGCTCATTGTTAATAATATAATAATAATTAATAAAAAAAAAAAAAAAAAAAAAAAACACGTACTTGACAATTTTATTTTATTTTTTTTTTTTTTTCTATGTAAAATTTTGTTTTAATTTCCTAATCCGGGAAAGAACCTTTGCAATTATTTAATATAGTTAAGAATATGTTTAGAATAATATAAACCAAACCTAAGTATCTTTATATTTCTAATGTGAGCCAGACCCATATCTCTCTTTTAAACTAATGTAAATGAAACATCTTCCCTTTTTTTGGCTCTGATGTAAACAGGACTATTGCTTACTTTTCTATTAAATGGTGATAAAAGTTACTAAGATGGTTGACACAAATTTATTACACACGTACTATGCCTGCAGCTTCTCACTTAACGTCATGCTCGTTCGGAAAGCAAACCAGACGTTAAACGAGAAGCAGCTGCAATCGATAATCTAAACTGAACGAAGTTTATTTCGTCAACTTAGGCTGTATGCCAAACACATATCAAACATTTACTTAGAATCGTCATCTCATTTAAAACCGGGGCTGATTTAATACTTCTGCAGAGATGCTTAAAATAAAATATTAAAAATCTGCAATGTTATTGGTCCTGATCAGGCATAAGTTTTAATCACTTTCCCCACCGTAGTAATGTAGCTTCACGGATTTTTTCTATAAAAATTTACATGGCGATTATTCTGATTAGCACCATTCTACTGTTGAAATGGTTAGATGCAACCGTATGTTCTATTCTAATAGTTTCTTCTGATCGGTATTCTGGTATCGTTCATATGAAACTCCTTAATAATACTCCACAGAACGCTGAAATAAAAAAAATTATATTATGTAGAGGTGGCAAGACTTTCGGACCATCCTGTACATTAGAAGATTTCTGTTGTAATCCCCAAATTTGTTACAAGTCATGCTCGTTGGGAAAGCAAACCGGACGTTAAATAAGAAGCAGCTGCAATCGACAATCTAAACGGAACGAAGTTTATTTCCTCAACTTAGGGTGTATGCCAAACACATCAAAAATTTACCGTCATCTCATTTAAAACCGGGACCGATTCTACAGGAGATGCTTAAAATAAAATATTAAAAATCTGCAATATTATTGGTCCTGATCTGGCATCACGGATCCCGCCGTCGTAATGTAGCTTCACGGATTTTACTGTAAGAATTTCCATGATCAGCACCATTCTACTGTTGAAATTGCTAGATGCAACCGTAAGTTCTATCTTAGTTTCTTTAATATGCAGAATCCTCTACTAGGTTCTTGCTTTAATTTTTACGAACTTGAAAAAAAATTTAAATGCAACGTAAAGTCTGCTTTAATCTTTTTTTTTTTTTTTTTGCCCTTTCTCTACAGGGAATTTTTTCTTTACTATTAGAAACTCCCAACATCTTCGTGGTTTTATCGCCTTGTTTGGGATGAAATAATTAAGGAAAAAATAAAACTAACCGGTTAAAATAAGACCACACACCTGCTAAGTAGACAAATTTTATAAAAATTTAAATAAATACTACAAACTATGAATTAGTCTTGTAAATAAAATTTTTATTAGAATAAACGTGTATACCGTTTGAGTTTAAGATTTTTACTGCTCCAATTTTATAATAGTGCCAAAAAACAACCGCCTGATTGGCAAGTATTATTTTTTATTGAAGTGATAACTGTATAATCATACCTTAATGACAATAAAAGACTTATTGTAGAGGCCATTGCGAAAATACAAAAATATTTAGATGTCAGAAACGAAATTAAGTTAGAGAAATATTTTTATGTTCTAGAAAACACTAAGAGCGAAATTTATAACGAAAGAAAAATTCGAAACAAATGCTATAGGAATATTCAAGAAAATTAGCGAAATTACACTATCCGTATTTACTACAAGCTATTATAAGTTAATT
Organism: Acanthosepion lycidas; assembly: GCA_963932145.1. NCBI lineage: Eukaryota > Metazoa > Mollusca > Cephalopoda > Sepiida > Sepiidae > Acanthosepion > Acanthosepion lycidas. The sequence goes on along the minus strand of OZ010598.1, from coordinate 82,011,794 downwards.
ACGAATAAGAGAAAGAAATATAACTTAACGCAAAGATTCAACTTTGGTAACGGATGAAGTTTTTAAATGAACATTTTTTTTTATAAAAGCGTAATATAAGGAAACTAAGTAAAGTAGGAAAAAAAAATCTGGCTGTCGTCACAAAATACGAGCAAGATCTTAATTTAGTATTCCCCACCATCTTTCATTTTTAACGAGAGTAACTCTTCGATACATAAATCATTGCAGAATATTTTTATTAAATAATGGAAGCAAGATTCTTCTAATACTAGTCTTATTTGTCTAAATTTTAAGCTGGTAGATATAGATAAATATATCTATATACAGGGTTTTCCAAGAGTCACGAGACAGTTGGCAGAAAACACACACTTGCGAAATAGCAAAAAGGGTAATTTCTCGGGACATCTTCCATAATTCGACCAGTAAAATTTAACATTCTCACAGAAACAAAATTTCATTTGGTAAATAAATATAAAATTTACAAGGATATCAAATAGTAATGCAACATTTGGAAGACCCTGTAGTGTCGAGGATTTCTGCCCGTGAGCATCAATAATGTCTGGGTTAGAGCTATCAGTTCCTACTCGTGAGAGGAGAAAAAAAAATCCAGGCGATTACACTAGACTTGTGAATGATCTAATTAAGTGCCTTATCTGGTAAGCTGGTATTTTGTACCTGCCAAGAATGTTTCAAGGTCTTGTTATCGGCGATTGAAGCGATCTGTTGCCGTCCATATAGACAGAATTCATATCCGGACGACATCTCAGATTTGCAAAATCATCTAAAGAGAAGCCCATTTTTCTACAGTGGTAGCCAGTGAGGGTTTATAGATTCTTTTGGTGCAATCACCTTAGAATAGAATCTCCTTAGAGCGATAACACCTTCACACGGAGAGCGATAATCCTTGCATATGAATCCAATGCCAGTATGAAAGTACGATTTTTTTTTTTTTTTTTTAAATAAAGCCACCCATTTGCAGAGAAACTCGACGAGCATCTCTAAGAGCGTTACGTTAATTTGCCAGTTTCCCTTTCAGATATGGCGTATTTGTTACGGAGACAGCAAATGATTTGCATATCCAAGGAGGCGGAGGTTTGGTCCAGGGGATTTGGTGAAAACTTGACATTTGAAAAGCAGATCAAGTAATTAAAATCCACTTTCAAGATCAGTCATTCTAAACAACTATTTTGAGCGCTGATTGAGCCGACGTTTCTTTAGACAGTAAATACACATTGAGGACTTGAAGTTATTGGGACCTTGCGTTTAATAACAAGTCTAAAGTGCTGTCAAATTCTTTTAGTTGAGCAGGAGCGTATTCACTACCAAGGAGAGTTTGATTCTTTGTAGATTTTCCGTAGTATACAGGAATCATTCCGATATGTGATGCTTTGCAGAGTATAAGCGTAAATGTAGCGAAAGCTGCCGTATTCGTAACTGCTGTAAAATATAAATTATATAATAGATATTGTCAGATGTTCATCTGAATTGAGATCATGTGCGTCTTTTTGGGACTTGTTAATGTTTAATTGCTTTAATGTTTTTAGATACTTTCTCCTATGAGAAAGTTAAGCAATCAGTTAACAGATATTTAGTGCCACAGCTCTTTCAATCTAAAGAGCTTTTGGACACAATGAGATTCTTTGAATTGTTAGTTGATGCACCATTTTTCATTTCAGAGTGTCAGTGATAAGACGCTTCGGTTTTACAAGGATAGATTAGGGCGTTTCTTCCTCTTGCTCCTTCCACTGAACATCCGCTCCATGTTTGAAAGAAAAAATCCCACCAAGCAAGAGTCTCCGGGCTTCATTGCGAAATAGAGTCGTATCAATGTTTTTCTGGCACATTTTTTACATTTACGCCACGTTTGTGTACGATATACTCCGCAATTTTTTTTTTATACTCTTATGCTCAAACACATGACAGAGGAAATCTGTCTTCAGACTTTAAAACAAAATATCGAAATTTACTTCTGGGGGTGGCCTTCCTGTATGGTGAGGACATACTCCATTTTGAGGGATACAGTTCGACTGTTCGGTGGTTAGAGTGGCCATCTGAAATTTAAAAAAAAAAAAGGCATGTCACTTGTCAAAAAAAAAAAAAATCATCCCTCTCGACCATGGTCATGCTTATGTCGATATTCCGACATCACTCTTTAAAATCCTAGATGCTTTCCCCAATGTTAAATGAGAAAACTGACTGTTTTGAGGGCTGGACGGGCCCTCCTTAACATCAGTTATGTTTAGTTTATTTTGTGTTGATATTTAGTTTATTATTGGGTTCATCTCCCTCTCCTCACTTTTCATTAGAATTTTGTGTATATTTATCATTAAATTTTTATGGTATGGCGCCCCTAGCGAGAATGTGGTATTATGGTGCATAGAGGATTGATTGGTGATGGACGAGTTCTTGTGGTGAATGGGTAAATTGTAACGAGTGAATGGGTCAGGAATCGGATTAGCTAGGTATAAGATATTGTGGACTAGCCTCAACCCTCCCCTTTTTTCGGCCTTGTGCCACAATTATGTAGTTTTTACGTAATAAATATTGAGAAAACATGCTCGCCATTGTTTGCGGCCCCCAATAATAGTTAAAAGATCTGGACTGTATATTAAAGTAGTTACACAAACCAAAGAAAACTGAATTTTTTAGAAGCCTCCAAGAATAACTCATGGCAGAAGTAACTGATGAGGGATTTCCGACGCAATAACAAATTCAAAAATGTGTCTTTACATGTCGTACCTACCAGAGAATTCCGGAAGTATGTTCACTTAATTTATGCGAGATGGAAGCCATTAACCAACACAAAGGGCTTCTGTAGTTAAGCCATCAGGTTTGCAACATTAAGAGCACTTCTCGTTCTTAAGCATTTTACAGAGAGAGAAAATTGTAAGATGTTTTATTCGAAGATTACAAAAAAAAATAAAATGACACTTTACTATAGTAGCCAGTGCAGGAGGAACTGCAGTTATAAATATGAAAAACGCTCCTTTCAGCTGAAGTTAAATAGTTGAAAAAGGAAAAAAAAAAGATGTAGGAAACGTTAAGAGATATTTGCTTAGCATTTCTGAACCCATTTAAAAGAAAAGATAGTATTTCCCTATAAAAGGAGGGGATCAAAATTACAAGATCTCGAATGAATACCAGAAAATATTCATCGTGCCAATCCTTTAAGAGCCTTCAAATTTATCTTCGCTAGTTCTCTTATCAATCCATATAAACCTATAGTGTTGCAGAAATGACCAGTACCAAACACGTGTTTGCCAATTGGTTGAGGTTTTAAGATGCACTGAAGTTTTTAGTTTGTGTGAACAGGACGTCGTTACACGGCTTTCCAATGGTTCCACTACATAGATAAGATACGTCTTAATTTAGGAGTTAGGCTCAGTAAGATTATAAACGAACTGTGACAATATACTATAGTAAATGTTACGTGATGGATAGAAGATTCATTCTTACCATAATAGATCTTGGCAAAGAACTTTTCATCAATTCGAATAATTTGAACTTGATATTTAAAGAAAATACTTAGGATTTCTCATTGGCCTTTGTTTAGTTTCTGGTGTCACCATTTTGATTTTAAGTGAAAAAAGACATTCTATTTGTGCGTGGTAAAAAAGACTAATAAAAGCAGCGGAATACTATATAGAAAATTTTAAAATTACCAACATATGTAAAACCAATATGGAGAGAGAAAAAAAAAAAAAACACGAACATAAACCTTTTTATATTGTCTTCTTTCAGCTTATCCCATCTCTTGCTTGGAGTTCTGTTGAAGTCCGGCTACAAAAGTATTTATATCTCAAGAATACATCCACCAATTAGAAAAAGATAGGAAGTTTAAATAAAAAAAAAAAAAATACCGCACTCGCAAGAGTCCATGTGTGGCATTTTCAATACTGTCCAGAAAAAATTGCAGAATACAGCGGCCACTCTTATTATTTTGAGGGGTGGACGGGTCCTACTAACATTGTTTTGTTTTCGTTTTGTCTTTGGTTGATATTTTGAGTTTCTTTTCAGGGTTCATATCCCCTCCCCATCATTTCATGTATCATGGGATTTTTATTTATATACATTAAAATTTTTAATTCATGCGGTGTTTTGTAGGACCCGAGTGTATATGTGGTATTGTGGTGTGTGCAAGATTGAAAAGGTGATGGATGAGTTCTTTTGGTGAATGAATAAATTGTAATGAATGAATGGGTCATGATTCTGGTTAACTAGGAATAGGATAACTCGTGAAATACCAACCCTTCTCCACTGCCCCTTTTGGCCTTGTGCCACACTTTTGTATTTTTACAAAAATAAATCTATTTTTAGTACTGTACAGGAAAAGAGTTGCAAAATACAGCGGCCACTCTTATTATTTTGAGGAATGGGCGTTTCCTACTAACATTTGCTTTATTTTAGTTTTTATCTTTTGTTATTATTTTAGTTTGTTTTCTGGGTTCATCCCCCTCCCCCCCCATCATTTCATGAATCCATAATATTCTATATATTTTTATATATAAAAAAACGGAAAAAATGACATCTTTGGACTTTCATCAAATCTTTATGTCATGGGCTGTTTTGTAGGTCATCTCTAAATATGCGGTATTGTGGTATATGCAGGATTGAATGGTGACGGATGAGTTCTTTTGGTGAATGAATAAATTGTAATGAATGAATTGGTCGTGAATCTAATTAACTAGAACTAAGATAGCAAATGAAGGCCAGTCTCTCCCCATTTCCCCTTCGGCCTTGTGCCAAAAATTTCTATATTTACCAAATAAATATACTGTAAAGGCAAGGCTATAACTAGTATATATTTTTTTCCAGTACAGACCTCCCTTGATTAATGCGTTTTTGATTACTGCGCTAAGATTTGTATATACCAAAATTTGATTAGTGCATACATAATACTCGATTAGTGCGGTAAAACCTTTTTCAGTTTAACCATAGTAATTGAAATTGATTTTTTTTTATTGTTACCGATGTACACATTAGCCGCACTAATCGAGGAATTCCTGTTTGGTCTGGTTTGTTTTACGGCATATCAACCTCAATGGGTCATTTAATGCCGATAACATTTTTTTTCCTGATAATATTTTTGTTTTGTCAAAAATCTAATTCTGCTAATATTTTTTTCTCAAAAATGTATAGCTGGTAACATTACTTTTTCAAAAACATTATCAGAGGCCTTGCTGTTGGATGTAGTTTATCGTCATACCCAGGATGCAAATGTACTTTATCGACATATCCAGGATGCAGATGTAGTTTATCGTCATACTTAGTACGCAGATGTAATTTATCGTCATACCCAGGACGCAGATATAGTTTATTGTCATACCTAGAACGCAGATATAGTTTGTCGTCATACACAGGATGCAGATATTGTTTGTCGTCATACCCAGGATGCAGATGTAGATTATCGTCATACCCTGGACGCAGATATACTTTGTCAGTCATACCCAGGATGCAGATGTAGTTTGTTTTTATACCCAGGACGCAGATATATTTTGTCGTCATACCCAGGACCCAGATGTATATTATCGTCATACCCAGGACGCAGATATAGTTTGTCAGTCATACCCAGAATGCAGATATAGTTTGTCAGTCATACCCAGGACGCAAATATATTTTGTCGTCATACCCAGGACGCAGATGTAGTTTGTCGTCATACCCAGGACGCAGCTATAGTTTGTCGTCATACACAGGACGCAGACGTAGTTTATCGTCATACCCAGGACGTGGATGTAGTTTTTATGTTATACCCAGGACGCCGGAATTCCTGTATTTTTATTTTTTTTAAGCTTAAAGAAATCTCTTCATGCTTTGCCTTTGATATATGATTTCAGGAATCGTTGTTATTACGATATTTTTTTTACAGTACCACGCATGATACACGCCTAGGCGATCATTTATCTTTCGATACATGACGGTATATTTGTCATCCACGGTTGTTTAGCTTTTTACACATAGCTGGGGGAGAATAAGAGTATTCATACCATTCCCACGTAACGGAATTCAAACTTGGCTCTCCGATTCCTCAAGCCGAGCCGCTATCCTTTACTCCACCGTGCCTACCCTGCGATATTAGACAGTTAAAAACTTACAAGTATTCTATTTTCGAGTTCTCCGTGGATGTGCGGGTGGTGTAATGTATAATGGCTCGAAATTGATAATCGGAAAACCGAGTTCGAATTGCGCTTGTTATACTTCGTTATGCGTAAATACACCTGAGAAAGGTATGCATCTACCTTTTATTTCCCAGCTATAGGTTAATTAGTAAAACTAGTATCACTAAAGCATTAGTAGGTTGGTGCAAAAATAATGACGTAATAATGTCGTTTTTTGACGTTAAAAAATACGTCAAAAACGACATTATTTCGTCATTATTTTTGCACCAACTTAATAATATCTCCCAAAGAATTCTTCTTACGTTCAAAAAATATAATTGTCTTTAAATGCTTCTTTTTTTTAATATTTACTGATGCATAAATACACCTGAGAAAAGTATGCACCTACCTTTTCTTTCCCAGCTATGGGTTAATTAGTAAAACTAGTATCACTAAATTATTAATATCTCCCCAAAAATGCTTACGCTCTAAAAATATAATTGTCATTAAATGTTTTTCTTTGTAGATCGAATATTTGCTTTTTTTTAACTTAAAGAAATCGGTTTCCGTTAATTACTGCATAATTGTTATTGCGATATTAGACAATTAAATACTTACAAGTATTCGATTTTTCGTGTTTTCTCTGGGTGAGTAAGACTCGTTAACAAAACTGGGCGGGGCATTATATGAATAATAATTGTGACCGGTAGAAGAGTTGTAATGATAAGTTAAACAACGCCGAGTCTGGTCATACCCTAGACAGGTAACCGCTTGGGAATACCAGATGCTTTAACCTAGGATGTGTGGGTGGTGTAATGGATAAACACTCGGACTTTTTAAACGGAGAGCCCAGTTCCAATTCCAGTTGTGTTCGTTATATTCGCACATTCTTGGGAAGGTATCTATCTATCTATCTATCTATCTATCTATCTATCTATCTAACTGTAATTTCAGTCTCCTCATATCTATCTATCTAATTTTAGTCTTCTCATGTCTATCTTATTTCAGTTTTCTCATATCTATCTATCTATCTATCTATCTATCTATCTATCTATCTATCTATCTATCTATATATCTAATTTGAGTCTCCTCATATCTATCTATCTATCTATCTATCTAATTTGAGTCTCCTCATATCTATCTATCTATCTATCTATCTATCTATCTATCTATCTATCTGTAATTTCAATCTCCTCATATCTATCTCCTTATCCAATTTTAGTCATCTCATGTCTATCTAATTTCAGTTTTCTCATATCTATCTATCTAATTTTAGCCTACACATATCTATCTATCAATCTAATTTCAGTCACTTCATATCTATCTATCTATCTATCTATCTATCTATCTATCTATCTATCTATCTATCTATCTATCTATCTATCTATCTATCTAATTTGAGTCTCCTCATATCTATCTATCTATCTATCTGTAATTTCAATCTCCTCATATCTATCTCCTTATCCAATTTTAGTCATCTCATGTCTATCTAATTTCAGTTTTCTCATATCTATCTAATTTTAGCCTACACATATCTATCTATCTATCAATCTAATTTCAGTCACTTCATATCTATCTATCTATCTATCTATCTATCTATCTATCTATCTAATTTGTGTCTACTCATATCTATCTATCTATCTATCTATCTCGGGCCATTATTGAGACATCCGGTTGAGGCATGGCACGTGGAACTAGTACAAAACACTCCGGTGGACGAAATAAAGGGTTCAGTTCGAAATTCGAAACACCTGACGAAGGCCGGAGCGTACAACGACCGAAACGTTGTGAATATGGCAACGACGATGAGGATAACAGTCCGAGTAATGCAAATAATGCAAGTAATCATAATATCTAATCTCAGATATATAGAGAGATATTTAAGAAAAATTCCAATCCCTTGAAGAAGGCCGGAGCCTGCAACGACGGAAATGTTGTGAATATAGCAATGAAGATGAGGATAACTGTTCGAATAATGTAAATAATGCGTGTAATCATAATACCTCATCTCACCTATATAGACAGATATTGAAAAAGCGGTTTTGTCGTATTGTTGAATTTTAAGGCATTCACCTCTGTTAGAATATAATTCTTTTAAAATAATTTCAATATATTTGAACCAATAAACTTAATTTTATATGTAAGCATTAGTCGTATTTATAGTTGAGTCTATATAGTTAATCATCAGCCATGTTTATTCTTGAGACAATTGGTATGCTTTAGTTATGTTTATAATTGAGTTTATAGGCACGAATTAGTCATGTTTAAACTTGAGACTGTAAGTTCACATCCGTCATGTTTATAAAGGAGTCTATAGGTTAATATATTTTGTGTTTATACTTGAGTCAATAGGCAAATATTTGGTGTCGAAAGCTTTCACCTGGAAGGTGGCCTTTTGGAGACTTACCCCAGTTCTGGAAATGCAGTCTTCGTCTTCGAGGGCCAATTGGTAACGAAATGCTAAAATCGGAGTAGCTTCTAGAAAAATATTTTATCTAATATCTACAGATATTTTGAGTAACACAGTAAATGTTAAAATCATTTAGAGATAGATATTGGAAATGAATTAATAGTATAAAAATAAATTAACATTATTTATTAAACAAATACTTGAAGACATTTATTCAATTTATGTGTTAGCTATATATTATCACGGCAAAGAGTAACTGCATTTATAGATATACATTGGAAATTGTTGTACTAGAGAAAGTATAGTGGTCTATTTGTTTTTCTCGCCCCATGTCAAACATTGGGGTTACCATATGTAGTGATATGTTAATAAGAATAGACCAAACAATTTATATTTAACGTAAAAATACCACGAAACATGAAATACAAGAATAAACTAAATGGTTTCAAAACATAACATTTGTATTTAGTTTGTGTATTGATGTAAATGCGTAGAAGTTAAAATTTGTAGGTGTTATGTCCTTTAGACTGTGAATATTTTTATCTCAGCTCACAAAAGTTGAATTAATTACAAAGCTGAGAAATGCTGAATAAATTGTAGCTTTAGAAGAATATTTCAAAGGGAAAAGTTATTGTTGCATGTTTGGAAATGTTTTGTATGCTTGTAATGTAGGTTGGCAAATTTCGTACGTACATGCGCGTGAATATGCTTTTACCGTCTGACCGCCCATGGTCTAGACGAGAAACCTTAAGGTCACATCTTCGCAGAAGGGAAGAGTAGAGAAGAGAGAAAGCAGCAAGCTTGTCTCTGCTATTTATAGTTAATGTAATCAAGTGACAGGCTCACAGAAAATGGCTGGAGTAATTGACTTGGTTACGCGCTAGAAAAATATTCGTACGTTAGTGGATTGCAACGCCCACTTGTGTGTTTATTGACCAATTAGAAGCTGTTTTTTTTTTAAGAATATTTACTAAACTGAGTAAGTTCTCTGATCCCCTTTTTGCACAGATTTGTACAAAATTCAACATTGATAAGAAATTGGTAGTGGAGTGCTATAAAAGGAATTACAATGACAGTTTTATCTAATATCTAATATCTACGTCGTTAATTGGTTCCAAAGGCTACGGCTTAGGACGAAGAACGACTTGAGTTAGAATAACAACACGATAAACCGCAAATAAACACTCCCCGTTGCCTATTACAGTATTTATGGTATGTACGTACAGTATTCTGAATAAAATGATAAAAAATAATTAAGTTAAAATCAATTTTAAATTTACATAAACTCGAGTAAAACGAACTAAGGTTGAGATTTTATATTCTATATTATATTTAAGAAAATGACTTAACTCTAAACGAATTCATCACTGTATTTATTTAAATAAACGTCAAAGAATTAAACTCCTTCCAATTATAACATATAATGACAGAGCATATAATATAAATATTTATGGAAATTAATTGTCAGTACTTTTTCTATAGAAATGCAATAGAATTATATATCTGGCAGATGATTTCTCCATTGACTTTAACAACTCAATGGGGAAACAATAGCTGGTTACATTCAATACCTAAAAAAAACAACTTCTAACGTTTGATCATCATAGAGCAGTTCCTGAATTTCCATCTATTTCAATAAACATGTGTTCTCTCAAGGAGGCCCCATTGCCTGGAACATCTCTTGAAACTTAACTTCAGATCTCAAATGGGACTCGTATGGACGACCCATCGTTAAGAATGCGAGAAAAATGGTCGGTTCGTTGTACTGCTTCAGTAAGTACCTGAATCATTCTGCTATAATGCACACGATTCAGATCAGGACGAACATGGAATTACTGCGGCCATATCTAGGTTTTAGCTGCCCAGTCTTACCTTCCCAATCTTAGCAGAGTTCAGAAACGTCTACACGGTCTTGTAGGTGCTGAATTGTTTACCAGCTTCCAAATCCTTTCCCACATACAAAATGTTGGAAGCACCTAGCTACTCAGCCACTATTTCCATCGAAAATATTCTGACGAGGTACAACCCATAGTTTTTCCGAATCTAACCCTTTTAGCTAATGCCCGGTGGCCGCGTACACTGAAGCGAACCACGCTCATTTCCTTCGTATTACTTTAGTAAGGAGTAAGTTCCATTCTGATAGCTTCTTTTCAGGAACTGTTACTTTGTGGAACAGACTCCTAAGAGGATTCTCTCAGATGATTAATAGAGAGCAGTTTAGATTTGAAGGACTTAAAATTAAAAAGTCATACTTAGCGCCAGTGTACAACATGCTGAATGTTGTTTTTTTTACATCGGCCGCTAATTTAATCTTATCTTATCGGACAGTTCGGATTTAAATAGTTGTATATATATATATATATATATATATATATATATATATATATATATATATATATATA
>OZ010598.1:81965887-81990887 GCA_963932145.1 Acanthosepion lycidas | reverse complement strand
GTCCTGGACATGTCGATAAACTACACCCGTGTCCTGGGTAAGACGATAAACTACGTCCAATAACAAGTCCTCTGATCAGAAGGTTTTGAAGAGCGTGGAACCACATCTTAATTGTTGGTGTTCCTAGTTTCACCCTGACCCGTGGTGGTAGCACCTGTTAGGGTCACAGCTATGGGCAAATAGTTAACTCGTAAACCAAGGTAAAAACACTATGAAAGTGTAAAAAAAAATAGGTTTTAATACCATAAATACTTTGTAAAAAATTATTATCAGCAATAAACTTTTAAAGAAAAATATATTACCAACAATACCTTTTTGAAAAAATTATTACCAGCAATACTTTTTTGTAAAAAATATTACCAGAAATAGATTTTTGAAGGAAAAAATTATTACCAGAAATAGATTTTTGACAAAATAAAATATTACAAGCAATAAAAATTTTGTCGGCATTAAATAATCCATGCTGTAAAACCAAACAGGCCAAACCAAAACTATTAGATTGGTGGAAAAATAATGACGTAATAATGTCGTTTTCTGACGTATTTTTACCGTCAAAAAACGACATTATTATGTCATTATTTTTTGCACCAACCTAATATAACGTTTGACATGCCGCCAAACAAAATCAACCAACATAAAAGAACTCTTTCATGACATTAATCCATATAATATCCTACAATTTCTTAAAGAAATCAAACTTTATTCCAATATATAACTTCAAAAAATAACCAAAAACCTAAATATTAGGTTGGTGCAAAAATAATGACGTAATAATGTCGTTTTTTGACGTTAAAAAATACGTCAAAAAACGACATTATTACGTCATTATTTTTTTGCACCAACCTAATATAACCTCTTCTATTATGTCCACACAATTATGTATATGCACAAAAGCTGAGTATCATCTACCATGTAATCAATTGTGAAAGCAGAATATCATATATCATATTTTAATAATTCAATGCTTTCCAAAAAATTAAATTTCGACATTAAATGACCCATAAGGTGTTGATGTGCCGTTAGACAAATCAATCAATCAGTCTTAAAACTACATGCTTATATCAGGATGTTTATTTATTATATTCCCATTTTTAAATTCCATGACTAATTTTACTTTAAAATTTAAAGTGTACCTCAGAGTGTCAGTTATTCTAACAAGTGCTTCCTGAATTTTAAAAAAAAAGTTTAAAAACTTTGGTCTGTTGGGACTCATTTACGCTAGATCTCAAGTGTGACTTATATATTCTATCAAACGCTAAAGATTCTGGAAAAATGGTCGATTCCTTGTAGTGTTCCGGTAAGCAACTGATTAATCACACAACGCTATATGTTCACAAGAATCAGATCAGACAAAAAAACGGAACGTTGCTACCATAACGTGGCTGAAGCTACACAATCCTTTCCAGGCTTGACAAAATTCTCAAACATTTTTGGGCAGTCAGTTTTAGGCAAACGTGGACCTTTGTACTAGCAAAGACATCTACTGGTTCAAAGGTTGAGATCTAACAGACTTATAATCTTTATGAATTGATGCAATTCCTCCATCAGATGTACAAAGCGTAGTCAGAGTTTGGAAGGCGGTTTCTGATGGGCGAGAAAAGGAATTCTTTATTGATGTCGTCAAATATAAGCATCCATGGATTATCTGTACAATTTCTACAGCTTATTGTATCCATCAGAGTTAAGATCAATCACTTCACTTCTTTGAATGTTAAAGAAATATTTAGAAATGAATAAACGTGTTTACTATAAGACGTTGTTTTAAAAGGGCAGTTTTTTTTTTTTTTTATGACACCGCTTTTTCTTAGCTACTTTCATTCTTCGGCAAGGTATATTGTTTTAAAAAGCGATGATTGTAATAAAACCTGAACATATGAAGTGAATTTATACATTTTCTTTGTTCACTATTTACCCATATCTGGGACCCTAACAGGTGCTACCACCCCGGGTCAAGGTGGACCTGGGAACACCAGCAATTAAGAGGTGGTTCCACGCTCCTCAAAACCTCCAGATCAGAGGCCTTGCTGTTGGATGCAATTTAACGTCATACCTAGGACGCCTCATGGGGGGGGGGTCTTACCCCTCTACAGAGGTGCAGTCGGCGTATTCTAAAGCCCCAGCCGACAGGGCCGATTACATTAATTCTAATTGAATTGGCTTTTAAAATGTTGCCAATATAAAATTATTCTTGTACAGTGTAACCCGGATATAAGAGAGTTGTCGGGACCGGACACGAAGTCTCTTATATCCGGGTTTCTCTTATATTCGGGTTTAGTCTATTTTGTTTAGGTCAGTATGGCTCTAATTTGGGACCAGATAAAAATATATCTTATATCCGGGTTTCTCTTATATCAGGGTCTCTTATATCCGGGTTACACTGTAAATAAACAATCTAATAAATAATTAGTGTTTTTATTGAAAATTCTTAAGAACAAAGATATAATATATAATACTTTTTCATCATATGTTTAGGTTTTGAGAGTGATTCATTGCTCCTTCTCAGGCTAACGTTCTCAAATGACATGAAGTGGAAAGACTGCACTGAATCCATTGCTAGGATTCCTGCTTAGAAAGTTGGTTCACTGTATCGTGCTAGACAATTTTTCACTCCCGAATGTCTCTTACAAATCTATGACTCTACCATTCGTCTAGGATTAGAATATTGCTGTTACACATGGTCAGATGTTCTTGCTACATATCTAGGAATCGACCGTAGCCGGATTAATCGAGTCAATGTGAACGATGTTTCCATAGCTGAATAGTTTTTGCTTCGTCAGGGCTACTTACAGTTTTGAATTGAGAGTTTTCTTTCTCCTAGACTGGTTACCACCCAAGGCCATAGAACACAGTCTGTCCTGTTATTAACTCATTTCTGAGGGGAAGAAGAATTTGACTCATACCTTTCCCAAGGAAAGTGAATGCGATGAACTCAACTGGGATTCGAGCTCAGCTCTCCGATTCCTCAATTTTAACCGCAATCCATTACTCTACAGCGCCTATCTAGAGATCGTTGATAAAATCCAAAGAATAATCAGCAATATTATTGATCCTGATCTGGCATCTAAGCTTTAGTTTCTTTCTCGCCGCTTTAAAGTTACCTCCTTGTGCCTTTTTTATAAGGACTTTCATGCTAATTGTTCGGATGAGGTCTTCGCTGTTGTACCTAGACTATATGAATTTAAGGTCAATACTAGACTAGAGTCGAGGTCCCATTAACTTACAGTTGAGTTGGCTCGATGTAGCCGTAGGTTTTATGCTAGTTGTTTCTTCTTTCGCACTTCTTGCTTGTGGAACTCTCTTCCGGCTCCGACCAACTTTACACTTAAAAAATTTAAAGCGACGTCAGTCGTTATCTATTGTTTTGCTGGTTGTTCTTCTATTGTTCTCGATCCTCATTCTTGATTCTGTAATATTTTAATTAATACTGAATTACATGTTTGTTATTATTAATAATATTCTAAAACATTATTGGTATCCTAATTATTAATATTCTAAAAAAGAACAGTTTCCATAAGTGGAACACTTTACTCTTATTAAACATGCAAAAACAGGTTCTTTCTCTCTATATATATATTACTTTCTCTCTCTATTACTTTATATCTCTTTGCCCATATATATATATATATATATATATATATATATATATATATATATATATATATATATATGTGTGTGTGTGTGTGTGTGTGTGTGTGTGTGTGTGTGTGTGTGTGTGTTTGTGTGAATTACAATTAATGTGATCCAAGGAATCTCATTCATTTTAATTCACTTATATGCTCTATAATAAAAATTATCTTCTTTGATTACTTACCCACGGAATTTTTTACCTGGTATATATATATATATATATTACCTGATATATATATATATATATATATATATATATATATATATATATATGTGTGTGTGTGTGTGTGTGTGTGTGTGCGTGTACGTACGTATATATATATATATATATATATATATATATATATATATATATATATATCTTCGCTATGGTACCTAGACTTTTTTAATTTAAGCGCAATACAGGAATCCAAGAAAGACATTTTAGTCACTAACACACAAAAAAAGCATGTCTCATATCGAGAATATTTAACATCAAAAAACATAAAAGAAAAAAATATTAATTATTTTTAATAATACGTGGAAATCTCCACCCTTCGCCTGATGACGGTCGCGAGACCGGAAACCCGTGTAGCAAAATTAAGTAAAATAAAGCGTACTATTTTAAAAAACAAAAACAAAAAAAACATTACAATCAAAAACTTTTGCGGTTTCTCTCTTCTTTTTAATATACACACTTTTCTCTCGTTGGAACTACCATAACCTCTTCCTTTTATATATATATATATATATATATATATATATATATATATATATATATATATATATATATATATATATGTATATGTATGTATTTATGTATAGTTAGGTAGTTAATGCTATTTACTTTGAGCTCCTTGATAAAATCAAAAGAAGAATCAGCAATATTATTGTCCTGATCTGGCGGCTCGGCTTCAGTCACTTTCCCCACAGCCGTAAGATTGTCTCTCTGTGCCTTTTCTAGAAGGACTTTCATGCTAATTGTTCGGATGAGGTCTTCGCTATGGTACCTAGACTTTTTGAAATTAAGCACAGTACTAGACTTGCAACGAGGTCTCGTCAATTTACAGTTGAGTTGGCTACTAGATGTAACGATAAGTTCTATGCTAACAATTTCTTATCCGGCACTTTTCGCTTGTGGAACTCACTTCCGACTCCATGCTTTCCAGCTATCTTTAATCTGCAAAAACATGAATGAAAATGTCTATTGCTATCTACTGTCGTCCTGATTACTCTTTTCTCTTCGCACATATTATTAATGTTTCTGTGTTCATAATTCTTCACCATCCTGTAACCCCTTGTGTCTTAGTGGCTTTACTGCCTTGCTTGGGTGAACAAGATTACAAAAATTCTAATCATCGCTTTTTAAAACAATAAACATTGCCCTAGAGTGAAGCTAGCTAAAAAAGCGGTGCCATCGGAGAAAAACCGCCCTTTTGATATCGCACCGAAAGTTGATGTTTGTCGGATGATTTACCAACCAACAGACCCTTTACAGAGTAAGTCAATCCCTATTCTTTCGCTATTTCCGTTGCAAATATGCAGAAAAAACTATATTCATTCTTTTCATCAATTCAGATATTTACAGTTAGGACCCACCATGCCACATCCACAGGCTCGGAGCATCGTCATTTCCTTCGTATTACGTAGATAAAGTGGAAATTAAACTCAGACAGATTCTTCCCCCAAAATCTTACTTTCTGGGACAGATTCTCGAGAGGAAGCTTCTTAAATTATTCAAATCTAGGATCAACCATTACCAATACCTACATAGTCTAAATCTGAACGCAGTTCCTCATATTGCGTTGATACAACAACCTCCTTCAGTAACCCTCTATATTGAGTGGCTCTTGGGTTTTGTTTTTAGCACAACAAAATGGGGTATTTCTGATATGCCTGGAGCTGGAGTCGCTTAAGCTCCCTTTTCCAGCCTTGAATTCAAAATCATTTGCGTGGTCTTGGAGAATAGTGCTCTTCTTTGCAAACTGTTTTTCCCAGATGGAAATTCAGATGTCTATCGCAAGCCTATATCGATGTATTCATTTGTTGTTTATTTTTGTTTTTTACGGATTATCAACCTTTTTGAGGTTATTTAAAGCCGGAACATATTTTTGTATTTTAAGAATCTTTTGCAAATCGTAATAATTTTTTATACAAATCTTACTATTTAACCCATAACTGGGAGAAGTCGAAGTAGATTCACACGTTCCCCAAAGGCATTTGGACGTAAGTAAATATAACAAATCCGACGGGAAATCGAACTAGGCTCTCCGAATTCTCATTCCAAGACGTTATCCATTACACCACCCACACATTCAAGCTAAAACACACCTGGTATTCCCCACTGCTCACCCTTTGTTCTGGGTATGACGATAAACTACATCCGGCAGCAAGGCCTCTGGTCGGTAGGTTTTGAGAGGCGTGGAACCACCTCTTAATTGCTGTTGTTCCCAGATCGACTCTGACCCGGGGTGGTAGCACCTGTTTGGGTCCCAGCTATGGGCAAATTATGAAATCTCAAGCAAAAACAAAAGACTATGGAAATATGAAAATACGTTTTTATAGTAAAAATACCAGCAATACATATTTATATTTAAAAAATTACCAACGACATATATTTATAGTAAAATTACCAGCGGTATATTTTTAAGAAGAATTAACAATATATTTTATAGGAAAATGAGTAATAATAGATTTTTATAGCCAGATGACCAATAATACATGTTATCTATAGATGAAGCCATAAAATTGCATTCAAAATATTTAGATTTCGACATTAAATAACCCATAGAGTTTGATATGCCTTTAAACAAAATCAACCAACCAACCAATCATTGGTCACCCATCTAAATATTGACCAGATTCAACGTTGCTTAAAATCAGTGATCGAACGAGACAAATGTTCAGACGAAGTATATTCTTTAGTTTCATCAGGTAAAGTCATTACAGGAGATGTCATGCTACCAGGATGGAGTCAAAACTCCTTATTTAACTCTCTATTCGATTTGTAACGCAGAGGTTCTAATCAGATATCTTTTTTTTCTCAAGAAATATTACTTTGTGTACTCCCTCGTGAGGGGAGGGGGGCTTATTTGAAAATTATTTTGTAACACTCTACTTTGAGTTGCTCTTGAGCCTTATCATTGTTTGAATAGTATGAAAAAAATATCGCAGTTACAAATTTATTAACTACTACACCATTTCGCGGAAACCAATGATTATTACGGGAATTATCATATACATAGCGATGTTCGATGTTTGCAAGTGGAAAAATCCCTGTTTGTTTTCTATTAGCTAAGGAACATTGGCAAATAAAACAAAATCCACTTGTTTTTATTCCAAATGTGGCTTTTGTTTTTGGAAACTGACTTCAGAACTACATAATGTTTACGACACC
Organism: Acanthosepion lycidas; assembly: GCA_963932145.1. Taxonomy (NCBI): domain Eukaryota; kingdom Metazoa; phylum Mollusca; class Cephalopoda; order Sepiida; family Sepiidae; genus Acanthosepion; species Acanthosepion lycidas. The sequence goes on along the minus strand of OZ010598.1, from coordinate 81,983,884 downwards.
CCCAGCGTAGTTCTTGTCAAAGGGGTGTTGGGTTGGAAATAAGCTCATATCAACTGATCTCGTCTCAGTTCATGCTGTCTGTGTTATATCAACGAAATGAAGAGGTGTCGGGGTGGGCGTGAAAAACGGCCATAAACGTATTAACTAGAGGGTATGATTTGCACAAAGTAATGATCTATGGGTCTCTGTCTCCTGCCGGCCCGGCGATGAACGACGCATGCGCATATCTAGCAACGTCACAATCGGTTATCATCTGCATTTTGAATTTTCAGTGCTGAAGCTCAAATGGGGTGAATATTTAGTAAAAACAAAAGAAAAAAAAAATGAACGCACAAAATAGGATTGATATATGGTTCTCTTATTTTGTATTTTCGTGGTGAGAATTTGAGCAGGGAAATTATATGCATGTCGGATTATGAAAAATATATAAATAAATGGACAAAGATAAACAAAATAAAACAAAAAAAATCACCAAGTTTATAGTGATTGTGCAAAATTATTTAGAGGTGGAGTTTGGTCTTAGTTTTAAAATGACTATCATTTGATAGATAGATAGATAGATAGATAGATAGATAGATAGATATACACATACACACAGTAGCAGAAACACACACATATGTATGTAAGAACAGAATTAGATGGCTCGATAGATAGGAACAGATGGGGTATATATATATATATATATATATATATATATATAGAGAGAGAGAGAGAGAGAGAGATAGATAGATAGATAGATAGATAGATAGGTATAAACATACACACAGTAGCAGAAACACACACACATGTATGTAAGAACAGAATTAGATGGCTCGATAGATAGGAACAGATGGGATATATATATATACATATATATATATATATATATATATATATATATATATATATATATATATATATATATATATATATATCGATAGATAGATAGATAGATATGAACATACAGATAGTAACAGAAACAGTTATATATATATATATATATATATATATATATATATATATATATATATATATATACATACATACATATATATATGTATATACACACACACATATATATATATATATATATATATATATAGATAGATAGATAGATAGATAGATAGATAGATAGGAACAGATGGGATAGATAGATAGATAGATATATAGATAGATAGATAGATAGATAGATAGATAGATAGATAGATAGATAGATAGATAGATAGATAGAATTAGAATTAGATATGAACATGCAGGTAATAACAGAAACAGTTATATATATATATATATATATATATATATATATATCGATAGATAGATAGATAGATATGAACATACAGATAGTAACAGAAACAGTTATATATATATATATATATATATATATATATATATATACATACATACATATATATATGTATATACACACACATATATATATATATATATATATATATATATATAGAGAGAGAGATAGATAGATAGATAGATAGGAACAGATGGGATAGATAGATAGATATATAGATAGATAGATAGATAGATAGATAGATAGATAGATAGATAGAATTAGAATTAGATATGAACATGCAGGTAATAACAGAAACAGTTATATATATATATATATATATATATATATATATATATATATATATATATATATATAAAGAGCGAGAGGGAGATAGATAGATAGATAGATAGATAGATAGATATGAACAGGCAGATATGAACAGGCAAATATTAAAAGAATTAAATAGATAGATAGATAGATAGATAGATAGATAAGAACATAATTCGATCGATCGAGAAATCGATAGATAGAGGGATAGATATGAACCGGCACATATTTTCAGTATGACAGATACTTATTAACAAAATGTTATATAAACACACACACACACACAGATTGAGAGAGAGAGAGTGAGAGAGAGAGAAAAGAAATGAAAAACTCGAAGTGAACAGACTTCAGTTGATATGAATATAGATAGATAGATAGATAGATAGATAGATATTTGCATACTGTGAAAATGAATAGTGAAACAAGTAGTAGAAAGAATATGAAGCAAGTAAATATTAAGTAGAGCTATGAAAGTGTAGGGAGATAGGGAGAGCCATGATAACTTACTGAAGAGGTATCGGTTTGAAATTCCAATCACGTGAAGAAGGCCGGAGCGTACAACGTCCGAAATGTTGTGTGTATGACAGTAAAGATGAGGATAACAGTCCGAATAATGTAAATGATACAAGTAATCATAATACCTCATCTCAAAGATATAGAGGTCAAAACGTTGTGAATATGGCAATGAAGATGACGAAAACAGTCCGAATATTGTAAATTATGCAAGTAATCATAATACCTCATCTCAGAGATACAGAGGTCGAAACGTTGTGAATATGGCAATGAAGATGAGGATAACAGTCCGAATAATGTAAATAATGCAAGTAATCATAATACCTCATCTCAAAGATATAGAGGTCGAAACGTTGGGAATATGGCAATGAAGATGACGATTACAGTCCGAATAATGTAAATAATGCAAGTAACCATAATACCTCATCTCAGAGATATAGAGGCCGAAAAGTTGTGAATGTGGCAATGAAGACGAGGATAACAGTCCGAATAATGTAAATAATGCAAGTAATCATAATACCTCATCTCAGAGATATAGACAGAAATTAAAACATCTCAAGCAATATAAAAGCTGGAGTTGCTGTTTGAAATTAATTTAAAAAATTGTCGATACATTTAAATAATGAATAATTTCGCTTGCCATTTAGCTGACCACATAATGAGGAAAGAAGGCTTGGAAAATCTGATACAGGACAGAGGAAAACAACGTATATCATACTTAGTGAACTTGTGTTAATGGATGGCGCAACACGGTTTAGGATAGATAACCTTAAGATAATTGAAGAGCTACAAGAGAGAGGTAGTTGTGATTAGCCATGATCGCCTACGTCCTGAGGGGGACGCGACACATAACGAAGAAGACCTAGCTGATATATTTCAAGATGTGAAAGACATCTACATAACAGCCCATCTTGAAAATGTCTGCAAGTATGTTTGAAAGTGTTCGATCACAAACATTCCTGTAATACCTACATTCATTGAACCCAAATATACAATCTTATGTGCATGAAGTAAAATGGCTTATTGCAAAAATATTTAAAATAGTTTTGCTTTATTTTTTTTATTTTTAAAAAAATAAGATTCGTAACAGCATACCAATAGTGTGACAGTTATCCTCGCAGAAAGTGGATCGGATGAGTCGATTTCAAACCTCTGCCTAGTCGCGTTTCCCTTCGTACAAATTCCCTTGAGAAAAGCATGTGAATAGCACTTTTTGTTCCTAAACTGTCAATGCAAATAAAAACTCTGAATTCACAACTGCAGAAAAAAGCAACGGGAAACCACTCCCCTCTTTTCCACAAGAAGTCATGGCAATTCTCAGGAAACTGTGAAGGACCATGATCGTCTGTTGGCTAAAAGTTTAACATCGGAGAATATAGAAAACCTAAGAAAATTGCTGATTTTCGAAAACGAAAAAGCGACGCTAAATGGTTTGAAAAGAATAAAATTAGAAATATCAATTTCCTTGGTTAGAACAGAGTATTCACTCATAGCTGGGATGGCTATATAATTCCGAAAAAGGTGACCATGATTTGAAACCTGATTTGAAACAATAGCTCAAAGACAGGGGTCAAAAGTTGAGAATCGTCAAAGCTAATGACGTCACCGACACGGCATGTTATGAGAAATACGGTGCTACTGAAAATTGAAGAATCCCTAAAAGTGCTTGGCTGGGGAAACTGGGAGGTCTCAAATTCGAGGAAGACCACCTACGATTGATCGGAATTGACCAGTCAGGATGAAGAATCACTCTGGGGAGAAATTTGGCAGAAACTACTGCTTATTTAGAGCGTGAGTTCAATACCCGGTTAAAGCAGGTGATAACTGACAACTGACATCCATTAGACATGGCACGTGGAACTAGAACAGTCTACCCCAGTGAGCGAAATAAAGGGTTCAGTTTGACATTCCAACCACCTGAAGAAGTTACAACGGCCGAAACGTTGTAATGAATATGGCGACAAAGATGAGGACAATAGTCCGAATAATGTAAATAGTTTACATAATACCTTATCTCAGAAATATAGACAGATACTGAAAGGCCGAAAAGTTGTAATAAATACGGCGACAAAGATGAGGACAATAATCCGAATAATGTAAATAGTGTACATAATACCTCATCTCAGAAATATAGACAGATACTGAAAGGCCGAAACGTTGTAATAAATATGGCGACAAATATGAGGACAATAGTCCGAATAATGTAAATAGTGTACATAAATACCTCATCTCAGAAATATAGACATATACTGTCTATATTTCTATATTTATATCACATATATATATTTCTGAGATGAGGTATTATGTACACTATTTACATTTTTCGGATTATTGTCCTCATCTTTGTTGCCATATTCATCACGAACTTTCGACCCTTCAGTATCTGTCTATATTTCTGATATGTCGTCATATTTATTACAACGTTTCGGTCGTTGTACACGCCTGCCTTCTTCAGGTGGTTGGAATGTCGAATTGAACCCTTATCTATCCTACATATATTCATAATATACACTTTGCATTCCTTTTTTGCCGCCTTTACATCAACCTTATTCAGATTGACGTGAAGCCTTTCATCCTTCTTGGACTTTGTGAACAATAGTATCAAAAAACTTATAATTGATATATGTAATTTGAACCAAGCTGAAAATTTAAATTTTTATCTTTTACATCTTCTTGTATGTGCTTTGTTCCTTCCGCGGGTTGGTGATCATGACTCTCCACAATTTCCTAACCTTTGTAGTGTTTGACAATGTATTTTTTTATTGCTATCTCTCCTAATCCATGTTATGTCATACATTAGCCCACACTCGTTAGGAAGGTTATGAGCTGCTTTTCTATATCCTATCGCCTTTAATATTTCCTGTGAGTGTCAAATTTGCCATGCCCTCTTTCCTCATTATGTACCCTAGAAATTTCAACAGTCCATTTCTTAGGTTAAGTATAAGTGTTAATTTTTATCATTTTCTCTAAAAAAAATTGTCTTTGCTTTCATTTTCAGTCCATGGTATTCTCAGCATCCTTCTGTAGAGCCACATTTGTAACGCCTCAAGTCTTTTCTTTATCCATGAGGAGATTGTCCAGAATCCCCTGCCATGCTACAATAACAGTCCAGTATTCACTTTCATTACTACATAATTGTCCATTAGCCCTTTCATAGTTTCTAACAAAACTTTCTTGTTACTAAATAATTTGCTTAGCTTTTGGAAGGCGGCTTTCACTATACCCAGGGGCCTTTTGGTTTCGATGTCACATTTTAAATCAAAAGTGAATTTAATTAAATTTAAAACTTGATAGTGATGGTAACATAAATTGTTTCTTTATACGGAAACTTTTAGCATTCATTGGCCGAGCAGCCAGCTCTACCGTTTGTCAAAATTTATAAAATCTTTCTATTAAACCATTTTTTTCAGAAAATAGGTTTCCCAAGTACACTAACTCTTACTGATCTTTTCAGTACTAATGTCGGGTTTAATTCTAACATGTTCGTAGTCTGGAACGTCAACAATTGGATTATATCAATATTATCTCTTGGTGTTACATGTGTTATCCATTTGAGTAGATGCTGCTGTTGAATGTCCTCCAGGGATGTTGTTATTTGGTACAGTTTTGTGATTCTGTAGCGCCTGTCTATAAAGTTCAAATAGATATGGTATTCTTTTATTCACTGGAAGACATTGTTTATCTGCGAAGCCAGTAGTTATTTACTTAGAATTCACAGTTCTTCAAATATTAATGAACTATAACGATAGATTTTTAGTTACCTTTTTTTTAATTTACAAAATGTTGCCTGTACTTACAGGCCCTAGTTTGTTTGCTTTTTCCTCAAACTACAATTTGATTCGTAAATGCTAACTCTTATATACCATAAGCTTTATTTCAAAGATAGGCACTTCGGACCTAACCCTTGACTTAAAGCCAACACATTTAACTTCGCCGTCTGTTAAGAAGATTTGAGAAACTGCAGACGTCTGCAGTTACAATATGGCCACATAGGAAGGCGAGAACGAGGCTGCCTGTTTTACTCGATCGTTCGTTCAGTCTCACGAGATGATCTAATGGCGAACATCACTTTCTCCAGTCCCCCTCCTCAATTCGGCGACCATGGGGGATTAACACCTATATATTCATCATTTTCTGCTGCCATAAAACGAGAAAATGGAATCAATCTCTTACTTTTCGAAGATTTGTGGATTGTGTGGAGGCGTTTGGCGAAACGGGCATAAGGTTATCGTATCGTTTAAGTTTGGTTGTTCCCGATGGGCTGTTGCCAGGCCAAATTCTTTGACAACCCTACTCAGGTCGATTTCAGCACTAGGGGAACGTAATAAAGACTTATGGAATTTTTCTACTGATCTTAACATGTCTACTTGGATATTTTCATGTGGCGGTTAGGGATTCTCAGATAACGAAAATCAAAAGAAAAAAAATATTCCATGTTTTTTTTTTTGCATTTTTTCTAGCTGCTTTCTAAAAACAACAAATATATAGGCGTCATTATTTAAGCCTATAATTTATACAGAAAAACGTACTTGATCCTATAATTCATTCAGATATACTCAGAAGACTAATTTATTCAAAGCGTACGGTTACGTCACTTCAAAACACCGGTTCACGTATTATCACCGAAATTAAACAACGTCAAACCTGGTCATTACCTCGATGGGTGACCAATTTGGAATACTAAGTGTTGGATATGCGGGTGGTGTAACGGATAATGGCTGGGAATTGTTAATCGGAGGACCAAGTTCTAATTCGCGTTAGATTCATTATATTTCCTTATGCGCAAATGACCTTGGGAGAGGTATAAATCCACCTCTTCTCCCCAAAGAATGGGTTAATTAGTAAGACTTGTATCACTAAATTATTATTTTCTCAAACAAAAATTGTTGCAATCTAAAAAATTTCCTAACTTTTGCTGCTACCTCTTTTCACACATACTTATAGCGATTTGCCAAGCGTAGCTTAGATGTGGCACAAGGCCGAAAGTATGGGGCACCGAGTGAGGATTGAACTCACTAGTCAGTCGTACATATTCCAGCGAGACTACTTGCTAACCATTACATTACGTCGAAGTGCCCATAGCAACCTAACTTCTGCTGCTACCTCTTTTCACATATACTTATAGTGATTTTCCAAGCGTAGCTTAGATGTGGCACAAGTCCGAAAGTATGGGGCACCCAGTGAGGTTCTAGCTAAATACTCAGTCGCAATTACTCTAGTGACACAAGCTTGCTCACCATTACACCTCCTGGAGTTTCCCAAGCTTATCTAATAATATGTGAGAAAATAATCATTTCAGACATCCTAATTTAGGCCTAATTTATTAAAAGACTTATATTTATACGAATAATAATGTTATGAAATATGATTGCCATTATATTTTCACAGACCACCAGTTTTCGTTAATATCTCGTGTGGTAATAGATATCTACCTGCCATTCCACCCAGCTAGAATATGTCACAAAGTAAGTTTCATATGGGGAACCCGAATGCGTGCACCCGGGCCATGATCCAAATTAGCCTAGCACCCGTAACCTACCGACCGCAACTCTTTAGAGAAATGAGGGAGGTTCTGCCGCGGACAACTGTTCACCTGGGACCGGGCACCTCACAATGTTTGAACTGCGCTCTATCCGAAGACAGACACACAACGGAGAAACAATAAACGAGATACTATAAACTCAAGCTCGACACGCAAGATTCGAGTTTCCTATTCTGTACCTCCCCTTAATACTCCAGCACTTATATAATCTCTGTGTCTTAACTATGTTAATTAGATACTCATTTCAATATCACGACAAATATATTTATAAATCCTCTTTAACTCACTACCCCTCCAAGGTATGACGATAAACTACATCCGAGTCCTAGATAAGTCGATAAACTAAATCCGACAGCAAGGCCTCTGATCAGGAGTTTTTGAAGAGCATGGAACCACCTCCTAATTGCTGGTGTTGCCTAGTGACACGGGGTGGTAGCACCTGTTAGGGTCCCGGCTATGGATAAATAGTTAACCCCCAAACAGGGGTCAAAACGTGTAAAATAGGTTTCATTTTTGGAAAAATATTTCCAGAAACACTTTTTCAAAAACAATAATTCCAGCAACAGAATTTTGTCTGTATTAAATAACCCATTGAGGTTGATATGCCGTAAAATAAACCAAACCAAACCAATATATACTGAAATAGATAAAAAATATTCCCAGCAATAAAAATCTTGTCGGCATTAAATAACCCATTGAGGTTGATATACCGTAAAACAAAACAAACCAAACCAATATATACTGAGATAGATAGATTAAAAATATTCCGAGCAATAAAAATCTTGTCGGCATTAAATAACCCATTGAGGTTGATATACCGTAAAACAAAACAAACCAAACCAATATATACTGAGATAGATAGATTAAAAATATTCCCAGCAATAAAAATCTTGTCGGCATTAAATAACCCATTGAGGTTGATATACCGTAAAACAAAACAAACCAAACCAATATATACTGAGATAGATAGATTAAAAATATTCCGAGCAATAAAAATCTTGGCATTAAATAACCCATTGAGGTTGATATACCGTAAAACAAAACAAACTAAACCAATATATACTGAAATAGATAGATTGAAAGTATTCCCAGCAATAAAAATCTTGTCGGTATTAAATAACCCATTGAGGTTGATATACCGTAAAAGACACCAAACCATTTAAAACATTCTTTAACTCTTATAATTTATTCAGAAATTCTCATTGACCATTAATTTATTGAAAACTTCTAACTTGAGACTATAAGCAAGAATCCGAAAGAGAGTTCCATAGGTGAGAAAAGAATATTTAGCGGCACACTTAAGAGTATCGCGCGACACACTAGTGTGGCGCGACAGTTGAGAAGCAATTCGCTGACGTGGTTCACTGAGAACTTCCGTTAGTAACTGCTGTTCAATTACAATCTAATTAAGGGCTGAATTTTCAATATCGACTTCCATATTGTACCTTATGATCAGGACCCAATAAGATTCAATTAAAATGTCATTTCCTACTACAAATTGCAACGTCAGGTCCGTCCAAATGTGACAATGTTATAAGGAAGTTACGTTCTTGATTCAGATGGAGAAATGTCAGCTTAAAGCCTATTTTAACAGCGCCTGCATATAGCAGACAATTCTATAAGCATGATCAAGAAATTGAATTTCACGCAATTGCGACACTAATTCACCAGATTGATTAAGTTTAATATGTTTTTCTAACAGGTTTTAATGTTGTAGATCAGTGTTTCTCAACCCTTTTAAGCAATGGCAAACCAAGGAGTAAATGAAAATATTACAGCACACTGATCAAATATTTTAAAGGGTATTCCTTTAAATGTTATGAAATAAAACCATAAATTAAAAAATACACTCACAAATATAAACTTATTCAAATATTTCTGCAGTTTATTTAACGTGGCTAGTATTTTTTCTCGACTTCTTCAAAGTTTGGTCGAATGTGGGATAAACAGACCCTCATTTCTTCTTCAGTTGAGTCAAGTGTTTCCCGATTCTTATTTTTGATGTTATTTAGGCTTGACAAACCTAATTCACATAAATAAGAAGTAGAAAATTGCAATAAAACTAATGAAAAGAGTTCCATAGGTGAGAAAAGAAACTGTCATCATAGAACTTATGGTTGAATCTAAACAATTCAATTGTAAAATGATGACATCTTTTTTGCCAATCTAGTTCATACGAACAGTTGCCATGGAAGTATTTAGTGAAAAGGGCGGTAACTCTTACAGCGATTAGAAATATTAGTTTTACTATAATGAATTCTTAATAGACTGTCAAACGTTATTAATTATTATCTAGTACGTTTTTCATCTTAATTTCAGTTACGTAATCTTATGATTTGTCTAGGGCAGTGTTTCTCACCTAGAAGCAAATTGAGAATAACACTGCACACTTAGTAAAATCTTTTAAAATGTATACATTTAAATGTTATGAAATAAAACCATAGACTTTTTTTAATACACACATAAGTATGAAATTTATTTCAATATTTGTATTCAACTAATTGTTTAGCTCATTTAGTGTCAAACATGTGGCTGGTGTTTTTACGTGATTTCTTCAATGTTTAGCCGAATGTGTGATAAACAGACCCTCATTTCTTCTTTAGTAGAGTGAAGTCTTTCTCGCTTCATATTTTTATGCTATTTAGGGTTGAGAAGCCTAATTTCAAAAAATAATAAATAGAAAATAGTTATAAAATTGATAAAGCTTTTTAGATAATGTGGGGTATTCCAATTGTATTGAAATCCAAAATATATCAAGAGGTACCGTCGAATGTTTTATTTTGAGCCACAGAAATGGTGTCCAATTCCTCTTCACGTAAGTGAAGTCCAATATTAAAAGGAACATTTATGAAGGAATTTCGAATCCAATCAAACTTTTCTGTGGTCGATGACAGAAAATAATAGTCGATGTTTTCGTCGAGCGCTTTCAAATGAGTAACCATAATAGAAATCATTTCTTTAATGCAGATTGTACTTATTTTTGATGGTATTTAGAATTGAGAAGCCTAATTCCCATAAAGAAGAGGCAGAAAATTGCAATAAAGCCTTTTTAGCTAATGTGGGATAAACAGTTTAATATTTATTCATTTATCCAAATATTAACACTGTACCATTAATACTTCCACACACCCGTATATATATATATATATATATATATATATATATATATATATATATATATATATATATATATGCAATATTTTATATATATTATTTATATATTATATATGAGCAGTACTTATTGGAAAGCGCTCAATATCAGTAATAGAGCTCACATATTTAGTTAGATTGATCAATCCTACTATATATATATATATATATATATATATATATATTTATATATATATATATATATATATGTTGTTAACCAGCCTAGGAGAAGGAAAATTGAATGTCAAACAATCTGGAGAGATTTGGGCTCCTTTCGCTATGTTTGGCAGGAAACACTACTGCTACTGCAGTAAGTGTGGTACCCTAAGAATATATGTTTTACGTCGCAACTAAAACTTTCAAAGAGCAATGAATAAAGATGAAGCTATCCAAAATGGTGGAAAAGTCTTTCTTTAAATATATTCAGTTTTAGATTGAGTCATAAATAATTTCCGTTTTTGTTTATCAAATATCTGCGTTGTTCTTTTCGATAAGAACGTGTGGAATACATAAACCTTACTTGATTTACTTTCACTTTCACTTTCACTATTCATGGGTCGGTATATAGTAGATTGTTATGTTTAACTTCTTTGCTAATTCCCGAATACTTTAACGTGAATTACTTTTCGCAAGTGAATGTAAAGTTTAATCATCAAAATCTTTGCCTGGTTTCCGCTTCGAATAATGTTTCTACATGACGAAACATTGCAAATCATTTTTGAACTTGCCATTCAGTTAAGATTCGTTAACCATGAACAAAACCATGGAAGGAGCGACCATGGTAATTTTTACCAACCTCCCACGGGGTAGGATGTGGCACAAGGCCGAATTTAATGTGGGGTAATCCGAGCCCGTGGAAGGAGCGATGAAGGTTACGTTTTTCTTCACTGTTTCACAGACCATCGGGCTGGTATCCAAAAGTAATATCTGTTCTCTTTATCTCTAATGGGAATGGTAACATAATAGTCATATCCTTCTAAGCATGGGCACATAGCCGAGTGGTTAGAATGTTCGAATCTAATCATGGTCGATTTGTCAGGAAGGAGACTTACTGATGTTCGATCTCAGCGTACGAAAACTATACCACCGATTGAACCAAGCCTTGTGAGTGAAATTGAGTAGACGGAGGGCGTACTGGCCTTGTTCATATTTTTAATCACGCTAGATAACACGCTCTTTCCCAGAAACTGTAACTAAGGTTTGCACAGCATAGTTGCAGTATAAACCACAGGTAGGCTCTGTAGGGGTTAAATAAACACAAATGCCCCTGAGCAAGCGTCTCCAATAGGGATTGGCTAGCCGCCGGAGTAGACGGGTATCCTAGAATACGAGTGGCCAGCTATACTACTAATACTACTACTACTATGCTTCTAAGGAAACATTCGGTATTCATTAACTGAGTAGCCAGTTCTACTCAAGAGAAGATTTTCTGTATCGCTGGCTATCGGCGTAGTATCAAAGTGTAGAATCTGTTTTCCTAATCTCTACTGGCAATGCTAATATTAGCCGTTTCCTTGTAAGGAAACATTCGGCATTCATTGACCGATCAGCTACTGTTACTTGTTACGCTTTTCTTCACTTCCCGGACATCGGGCTGGGATCAAAGTGTAGTATCTGTTCTCCATATCTCCAAAAGCAATGTATTAGCGTTTTCCTGGTGAGGAAACATTCGGCATTCATTGATCCAAAGGCAAAATATTAGCCTTTTCCTTGTAAGGAAACATTCGGCATTCATTGACCGATCAGCTACTGTTACTTGTTACGCTTTTCTTCACTTCCCGGACATCGGGCTGGGATCAAAGTGTAGTATCTGTTCTCCATATCTCCAAAAGCAATGTATTAGCGTTTTCCTGGTGAGGAAACATTCGGCATTCATTGATCCAAAGGCAAAATATTAGCCTTTTCCTTGTAAGGAAACATTCGGCATTCATTGGCCGATCAGCCACTGTTACTTGTTACGCTTTTCTTCACTTCTTGGACATAGGGCTGGGATCAAAGTGTAGTATCTGTTCTCCTCATCTCCAGAAGCATCGGTAATATTAGCCTTTTCCTGGTGAGGAAACATTTGGCATTTATTGTCTAAGCAAGAAGTGTCGATTGAAATATTTTTTTTTAAAATATTTTTTCAGGATAAGAGGTTTCTCAATTTATCTGTTATTGCTCTTTCCAATATTGAATGGGATTTCTTTCCTAGGCTTTTGTTTGAATTAGTGTGGAATATCAACATCTTGATTATGTCATTATTTTCTTCCGTGTTACATGTGGTATCCTCTCAAATGTTACTCTTGGTTAATGTACTTACGCTATTTTTTTTTTTTTTTGTCATTTGGTACAGTTTCTTTTTATAAATGAATCTCCACATGATTTGGAGAAGGATGAGCCGCCTGTCGGTTGGGGCTGTAGAATACGCTAACTGAACCTCTTCAGAGGGGTAAGATCCCCCCCACCCAATGGGGCGTCCCGGGTATGACGATAAACTACATCCGCGTCCTGGGTAAGACAATAAACTACGTCCAACAGCAAGGCCTCTGACCAGGAGGTTTTGAGGAGCGTGAAACAACCTCTTAATTGCTGGTGTTCCATGGTCCACTCTACCAGGGGTGGTAGCACCTGTTAGGGGGTCCCAGCTATGGGTAAATAGCTAACCCCGAAACTGCGGTAAAAAACATTATAAAAGTTTAAAAATAGCTTTTAATACCAGAAATACTTTGAAAAAAATTATGACCAGAAATTAATTTTTGAAAAAAAAAAAACCCAACAAACTATTACCTGCAATACGTTTTCGAAAACATATTATCAACAATACATATGATTGTACTCAAAAATATAAGTATTTGAAAAATGGTTCAAATATATATCTATACATACACACCTTTTTTACCAAACTATACCTATGTATTTACTTCAAATTTTTTTATGGAATTAAATGACCCACTAATGTTGATATACCATAAAACAAAACAACTACCAACCAAACTCTTTGAGATCTACAGGTTTCAATCTACCGAATCCATTTTCAACCATTGATCTGTGAAAGCAGTTGTATACAGCTGAGAGTTTAGATATTTCTGAACGGGTTTGGCGTCACGCAGGACATACATATGAAACTCTCGATCTGACGAGGCTATTTAAAAACAAGATACTCGAGTATGTTGGCTAATGTTTTGATTTTTGTAGCAATTTACGAAGTTAAGATCAATGTAAAGCTAATTCGGGCTTTAGAGTGGATAAAGATCCTTCAACTACTAATATACTGAAACATTCAAACTATGGCTGTTACTAAAGGAAACAGTAAGTAACCTACTTACGAAGTTCGCTTGAATTGTATGGCAGAAAAATGACAAAATCGTATGGCAAAAGTTCAAAAATTACTTAGATCAACGAGAGGCAGTAATTGTGGAGTACATGATCGCGCACTTTCTGGGTGAAATTGTCATATAAAGATGACATATATATATATATATATAAGATAAACAATCTCAAATTTCTATTTTAAATAAAGTTTTTTTTACAATCAAAAATACAGTTTGAAGTTCTGGGACAATAAAGAGAAAAGCGTGTCTGGAGAATCTAATGTTCAAAGGGCATAGTATTAGTTTGGTGCAAAAATAATGTCGGTTTTTGACGTTAAAAATACGTCAAATACCGACATTATTTTTGCACCCACCTAATAGTAGAAAAAAAGACTTTACTTGTGTGAATTGATGGTAGAACAAGGAAAAAGTGGTATTTATAAAAGTTAAAAGTTTCGCAGGACGTCTGCGATCGTGGCTGTCCATAACTTCCTAACATTTGTAATTTTTCAAATGTTTTTTAGGAAGATTGCTTATCATTTCTCCCTGTGCCTTTGATTTTTCAAAATTTTCCAAGCCTTCTTTCATCATTATGTCTCTCATTCTCATTCTAGTGATATTTTCATTTAATTGTCCTTAAAATTTATTCACAGCAAAAAAAAAAAAAAAAAAAAAAAAAAAAATCGAGTAAGCTGTGGAGGGCCATAATCGCTTGTGTTCTGATATTACAAGGCATATAAAAGAGGAGATCACATTAATCGGTAAATTGTTATTCATCATGATTAATTTATTCTATTTTTCAATTACTTTTCATTCCACTAACAAGTCTCTCTCTCCCCCTCCCTCTCCCTCTCCCTCTCCCTCTCTGGCACTCAATTTTCATTCTACCGCCATCTTGCCTAGATGCGGAACTCCCATCACGGAGCTGAATCTCTCCAGGGACGGGAAAAAGACTAAGTTTCGACTGTGGTGACGGCTTGACCTTTTACTGTCAACAGAGAATCGTTCGTCGTGCACTGTCCGCCTCTACGCGCCACTTTGATAAAAGACAGTTGATCTTTGTTTAAAAAAAAAGAAAGGAAAAAAAAAAAGGTGTT
This sequence comes from Acanthosepion lycidas, assembly GCA_963932145.1. Classification (NCBI taxonomy): domain Eukaryota; kingdom Metazoa; phylum Mollusca; class Cephalopoda; order Sepiida; family Sepiidae; genus Acanthosepion; species Acanthosepion lycidas. The sequence continues at coordinate 81,968,698 of OZ010598.1, read as the reverse complement.
GTTTCCAAAGTTCACCACCCGTCTTTTCAAATCAGCACGTCGTCCCAGAAAAAGTGGCAAATACACATACATCAATGACAAAACAAATTACTACCACACAATGGTAAACACTTCGCAGAAATCTGGAAAACAAATTCAATCATCCATTGATTTCATCATACCTTCAACCATTAGTTTCGGTATTTGTAAACACGTGAAACAGTCTTGATTTTTAGGAGGATTAAAAAAGAAAAAAAAAGGGGTATTTTTTTTTTTAAATCACTTCACCCCAAGCAAGACAATAAAGCTACTAAGACGCAAGGTTTACTGAGTGTCAGAGAATACGAGAAAATTAATATTAAGATGAGAGAACAATAAAAGAACAAGAATTAAGAAGACAGAAGATAATTTATACAGCATTTAAATGCTTCAAGATCAAAATTTGATTGGGAAGCAATGGTCAGGAAGAGAGTCCCACAAATGAGAAATGCGAGAGAAGAAACTATTAGCATAGAACTTACGGTTACATCTAGACATTTCAACTATAAAACGATAAGATCTTACTGCGAATGCGCTTATGTTCATAACTAGCCAAGAAGACACACTTCGGGTGGATTTTAGACTAGTTCCTGCGTGGCTTTTGTGTCTTCGATATTTTACCTTCAGCATCCTATGTGCGTAAAAGTTATAAGACTTTAGAACTAATAAAATTATTTTATCTTTATTCGACACCTTAATTCGGCATAATCTTTCTTCGTATACGTAATCGATCTCCGTATTTTGTTTACATTTATTTTGCGCGCAATTTTTCTTTTCTTTTAAAATCCCAATTATTTATGACCCGTTTACATAAAGTCACTCATAAAAGACATGAGGCAAGCAGAGCTTTTGAATACGTCACAGTATACGTGCTAGAAAATGTGAAAAAAATCATATGAGCAACGTACCATGCCCCGATTAAGTTTTAATTATGGTTTAATTAGAAGAAATCAATTTTAATTGCGACAAAAAGCGAATTTAAAGTGTTTAAATTTAATTTCAATTTTCGACGCAATTAAAATTGATTTCTTTTAATAAAGAACAATCTCTTCGCTTCTTTAATAAAAAATCACTTCTCTTCTTTAATAAAATCACTTCTCTTCTTTAATACAAAAAATATTTTTAAACCTTTCACTCTGTTCGATATTTAAGTTTTGACTTTAAATGAGTTATTTATTTAACTTTTAATCGCTTGTAATTAGAGTACTTACTACCTGTTACTTCAGATTGATTATGCTTCACCGAGATTGAAAAACTGACGGACGGACACACGTGTATTTCCTTTTATTAATATGGAAGCCTAAGTAGATGAAGGATTAACAGAACAATTACCACAAAAGTATTTATAGAAAAGGCACAGAGTATCCACATTACCGCTGTGGAAAAGTAACAGAAGCCGAGTTGCCAGGCCAGGACCAATGTTATAGCAAATATAGGTGATATAATGCTTAGCATCCCCGAAAAAGAAATGAACAATATAATATAATATAATATAATATAATATATGATATATAATAATCTATATAATAATATATATAATATAATATGGACAAAGTCCGACAAATATTTTAAGACATTTTTTTATGTTTATACGTTCTTTTTATAGATACAAATATTTAAGTAAATGCTCTGTTTATAATAAACAGTATTAAACAAGATTTACCGGCCTGAATATCCGAGAAAATAATATAATATATAATAATAATAGTAGATTACACCATTATAACTCTATCACGCATACTTATAAAATTTAGTTATAGATTATTATTAGTAGTTTTATTAGTATTAAATTTAGTATCATTATTCGGTATTAATCATGTGAATTTTTTTATTATAGCGCTTTATTTTTCTTCCCTTTTTAAAGAAAGCCATGAAGAATCATTTGGTATGTTTTAATATATTTAATTCTTTTTTGTGTCTATTTATAATTGATGGAATCTTTTTCTTGGGTTTATCAACCGTTTGCCGGTTATTTAAAGCCAGAAAATATTTTCAGACTGTATTTGTTTTTGCGATAACAATGGTTTAGTGATACAAATCTTACTAATTAACCCATAGCTCGTCACAGAAGTGGTAGATTCCTACCTTTCCCAACGGTATTTGCGCGTAAGTGAATATAAAGAACCGAGCGGGAATTGGAACTCGGCTCTTCGATTAAAAATTCCGTGCCGTTATACATTACACCATCCGCACATCCAAGTTTGGAGCACCTGGTATTCCCAAGTAGTCACCCATCTAGATACTTACCAGCTATGATCGTCAGGTAAGAGGCGTTTCAACATTGTTTGGTCGTAATCCTGTAGGGCATCTTTGCTATTCGTGTAATGTATAGAAATGGCGATTGTGATATATACAAAAACCTTCACTCGAGAAGGCAACGAAGTCCCAATGAAAAATTTAGAAAGGCTTCTGCCATTCATTTACACAAGCTCCTTCTCCTTCTTCTATGTGCCGCGTCCTTTCAAGACGTGAGTGATCATGGCTCTCCACAACAAAATTACATTGCAAGAATTGTTTTGGGACAGGAGATAATAAGGATTTTGTGATACAAATCTTAGTAATTACTAGCAGCATGGCCCGGCGTTGTCCGTGCTTGATTAAAAAATCGTACGACTCATACAGCAATCGCTATCACTTGACTTAAAATATTTTTGCCCTTACTTGCCTTTAAAGGAGTGCCCTTTGCCGTGCTGATGTTGCTACTTGCCTTACTTCTTGCCTATCTCACACTGCGAATTCTTTCTAAGCTCGATACTAAACATTAAATCTGTTACGAAAAAAGAACTAAACAAA
>OZ010598.1:81838387-81958387 GCA_963932145.1 Acanthosepion lycidas | reverse complement strand
AAGAAGAAAAATTGAAAAATAAAAGATATGTCATGAAGAAATAAAAAAAATAAAATCGAAGAAAATAGGAATATAAAGAGATATATAAAAAAAGAAAAAGAGTTGGGAAGAAGCAAAAGAAGAAAATTAAAAGTAAAATGATGTGTGAAGAAGAAGAAGAATAGAAATATAAAAGATGCGTAGAAGAAGAGAAAGATAAAAAGAAGTGAAGAAAAATAAAAAAAGTGGAAATAAGACGAGAAATAAAAAAAAAGCGAAACGGAGAGAGAGGTGGGAGAAGAATAACGGAAAAAGAGAATAACAAAGAGAAAAGGAGAAATGAAAAGAGGAACAAAAGAAAAGATGAAGGTAGAAAGAGAAAAAATAAGCAAAAGTGAAAAAAGAAGACGAAGAAAAGAAGGAAACGGAAGAAGAAAAAAAAGAATATAAGGAAAAAATAAGAAGAAGAAAAAAAAAGAAAGAAAGAAGGAAAAAGCACGGCAACGAAAAGTATGTGAAACAAAGCAAAAAAAATGAAGAAAAAGGCGGAGAAAAAAGAAGAAGTAAAAAGAGGGAATAAAAAAAAAACAAAAATGAAATAAAGAAAGGAGGAAAAGAAAGAAAACAAAAAACAGCCGATTAAAGAAAAAAGGCGGAACAAAGAAAAACAAGGAGAAAACAGAGAAAATGAGAAGCAAAAAGATAATGTAATGAATGACGAACAAGAAAATAAAAAGAAGAAAAAATTAAAATAGGAAAAAAAAAAGCAGACAGAATAAAGAAAGAACAACAAAGAAAAAAAGATACAAAAAAAAAAGCGAAAAAGAGGTACAAACATAAAACGAAGTAAAGAAGAGTAGGAGAATAATGAATGAAGGAGAAGAGAGTAAAAAGAAAGACGAAGAATAAAAGAAAACATGCACGAAGAAAAATGGAGAAGAGAGAATGAAAAGAAAAGAAAATGAGAAAAAGAAGGGGAAAGGAAAATAAAAGGAATGAAATGTAATGAATGAATGAATGAAAGGTATAAAAAAAGAAAAAAAAAGAAAAAAGTTAAAACAGAAGAAAAAAGTAAAATTAAAAAAAATAAATGAAAGAAAAAACAAAAAGTCGAAAAATTAAGACGGAGAGTGAAAAAAGGGAGAACAGATGAAAAAGATGAAAACTGCAAAAAAAAAAAAAAGAAAGAAGAAAAAAGAAGAAAAAGAAGAAAAAAGAAAAAGAAGTAGTAGTAGTAGTAGTAGTAATAGTAGTAGTAGTAGATGAAGAAGAAGAAGAAGAAGAAAAAAAAAGAAGAAAAAAGAAAAAGAAGTAGTAGTAGTAGAAGAAGAAAAAAAAGAAAAAGAAGTAGTAGTAGTAGTAGTAGAAGAAGAAGAAGAAGAAAAAGAAGAAAAAAAAAAAAAGAAGTAGTAGTAGTAGAAGAAGAAGAAGAAGAAAAAAGAAAAAGAAGTAGTAGTAGTAGTAGTAGTAGAAGAAGAAGAAGAAGAAGAAAAAGAAGAAAAAAGAAAAAGAAGTAGTAGTAGTAGAAGAAGAAGAAGAAGAAGAAGAAGAAGAAAAAGAAGATAAAGAAGAATAAAAGAAAAAGAAGTAGTAGTAGTAGAAGAAGAAGAAGAAGAAGAAGAAGAAGAAGAAGAAGAAGAAGAAGAAGAAAAAGAAAAAGGAAAAAGAAGTAGTAGTAGTAGTAAAAGAAGAAGAAGAAGAGAGAAGGGGCTGACAAGAAAAATAATTGACCTGCTGTGGCTTCTGTTGTTTGGAATATGACGACAATGATCAGGATAACTGTCAGGGATTATTGATTAGGATGTCATGACAATGAAGGCGGTTTTGGAAAGATGATGGTAATGATGGGGCAATGGATGATTAGGCTGATGATGTAGATTTTTATGATGAGAAACAGATGACGCGACAAAGATTATCACAGTGATGAAAATGAAGTTTGTGGCGATAATAACGAAGAACAAAAAGATGAATGCTAAAATAATGATTATATCCAGAAAAAAAAACAACAACTTTTTTTTTAATGATTTAGTCGTTGTGATGATGATGAATTGAAAGGAGCAAGACTATTGTTATTATTCGATGCTGATTATAAACAGGCCCAATGCAGGAAAATGACTGAAGAGACTATGTTGAGAACTATGTCTGAATTAGGCTTGATTTATTTAGATGACAACGCAAAAAAAAAAAAAAAAAGGAAAAAAAAAAGAAAAAGAAAAAAGAAATCAATGAAAATAAAAAAAAATAAAAAAATAAAATATGTGTTGCTGGACAATTTTTCTCCTCTGCATCTATCTTACATATTTACAAGTCTACCAATTCGTGCTTTGAATATTGCTGCCAAATATTGTCTGGTCTTGCTGGTATATATTTAGAGATTCTTAAAACCCAAAGATGAATGGTAATTGTTCTTATGAACGCTGCTCTATGGTACGTAAACTTTATGAATTGAAGCGCACTACTAGATTGGCGGATAGGTCTCATCATATTACAGTTGAATTGGTTAGGTGTAGCCGGAAATTCTATGCAAACATTTTCTTTTCTCGCACTTTGCATTTGTGGAACTCCCTGCTGGTTCCATGCTTTCCAGCCAACTTTAATTTGCCAAAATTTTAATGTAAAATCTATCGCTATCTCCTGTCCTCCTGATTAATATCTTCTCTTTTAGCTCATCATTAATGTTTCCGTTCCTAATTCTTCCCTGTAACTCCTTGTGTCTTATTGGCGTTTGAATTGCTTGGGGTGAAACCGATTACAAAAAAAAATATTATTTCATCAATAATTTATTTTATCGATAAAAGACCAAGGAGCAAGACTATTGTTATGATACAGTGCTGATTATAAACAGGCTTAATGCAGGCAAATGACCGAAGAGACTGCGTTGAGAATTATTTCTGAATTAGGGTTGATTTATGTAGATGACGACGAAAAAAAAAAAAAGAAAAGAAAAGAAAAAAAAAGAAATCAATGAAAGTAAAAAATAAAATAAAATAAAATAAAATAAAATAAAATATGTGTTGCTGGACAATTTTTCTCCTCTGCATCTATCTTACATATTTACAAGTCTACAAGTTCGTGCTTTGAATATTGCTGCCAAATATGGTCTGGTGCTGCTAATATATATTTAGAGATACTTAAAACCCAAAGATGAATCTGCAATGTTATTGGCTTTGACCTGGCGTCTCTGCACCAGTCACTTTGCCACCGCCATAATATAGCTTCCCTGTACATTTTTATAAATACTTTCATGGTAATTATTCTTACGAACGTTGCTCTATGGTACGTAAACTTTATGAATTGAAGCACACTATTAGATTGGCGGATAGGTCTCATCATATTACAGTTGAATTAGCTAGGTGTAGCCGTAAATTCTATACTAATAGTTTCTTCTCTTGCACTTTTCACTTGTGGAACTATCTTCCGGCTTTTTCTTTTCCTGTCAATTTTGAGCTACAAAAATTTAAATGCAATGACAATCGTTATCGTCTATCTTCTTAATTCTAGTTTTTTTATTGTTTACGCTTGTTAATGTTTTTTCTTATATTTTTTCACACTCAGTAACCTCCCTTGTGTCTTAGTTGCTTTATTACCTTGCTTGTGGTGAAATGATTAAAAAAAAAGAAAGAAAATGAATAAAGCAGGTAACTATTTACATTATTTGGAATATTGACCTCTTTTTATTGATGTATTCATGACGTTTCGGTCGTTGTACGCTCTTGCCTTCTTCAAATGATATATGTTGCAATTTCGAAACGAACCCTTTATTTCGACTACCGGAGTAGATTGTTCTACTTCCACGTGTCAGGCCTTTTCTGGATATCTCACTTTTACTAACTCAACTCTCCATGTTTTTGTTCATCTCTATTGTGAACAGGTATTGAACTCACAACTCGTTGGGTCAATCACTGTATTACATGAACCGGAGCCAGGTTTTATCCAATGTGCCATCTGTCCTCAAAGTAACAGAGATATCTGGAAGAAGACATAATAGGCTCGGTTCTATATTCTAACGCATATCACCTGAAGAAGACCGGAGAGTATAATGGCCAGAACGTCGTGAATATGACAATACAGATGAGGACATAAGTTCGAACAATGCAAATAGTTGCAATACCTCATCTCAGAAATATGAAATGAAATCAATTTATTCTAAAGTTTTATTGTTTAGTTTTGGCATCTTTTAATACATAAATAACCAAAAATGGATTAGGCTTCCATGATCATTGGTTAGCGGTCCGAATTGCAGGGGTGGGGGCGTTTATTACGCTCTATTATTTTACCAAATTAAATTGAGAGTCTTTATATATATATATATATATATATATATATATATATATAGAGAGAGAGAGAGAGAGAGAGAGAGTGATATATATATATATATATATATATATATATATATATATATATATATAGAGAGAGAGAGAGAGAGAGAGAGAGAGACATGATGTCTTTCTAAGGATCCGTGATTTTACGCCATAAAAAGCTATTTTTTTTGTTTGATTCTAGATTCCAAAGTATATCACCTGAAGAAGGCTGAAGCTTATAACGGCCGATACGTCGTGAATATGACAATACAGATGAAAGAATTGGAAATAGAGACCATGTGTCCCTAAGGTGACTGAGATGTCCGGAAAAGACATGGCACGTAGAAATAGTTACAATAGCTCATCTCAGAAATATACACAGATAAAAGATGTAACGAAGAAAAATAAGAAAGAAGGAAGAGAGGAGAATGGAAGAAAAATGAATGAAGGTAAAAAGTAAAAAAGAAAACGAAAGAGTAAATGAATGAAGAAAAAAGATAATTGAAAATAAAAAGGAAAGAAAGTTGAAAGTGATAAAAAAAAAAACGATAAAAAAAGTTAAATAAGAAGGAAAAAAATGAAAGGAGATACATATTTCTCCTCTTTTCCCGCTATTTTTTATTCATTCTTTATCAGCTTATTTATTTTTACATTTTTTTAGGTTTAGTTTTGTTTTCATAAATAATTAATAAAGAATTAAATTAAAAAAATGAAAAAATGTGCAAAAAATGAAGGAAAAAATGAAGAAGGAAAATAACGCAGGAAAACGAAGAAAGAAAATGAAAGAAAAAAGAAAAGTTAAGAAGGAAAATGAAGAAGAAAAATGATGTAAGAGGAAAAATGAAGAAAAAATAAAGAAGAAAAAGAAAGAAAGAAAATGAAGAAGGAAAATGGTGTAAGAAGAAGGAAAATGAAGGAGGAAAATAAAGAAGAAAAATAAAGAAGGAAAATAGTGTAAGAGGAAAAATGAAGAAAAATAAAGAAGAAAAATAAAGAAAGAAAATTAAGAAGGAAAATAAAGGAGGAAAATGAAGAAGGAAAATGGTGTGAGAAGAAAAAAATGAACGAGGAAAAAAAGAAGAAAAATACAAAAAGTAAATAAAGAAGTAAAATATAGAAGGAAAATAAAGAAAGAAAATAAAGAAGGAAAATGAAGAAGGAAAATGGTGTAAGAGGAAAAATGAAGAAAATAAAGAAGAAAAATAAAGAATGAAAATTAAGAAGAGAAATAAAGAAGAAAAAATAAAGAAGGAAAATAAAGAAAGAAAATAAAGAAGGAAAATAAAGAAGGAAAATGAAGAAGAAAAAGAAAAATAAAGAAAGAAAATAAAGAAAACAAATGAAGAAGAAAATAAAGAAAAAATAAAGAAGGAAAATAAAGAAGAAAAATGAAGGAGAAAAATAAAGAAGGAATTGAAGAAGAAAAATAAAGAAGGAAAATAAAGAGGGAAAATGAAGAAGGAAAGTAAAGAAGAAAAATAAAAAAGGAATATGAAAGATGAAATTTTCATTAACGAACTTCTCAATAGCATTTAATCCTGCCTCTATAGTAAGTCTGATCAGATCGATATGGTCAAATTGGTGATTGATCTCATCAAAGACCTTCAGTCAGTTACTAACTGGGGCAAAGTATGTCATGTTAATATTAAAACAAAACTGGTTTCTATTAATTGTCTGTGAGATCCTTTTCTGCTTCCTATGAGTATTGCTGATGCTAACACCCAAGGGAGTGACTTGTTGTGCCTTCTAGAGCTAACATGCTCGGCTGACACGAAGAGGAACGACCATATTGAATACATTGCTAGGTCAGCTACTAAAAAAGAAAAAAATAGTTCACTGTGTCGTGCGACATGATTTTTCTCTCCAGAATTTAACTTATATAATCTATTTGTCTACCATTCGTCTATGCCTAGAATATCGCTGCCAATTATGGCACAGTGCTCCAGCTAAATATTTAGAGATTCTTGATCTTAAAATCCAAAAAAGAATCTGCAATATTATCGGTCCTGACCTGGCGTCTCAGCTGCAGTCACATTCCCACCTCCGTAAAGTTGCTTCCATGTGTATAAATACTTTCATGGTAATTGCACGCTATGTAAATATTCAGTGGGGTTCGGGTGCATCTTTGGTTATGATCCAAATCGAGATTCCCAACCTCCCTAGTTTTTTTTTTTTTTTTTTTTTTTTGGCCCATTTTTATCTCGACTGGGTCAGCTTTTTATTTCCCATGTCCGTATATATTTTTCTCTTTTACCACCCCATTAGCAAGAGAGCTTCTTGATTTTGTCCAATGAGCAGAATACAGCGGACTCTCTTTTTTGAGGGTTGGACGGGTCCTACTAACATCAGTTATGTTTAGTTTGTTTTGTGTTAATATTTTAGTTTGTTATTGGGTTCATCTCCCTCCCATCTCATTTTAGTCATCCATAGATTTTTAATTATAAATTTTATAATGATTAGATTTTTATGGCATAGGGCGCGTTTTGTAGGACCCCCTTGAGAGGATGTGGTATTGTGGTGTATGGAGGATTGATTGGTGACGGACGAGTTTTTATGGTGAATGTGAAAATTGTAATGAGTGAATGGGTCGTGAATCGGATTAGCTAGGTACAAGATAGTTAGTGAGGATCAGCCTCAACCCCTTTTCCCCTTTTCAGGCCTTATGCTATAATTGTGTAATTTCACACAATAAATTTCAATATTCAGTGGGGTTTAATTTTTAAATGTTATTTTTATTCCCCACATTTCCACAGTCAAATTATACATATGGAAGCCAGTTAGAACTACATTGAGATTTTGAAGTATTATGGTGGCTGTAGAAAGAATAGTTTTTGGTGTAAGGAATACTGTGGTATGTTTCGGCCAGTTGATAGCTAAATTTAAGATAAGACACATTGAAGACCAGTGCCACGGTTTTGTATTACTCAAAATAAGCTTTGCTCAATGGTACAAATACTTTATAAATTTAAACCCTATACTATACAACTGTGGGTCTGATATAAGACGTCTAAGAAGGAAAGAGGGACTGTTCCATGAAAGCTAATCTATTGAAATGTAACATCTAATCTTCAATAGGAGTGGGAGACTGCTATGTGATGGCCAGGGTATTGGAAGTTGGAGCTGCTATAATACGTCTAATGACCATCTGGGGAGTGAGACTGCTATAAGACGTGCAATCTGCTATTGGAATGTGAGAATGCTACGCGATGTCTAATCCCCTACTGTGGAGAGGGGAACTGCTATAAGAATGTGGGACTGCTATGTGAGGTTAAATCTCTTTTTGAGATTGAGACTGCTATGTGACGTCTCATCTTCTATAAACGTGTGGGGCAGGTACGCGACGGTTAATCTATTGAAATGTTGGACTGCTTTAAGGCGTATAATCTGCTATTGGAATGTGAAAGTGTTATGTGAGGTATAATCTGTTGCTGTAGAGTGGGACAACTATGTGATATCTCATCTTCTATAAGAGTGTGGGACAGGTACGCTACGTTTAATCTATTGGGATGTGGGACTGCTTTAATCGGGTATAATCTGCTATTGGAATGTGAAACTGTTATGTGACGTCTAATCTTTTATTGGATTGTGGGACTGCAATGTGACGTCTGGCTTTCTGTATTAATTTGGGACTGCTCCGTGACATCTAAGTGTTTGAAGTGTGAGACTACTATATAACGTGGAAACTATTGTAGTGCCCCACTGATAAGTGATGACAAATAACTTATTAGACATTTGAAGTGCTATGTGACGTCTTATTGTTCATAGTAGTTTGGGACAGTAATGTCACTAGTAATCACCTATAAGACAACATAATCTCTAATATCCAATAGATGCATTCTACAGTAACATATCCTGGTTGGAGTGTGGGGATGGTATGCGATGTCTAATTCCTATGGGAAAGTGGTTCTGTTCTGTCATATATAGAAGGGTGGGACTGCTATCTGACTTCTAATAAAACGTCCTTGTCGAATGGGACGGATATATATCATCGAATCATACCTCACATATATATCACTCAGAAATACCTACCACATATATTACCCAGAAACAACTCTCCCATACATCAACTAGAAGTACCTCATATATATATATATACGAGAAGTACGCCTGACATACATCTCCAAGAAATACATGTGACATATATCACACAGAAATTCCTCTCAAATATATCTCCCAGAAATACCTCTTACATATATCACCCAGAAGTACCTCACATATATATCTCCCAGAAATACCTTTCACATATATCACCGAGAAATACCTCTCACACATATTACCCAGAAGTACCTCTCACATATATCTCCCAGAAATACCTCTCAAAAATATCACCTAGAAGTACATCTCAGATATATCTCACAGAAGTACTACTCACATATATCTCCCAGAAATACCTCTCACATATATCACCTAGAAATATCTCTCATATATATCACATGGAAGTACATCTCACATATATTCCCCAGAAATACCTCTGATATATATCACCCAGAATTACCTCTCGCATATATCTCCCAGATATTCCACTCACATATATCACCCAGAAGTACGTCTCACATATATCTCCCAGATATACCATTCACATATATCAGCCAGAAGTATCTCTCACAAATATCTCCCAGAAGTACCTCTCAAATATATCTCCCAGAAATACCTCTCACATATATGTCCCAGAAATACCTCTCCCATATATCACCCAGAAGAACATCTCAGACATATCCCCAAGAAGTACCTCTCATATATGGCTCCCAGAAGTAGCTCTCACATATATCTCCCAGAAATGCCTCTCACATATATGCCCGAGAAGTACCTCTCACGTATATCTCCCATAACTACATCTCACATATACCAAACAGAAATACCTACCACATATATCACCCAGACATATCTCTTACATATGTCACCCAGAAGTACCTCTCATATATATAACCCAGAAGTACCTCTCATATATACCACCCAGGAGAACCTATCACATATAGCACCGAGAAATACCTATCACATATATCACACAGAAGTACCTGTCAGATATATCTCCCAGAAATACCTCTCACATATATCCCCCAGAAATACCTCGTACATATGTAACCCAGAAGTACCTCTCAGATATATCTCCAAGAAGTACCTCTCACATAACTTCCAGAAATACCTCTCACATATATCAATCAGAAGTACCTCTAACATATATCACCCAGAAGTACCTCTCAGTTATATCTCTCAAAAGTACCTCTCACATATATCTTCCAGAAATACGTCTAACATATATCACCCACAAATACGTAGCACATGTATCACTCAGAAATACCTCTTACACATATCACCCAGAAGTACATCGTATATATCACACAGAAAAACATTCAGCGAGATGAACCTCTCATACATATCAAACAGAAGTACCCCTCACATATATCTCCCATAAATACCTCTCACATATATAACCCAGAAGTACCTCTCAGATATATCTCCCGGAAGTACCTCTCAAATAGATCTCCCAGAATTACCTCACACATATATTTCCCAGAAGTACCTCTCAAATATATCTCGCAGGAATATTTCTCACATATATCTCCCAGAAATAGCTCTCACATATATCACAAAGAGGTATCTCTCACATATATACCCCAGAAGTACCTCTCATATATATCTCCCAGAAGTACATCTCACATATATCTGTCGATATACCTCTCACATATATCACTCAGAAGTACCTATCATATATATGTTCCAGAAATACCTCTCACATATATCACCCAGAAGTACATCTCAGATATAACTCCCAGAAGTACCTCTCACATGTATCGCCTAGATATACCTCTCACATATATGCCCCTAGAAGTACCTCTCTCATATATCCGCAGAACTACCTCTCATATATATTTCCCAGAAGTACATCTCACATATATCTCCCATAAATACCTCTGACATATATCACCCAGAAGTAACTCTCGTATGCATCTCCCAGAAATACCTCTCAAATATATCACCCAGAAATACCTCTCAGATATATCTCCCATAAATACCTCTCAGATATATCACAACGAAGTACCTCTCATATATATATCCCCCAGAAGTACCTCTCATATATATATCCCAGTACATTTCACATATATCTCCCAGATACACCTCTCACATATATCACCGAGAAGTACCTCTCACATATATCTCCCAAAAATACCACTGACATATATATCCCAAAAATAGTCTCACCTATATCTCCAAGAAATACCACTGACATATCCCCCAAAAGTGCCTATCACATATATCACCCAGAAGTACCTCACAGATATATCTCCACGAAGTACCTCCCACATATATCTCCCAGAAATACCTCTGACATATATCAATCAGAATTACCTCTGATATATATCAACCAAAGGTAGCTCTCAGATATATCTCCCAAAAGTACCTCTCACATATATCTCCCAGAAACACCTCTCAAATATATCACCTAGATATACCTACCACATATATCACCCAGATATATCTCTCATATATATCATCCAGAAGTACCTCCCATATATATCACCCAGAAGTACATCTCACATATATCTCCTAGAAATACCTCTGACATGTATGACTCAGAAGTATCTCTCACATATATCTCCAAGAAATACATCTCTTATATATCACAAAGAAGTACCTCTCACATATATCCCACAGAAGTAGCCCACTTATATATCACCCAGAAGTACCTCTCACATATATCTCCCAGAAATACCTCTCACATATATCTCCCCGAAATACTTTTCACATATATCACCCAGATGTACCTTTCACATATATCCGCCAGAAGTACCACTCACATATATCTAACAGAAATACCTCACATATATCACCCAGAAGTACCTCAATCTCTCTCAAAAGTACCTCACATATATCTCCCAGAAATACCTCTAATATATATCACCTAGAAATACCTCTCACGTTCATCACGCAGAAATTCCTCTCACATATATCACGCAGAAGTACCTCTCACATATATCACCCAGTCATACCTCTCACATATATACCCCAGATTGCTTCTCACATGTATCTCCCAGAAATACCTCTCACATATATCACCGAGAAGTACCTCTCATATATATCACACAGAAGTACCCCTCACATATATCCCACAGAAGTACCTCTCATATATATCACCCAGAAGTACCTCCCACATATATCTCCCAGAAATACCACTGACACATATCATCCAGAAACACGTCTCACATATATCTCCCAGAAATACCTCTCACATATATCACCCAGAAGTAACTCTCACATATTATCACCCAGAAGTACCTCTCAAACATATCTCCCAGAAATACCTCTCACATATATCACCTAGAAATATCTACCACATATATCACCCAGAAATATCTCTTACATATATCACCCAGAAGTACCTATCATATATATCACGCAGAAGTACATCTCACATAAAATCTCTCAGAAATACCACTGACATATATCCCCCAGAAGTACTTCTCACATATATCTCCCAGAAATACCTCTCGCATATATCACCGAGAATTACCTCTCATATATATCACACAGAAGTACCTCTCACATATATCTCCCAGATGTACCTCTCACATATATCAACCAGAAGTACCTCTCAGGTATATCTCCAAGAAGTACTTCTCACATATATCTCCCAGAAATACCTGTGACATATATCAATCAGAATTACCTCTCACATATATCACCCATAATTACTTCTCATATATATCACCCAGAAGTACCTCTCACATATATCTCCCAGAATTACCTCTCACATATATCCCCCAGATTACTTCCCACATATATCTCCCAGAAATACCTCTCACATATATCACCGAGAAGTACCTCTCATACATATCACACAGAAGTACCTCTCACATATATCTCCCAGAAATACCTATCACATATATCACCCAGAAGTACCTCTCAGATTTTTTTGAGAATTATGATAGTGAAAAGGTTACATCTAAATATTAACAATAATAAGATGGAGTAAAACTAGTAATAAAATAATAATAGGGAAAAGGCTTCACCTAAAATGTAACAATAATAAGATGGAGTAAAACTTGTAATAAAATCATATTAGGGAAAATGCTTCATCCAAAATGTAACAATAATAAGATGGAGTAAAACTTGTGATAAAATATTAATAGAGAAAATGCTTCATCTAAAAAGCTACAATAATAAGATGAAGTACAACTAGTGATAAATATAAGAATGAAAACATCTAAAAATTACAACACGCAATGAAATTTAATAATAAAATATTGGTATTGGGTTTTATTTTATATTTGAGTTAATAACAGAATTAAACGAAAAAGTCTCTGCACGAAACTTTATAAAGGTTGATGATAGTTAAACCTGTTTTAATCTGCACATAACGTTGGTGATAAAACAACAAACACATCTCGACGCCTCTTTTTACAACGATTCATCTCTTGAAAAATATCAAATTTCTTGCATATTTTACCATTGGACGTAATGAACTCCTCTTATGTGCCGTGTCCCATCATGACATGACAGATCATGGCTCTCCCCTAAATTCCAATTCCTTGTGGCTATTTCTCCCTTTGTCAAAGAACCTGCCCCTAATTCGGCCATCCATTTGCACAGGGACATCCCCACTTCTCGTAATATTTTCAATAAATTTCAACTGTTTCTTTCTTATAAGTAGTAGGAACAATTTTTGTCACCATTTTATTTAAGAATTCGACGTTACTCATTCGTTCTGTCCATGGTATTCTCAGTATCCTTCTGTAGAGCCATATCTTTATTTTTCTTTTCATCTGTCGGTAGATTTACTGCCATACAGTTTGATGGCTATCTCATATCAATTCTGCATTCTTTTCTTTGTTTCTAACGATTAGTTTTCTGTTTCTTAATACTTAGTTTAGCTTTTGGAAGGCATCTTTCGCTAACCCTATGCATCTTTGGATTTCGGTCTCGCATTTTTCCTCCTCGGTTAAAACACCCAGATATGTAAATTTCCGCCCTTGTTTGATATTTAAGTCTCGATTTTAAAGTTCGTATATTGTTTTATCTTTTTATCGATTCATTCATTCATTTTTTACGGTTTATCAACACTTTTCAGGTTATTTAAAATCCAGGAAATATTTTTAGAGTATAATTTTTTTTTAAATAATAAAGATTTAGTGATACAAGTCTTACTAATTAACCCATAGCTGGGAGGAGAGAAGATGTAGATTCATATCTTAACTAATGTACGTAAGTGAATATAAAGAAACCGACAGGAATTTGAACTCGACACTCCGATTAACAATTCCGAGACATTATCCATTACACCACCCGCACATCCAAGCTTACATCATCTGGTATAGTATTCCAAAGCGGTCATCCATTTCGGTTCTGTCCAGGTTCGAAGTTAATGTTAACTTCGATATCGTATGTTGGGCCTTTTCTCTTACTGATAAACATTAGTTCTATATTCTTGAAGATGAGGATTCGTCCTTTCTTCGCGCTTTCCTTTAACACCTTTTCCAGGAGGTCCTGTAGTTTTCTTTTTGTTATCTGCCATCAACACAGTGTCATTTGCGTGTTTTAAATTGTTAAAATTGCGCCCAACGAATTCTGGCTTAAGCTTCACCACAGAGAGTCATATTATGACCTGAGTAGTGTAAACGAGTTTTAACATAAACATTTCCGATGCATTCCCTGGGTAATTTTGAAGATTTTTTTTTTTTTTAACACGGGCCGACGGTGAAAGCGAAAGGAGCTAATAATGCCTCACTAGCCTCGTCACACTCGTTTTTTTTTTGTTTTGTTTTTTTACCTCCACCCCCTTATAGCCACAGCCCTATTTCCCCTCAACAGACTGCAGTCCGTTTCAGGTTGCTGCTGTTCATTCATAGAAGACACTGAGTTGCGGCAGTAACACCGATCACTACGACCGTTTGCCGATTGGCCTCGAGTACGTTTGCCTTAACTACCGTCACTTGTCACTCTGTCATCTATCAAATGTATTTTTTTTTCTTTGATAAAAACAAAAATGAAGCAAAAGGAGCTGTGGTGAGGGAAGAAACAGAAGGTATATTCATGATCAAATACAAAAAAAGAAAAGATATAAAATACAATAAAAAAACGCAATAAAATAAAACAAAAAACGCAATAAAATAAAACAGAACAAACGCAATAAAATAAATATTGAAAAATAAGGCGGGACGCGGGTCCCCGTCTAATCTGTTTTGTTTAACGCTGTCTGTAAACAATGAATTAAACAAATACATGCAGAGGGATTAATTAAGGGTTCAAAATAAATAAAAACAAACAAATAAAACCAGGGAAAGGCGGACGTTGAAGGTCTATAAAATAAAATAAAAAATGGCGAAGTAGATGTAATCTGAGAAGAGACATTGGAAGAGTTAAAACAGGTCTGGAAAAAAAACACAGAAAACAAAAAGAAAACATTGGGAAGGCGTGGATTTGAAGAATGAAGACTTTGAAATCCAACCAAGTGACACTAATCGCGCAAAGTGTTAGCTTAATAAAAGGCAGATGGATGATACAAAACGTCATCAATATAACAGCGAAAAAAGGGGACCCCCTTCTGTTCGTCATTTGCCTATTGTAACGCCTCTCGACACTTTCCAGCTCTACCGTGAAAAATATATACAAATATTATAACAAGATAGGGAGCAAACAATATGGGATCGAGATGTAATCAAAGGATGTACAGGTATTAGCTTAAAACAAGGGTCCAAGCATTTTACTTAACATCTTTTATTCATATAAATTCAATGCTTCCTTATTCAGTCATGAAAGTATGTACAGTAATCTTACTCCACATTTCAGCTGATCTGGATATTTCATCGTATTTGGTAGCATGAAATTGCGTCCAGAAATTTTAGTTTTTCTTTATTCATATAAATTCGATGTTCACTTATTCAGTCATGAAAGTATTTACAGTAATCTTACGCCATATTTCAGCTCATCTGGATATTTCATCGTATTTGGTTGCATGAAACTGCGTTCAGAAATTTTAGTTTTTTTTATTTATTTATATAAATTCGAGGTTTACTTATTCAGTCATGAAAGTATTTACAGTAATCTTACGCCACATTTCAGCTCATCTGGATATTTCATAGTATTTGGTTGCATGAAATTGCGTTCAGAAATTTTATTTTTTCTTTTATTCATATAAATTCGATGATTACTTATTCAGTCATGAAAGTATTTACAGTAATTTTACTCCACATTTCAGCTCATCTGGATATTTCATAGTATTTGTTTGCATGAAATTGCATCCAGAAATTTTAGTTTTTCTTTTATTCATATAAATTCAATGTTTCCTTATTCAGACATCAAAGTATTTACAGAAATCTTACGCCACATTTCAGCTCATCAGGATATTTCATCGTATTTGGTTGCATGAAATTGCGTCCAGAAATTTTAGTTTTTCTTTTATTCATATAAATTCGATGATTACTTATTCAGTCATGAAAGTATTTACCGTAATCTTACGCAAAATTTCGGCTCATCTGGATATTTCATCATATTTGGTTGCATGAAATTGCGTCCAGAAATTTTAGTTTTTTTTATTCATATAAATTCCATGTTTCCTTATTCAGTCATGAAAGTATTTACAGTAATCTTACGCCACATTTCAGCTCATCTGGATATTTCATCGTATTTGGTTGCATGAAATTGCGTCCAAAAATTTTAAATTTTCTTTACTCATATAAATTCAATGTTTCCTTATTGAGTCATGAAAGTATTTACAGTAATCTTACGCCACATTTCAGCTCATCTGGATATTTCATCGTATTTTGGTTGCATGAAATTGCGTTCAGAAATTTTAGTTTTTCTTTTATTCATATAAATTCGATGTTTACTTATTCAGTCATGAAAGTATTTACAGTAATCTTACGCAACATTTCAGCTCATCTGGATATTTCATCGTATTTGATTGCATGAAATTGCGTTCAGAAATTTTAGTTTTTCTTTAAAAAGTCATGAATGTATTTACAGTAATCTTAGGCAACATTTCAGCTTATCTGGATATTTCATAGTATTTGGTTGCATGAAATTGCGTCCAGAAATTTTAGTTTTTCTTTTATTCATAGAAATTCGATGCATTCTTATTCAGTCATGAAAGTATTTACAGTAATCTTACGCCATATTTCAGCTCATCTGGATATTTCATCGTATTTGGTTGCATGAAACTGCGTTCAGAAATTTTAGTTTTTTTTATTTATTTATATAAATTCGAGGTTTACTTATTCAGTCATGAATGTATTTACAGTAATCTTACGCAACATTTGAGCTCATCTGGATATTTCATAGAATTTGGTTCCATGAAATTGCGTCCAGAAAATTTAGATTTTCTTTATTCATATGAATTTAATGTCTCCTTATTCAGACATCAAATTATTTACAGTAATCTTGCGCCACATTTCAGCTCATCTGGATATTTCATAGTATTTGGTTGCATGAAATTGCGTCTAGAAATATTAGATTTTCTTTATTCATATAAATTCAATGTTTTCTTATTCAGACATCAATGTATTTACAGTAAACTTACGCCACATTTCAGCTCATCTGGATATTTCATCGTATTTTGGTTGCATGAAATTGCGTTCAGAAATTTTAGTTTTTCTTTTATTCATATAAATTCGATGTTTACTTATTCAGTCATGAAAGTATTTACAGTAATCTTACGCCACATTTCAGCTCATCTGGATATTTCATCGTATTTGATTGCATGAAATTGCGTTCAGAAATTTTAGTTTTTCTTTAAAAAGTCATGAATGTATTTACAGTAATCTTAGGCCACATTTCAGCTTATCTGGATATTTCATAGTATTTGGTTGCATGAAATTGCGTTCAGAAATTTTAGTTTTTCTTTTATTCATAGAAATTCGATGGATTCTTATTCAGTCATGAAAGTATTTACAGTAATCTTACGCCACATTACAGCTCATCTGGATATTTCATCGTATTTTGGTTGCATGAAATTGCGTTCAGAAATTTTAGTTTTTCTTTTATTCATATAAATTCGATGTTTACTTATTCAGTCATGAAAGTATTTACAGTAATCTTACGCCACATTTCAGCTCATCTGGATATTTCATCGTATTTGATTGCATGAAATTGCGTTCAGAAATTTTAGTTTTTCTTTAAAAAGTCATGAATGTATTTACAGTAATCTTAGGCCACATTTCAGCTTATCTGGATATTTCATAGTATTTGGTTGCATGAAATTGCGTCCAGAAATTTTAGTTTTTCTTTTATTCATAGAAATTCGATGCATTCTTATTCAGTCATGAAAGTATTTACAGTAATCTTACGCCACATTACAGCTCATCTGGATATTTCATCGTATTTTGGTTGCATGAAATTGCGTTCAGAAATTTTAGTTTTTCTTTTATCCATATAAATTCGATGTTTACTTATTCAGTCATGAAAGTATTTACAGTAATCTTACGCCACATTTCAGCTCATCTGGATATTTCATCGTATTTGATTGCATGAAATTGCGTTCAGAAATTTTAGTTTTTCTTTAAAAAGTCATGAATGTATTTACAGTAATCTTAGGCCACATATCAGCTTATCTGGATATTTCATAGTATTTGGTTGCATGAAATTGCGTCCAGAAAATTTAGATTTTCTTTATTCATATGAATTCAATGTCTCCTTATTCAGACATCAAATTATTTACAGTAATCTTGCGCCACATTTCAGCTCATCTGGATATTTCATAGTATTTGGTTGCATGAAATTGCGTCTAGAAACATTAGATTTTCTTTATTCATATAAATTCAATGTTTCTTTATTCAGACATCAATGTATTTACAGTAAACTTACGCCACATTTCAGCTCATCTGGATATTTCATCGTATTTGGTTGCATGAAATTGCGTCCAGAAATTTTAGATTTTTCTATTCATATAAATTCAATGTTTCCTTATTCAGACATCAATGTATTTACAGTAAACTTACGCCACATTTCAGCTCATCAGGATATTTCATCGTATTTGGTTGCATGAAATTGCGTCCAGAAATTTTAGTTTTTCTTTATTCATATAAATTCAATGCTTCATTATTGAGTCATGAAAGTATTTACTGTAATCTTACGCCACATTTCAGCTCATCTGGATAATTCCTCGTATTTGGTTAAATTAAATTTCTTCCAGAAATTTTAGTTTTTCTTTATTCATATAAATTCGATATTCACTTATTCAGTCATCGAAGAATTGACAGTAATCTTACGCCACATTTTAGCTCATCTGGATATTTCATCGTATTTGGCAGCATGAAATTGCGTCCAGAAATTTTAGTTTTTCTTTATTCATATAAATTCTATGCTTCCTTATTCAGTCATGAAATTATTTACAGTAATCTTACGTCACATTTCAGCTCATCTGGATATTTCATCGTATTTGGTAGCATGAAATTGCGTCCAGAAATTTTAGTTTTTCTTTATTCATATAAATTCAATGATTCATTATTCAGACATGAAATAATTTACAGTAATCTTACGCCACATTTCAGCTCATCTGGATATTTCGTCGTATTTGTATGTATGAAATTGTGTCCAGAAATTTTAGTATTTCTTTATTCATATAAATTCAATGTTTCCTTATTCAGTCATGAAAGTATTTACAGTAATCTTACGTCACATTTCAGCTCATCTGGATATTTCATCGTATTTGGTAGGATGAAATTGCGTCCAGAAATTTTAGATTTTCTGTATTCATATAAATTCGATATTCACTTATTCAGTCATCAAATTATTTGCAAAATCTTACGACACATTTCAGCTCCTCTGCATATATTTCATCGTATTTGGATGCATGAAATTGCGTCCACAAATTTTAGTTTTTCTTTATTCATATAAATTCGATGTACACTTATTCAGTAATCAAAGTATTTTCAGTAATATTATGCTAAATTTCTGCTCATCTGGATATTTCTTCATGTTTGGTTTCATGAAATTGCGTCCAGAAATTTTAGTTTTTCTTTATTCATATAAATTCGATCTTCACTTATTCAGTGATCAAAGTATTTACAGTAATCGTATGTCACATTTGAGCTCATCTGGATATTTCATCGTATTTGGTTGCATGAAATAGCGTCCAGAAATTTTAGTTTTTCTTTATTCATATAAATTCGATGTACACTTATTCAGTAATCAAAGTATTTTCAGTAATATTACGCCACATTTCAGCGCATCTGGATATTTCAACGAATTTGCTTGCATGAAATTTCGTCCAGAAATGTTAGTTTTTTCTTTATTCATATAAATTCGATGTTCACTTATTCAGTCATCAAAATATTTACAGAAATCTTACGCCACTTTTCAGCTCATCTGGATATTTCATCGTATTTGGTTGCATGAAATTGCGTCCAGAAATTTTAGTTTTTCTTTATTCATATAAATTCGATGTTCACTTATTCAGTCATCAAAGTATTTACAGAAATCTTACGCCACATTTCAGCTCATCTGGATATTTCATCGTATTTGGTTGGAAGAAATTGCGTCTAGAAATTTTAGTTTTTCTTTATTCATATAAATTCGATGTTCACTTATTCAGTCATCAAAGTATTTACAGTAATCTTACGCCACATTTCAGCTCATCTGGATATTTCATAGTATTTGGCTGCATGAAATTGCGTCCAGAAATTTTAGATTTTCTTTATACATATAAATTCAATCTTTCCTCATGCAGACATCAAAGTATTTATAGTAATCTTACGCCAAATTTCAGCTCATCTGGATAATTCCTCGTATTTGGTTGCATGAAATTGCGTCCAGAAATTTTAGTTTTTAATTTATTCATATAAATTCGATGTTCACTTATTCAGTCATCAAAGTATTTACAGTAATCTTACGCCACATTTCAGCTCATCTGGATATTTCATCGCATTTGGTTGCATGGAATTGCGTCTAGAAATTTTAGTATTTCTTTATTCATATAAATTCGATGTTCACTTATTCAGACATCAAAGTATTTACAGTAATCTTACGCCACATTTCAGCTCATCTGGATATTTCATCGTATTTGGTTGCATGAAATTGCGTCCAGAAATATTAGATTTTTTTATACATATAAATTCGATGTTGTCTTATTTAGTCATCAAAATATTTAGAATAATCTTACGACACATTTAAGCTCAACTGGATATTACATCATATTTGGTTGCATGAAATTGCGTCCAGAAATTTTAGTTTTTCTTTATTCATATAAATTCGATGTTCACTTATTCAGTAATCAAAGTATTTTCAGTAATCTTACGCCACATTTCAGCTCATTTGGATATTTCATCGTATTTGGTTGGATGAAATTGCGACCAGAAATTTTAGTCTTTCTTTATACATATAAATTAGATATTCACTTATTCAGACATAAATGTATTTACAGTAATCTTACGACACATTTCAGCTCCTCTGGATATTTGATCGTATTTGGTTGGATGAAATTACGTCCAGGAATTTTAGTTTTTCTTTATTCATATAAATTCAATGCTTACTTATTCAGTCATGAAAGTATTTACAGTAATATTACGCCACATTTCAGCTCATCTGGATATTTAATCGTATTTAGTTGCATGAAATTGCGCCCAGAAATTTTAGTTTTTCTTTATTCATATAAATTCAATGCTTCCTTATTGAGTCATGAAAGTATTAACAGTAATCTTACGCCACTTTTCAGCTCATCTGGATATTTCGTCGTATTTGGATGCATGAAATTGCGTCCAGAAATTTTACTTTTTCTTTATTCATATAAATTCGATGTTCACTTATTCAGACATCAAAGTATTTACAGTAATCTTACGCCACATTTCAGTACATCTAGATATTTCATCGTATTTGGTTGCATGAAATTGCCTCCAGAAATTTTAGTTTTTCTTTATTCATATAAATTCGATGTTCACTTATTCAGTCATCAAAGTATTTACAGTAATCTTACGCCACATTTCAGCTCGTCTGGATATTTCCTCGTATTTGGATGCATGAAATTGCGTGCAGAAATTTTTGTTTTTCTTTTATTCATATATATTCAATGCTTCATTATTCAGTCATCAAAGTATTTACAATAATCTTACGACACATTTCAGCTCATCTGGATATTTTATCGTATTTGCTTGCATGAAATTGCGTCCAGAAATTTTAGTTTTTCTTTATTCATATAAATGTGATATTCACTTATTCAGTCATGAAAGTATTTACAGTAATCTTACGCCACATTTCAGCTCATCTGGATATTTCATCGTATTTGGTTGCATGAAATTGCGTCCAGAATTTTTAATTTTTCATCATTCATATAAATTCAATGCTTCCTTATTCAGCCATTGAAATAGCTCCCTAGTTTGCTATGACCTTAGATCATCTTTCTAAATTGTATCCCAGCATACGAGGTTGATGTCAAAGTTTTTTTTAATTTTTTTTTTCTATTTATATAACTTCACAGCTTCATTATTCAGCCTTTGAATTATTTCCTCTGGCTATTTTCCCCTTGACCTTAGAACATCTTTCTGCTAAATTGTATCCCACCATCTCAAAGTTGCCTGCATTGGGTTTTTTTTTAATAAAATCCTGTATTTATATAAATTCATAGCATCATTATTCAGACATAGAAATATTTTCCCTGGCTTGCTATGACCTTTGACCACCATTCTACTAAATTGCATCCCACTATATTTTCTCTGGCCCTGTATGATATTTGAGGATGTGCGTGTGGCGTAATAGATAACGGCTCAGAATGAGAAATCGGAGAGCTAAGTTCGAATGACAGTAGGTTTGGTTTTATTCGCTTTCGCGTTTCTATTCTTAGGAAAGTTAGGGCTTCATGTTCAGAGTCTTTCTATCGTTTAACTGGTAGGACTCATTGCCAGATTTAGATGAAAATTGGCCATAGGTTATTCCACTTGTGGGGGCGCTCCAAATCTCTCATTTTCACAAGTAAAGGTATAGTGTTAAATTAAACGATCTGAGTATAGCTGAAGGTTATTTGAAGAATTTTTTATGTAAGAAAGGCCTATGACAGTGTCAAAAATATGATACAACTTGGAGACCCACTAGATCTCGAGGCCCTAGATTTCAGTCTGCTAAACCTATATGCAAATCCGACACTAGTAGGACTTATATTTGGGAAATTATTCTTAGCGTCATATGATTGTTGATGCAATATGCAAAATAAATTAAATATTTTAAATTTAATATTAAATAACACACGATGTTGTTATAAGGAGCAAGAAAAAATAAAAAAAATAATTTCTTTTCTACATGTTTCAATGAATGTGACCGATATAGATAATGTTATGAAATGTTATGCAGTTTTCCTCTCTTTTGAACCCCTATAAGAGTATAAGAAAAACTGTATTAAAAATAGAAAAAAAAACAAACCCAAAACCCCCCAAAACAATGAAACTAAATTACTTATTAAAACATTGTCTTCTCTCTATATAAAATTCTGTGAATTTCGTTAATCCGCCAATCTTTTCTCTTTCAATTTCATGCGTGATAAACGCTTAGGCGTGATACATGACTAACGAGGCAGATTTTTCCCGCATTAGGTTGCCATTTCTTTCTGCGGTAGACCAGTTGCCATGGCTATGAAAACACGGACTCTCCTGCTATTTACCGATAGCTAGGGAGAGAAGAGTATTCATACCTTTCCCAAGGATATTAGCACGTAAGTGAATGTAATGGATTCGACTGGAATTCGAACTTGGCTCTCCGATTCAGTTATGTGTCATGCGTGATACACGATTAGGCGGTCATGTATCGAAAAATACATGACTGACGAGGCCATTTCATTCTGTGGTAGACCAGTTGCCATCCAAGGCTATAGAAACCTGTCTGTCCTGCTATTTACCCTTAGCTGGGGGGGGAGAAGAGGATTCATACCTTTCCCAAAGTGAATGCAATGGTAAGTAAGTAAGTGGGTACAAATTATAGTTGGTTTTACTAGAGTGCGTAGCTTAGTACAATAAATTTTCATTAATTTTAGAGAAAAATAATGTTTTATTTAACATGCAAAATACACATATTTCTGAAACAATTTAATGATTACAATAAATACTTATTTAATAAAAATTCAATATTGTTCTTTTGCGTATCTTTTCTTTACGTTTTTATATGCAAGAATTCTGTTTCCAGTTCGTCCTGCCTTTGAGAGAACTAAACAAATCACAAGTTCAAACGTTTCAAAAAGTTAGAATTTGGCACTAGAAAGAAATATTTACGCATGGCCAGTTATATGTTGCATGCTCAAGAGTAAGAAATCCTAAGAATTTATACTTCGCTGTTAAAAAGGCAAAAGGCAAAAAAAGTTTTTTCTTAAAAAATATTGTTTATTATGAAGTCATATAAGAAATTATTAAACCATAAAATAGGGTTTTTGTCAAAGTATTTCGAAACAAATAAGCTTATTCAAATTTTATCGAATGGTTTGCGAAACAGGTACTCCAACTAAAAATAAATATTATATTAATATAGATACCTCCAAAGAAAAGAGATAACTAATGAAAATAAATGTTTTTTATTGTTTTTTTTTATCCAGCCTCATATGTTCTGAAGAACAATTTCTAAATTGTCTGCAAAGACTCAAGACTTCGGATTACTAGTTCAAAAGGTTCTTTGGATCTGGAAATGTAATAATTGTTATTTTTTCTGCTGACAGATGTTCCAAATAATATTTTGGTTATAGTAAGGTTTTGCCTTTTTAAAAAATTTACAGCTTACAATCAGATCCCTGCTATTTTTTCTTTTAAATTCCACACATGTTCACCTACTTTAGTAGAGTATAGAGTAGGCATATTTCTGTTTGCTTTTATTTTAGTTTTAATTTCAATATATATATATATATAATTATATATTTAAAAATATGATTCCAACACGCTACATAAGAAGTCTCATGTTTCAAAAACAAGAGCCGAAAACTTCAATATAATTATTAGAAATAAATTGAGTTAAAGTGAGCTCTGTTTCATCTTCAAGCGAAATTTTTTGGGAAATCATAATAATAACTAAAATACTAAAGAACCTTGGATTACTAACCTAACCCGTTCTTTCCTATTTTCTATATATTTTCACACACACACACACACACACACACACACAAACACACACACACACACATATATATATATATATATATATATATATATATATATATATATATATATATATATATATGCAGTGTGCAACAGCAAAATTGTCCACATCCTGTTACAGCATGGGATAATTGCCCATCCCAAAATAATATTTGATGTCTAAAAACACACGAAACTAATTGACTTTCTTTTTGCCAGGTTTTCAGATAAGACGTTTAGCCATCTTGTCATCATTTATCGTAAGAATCAATGAAAAAGCCTTAGAGTTATTCAGCTGGATAGAGAAAAGTTTAAAATCGTTTTGTGTCAGCCCCACGATGTCTTCCCAACTGAGCAATGGTGAGAGGAAAAAGATCATTCAGGCCTTCAGTAAAGATACGAACATTCATACTCTGATTTCCGCCTTGAAAGTCCATTCAAGAACTATCAAGAGATCAATGATTAAGTTAAAAATTTGGGAGTAGAGAGGAAAACTGGATAAGGATGTCACAATAGCAAGAGGGATAATCATTTCAACTTAGAGCTAAATATATTCTTATACAGTCCAATGCTGCTAGAAAAAATTCTAAGAATTCCAGTAAGATATCTTTAATCATTTGTAAGATAGAACGTTTCAAATCTTAATCTAACAATATATATATATATATATATATATATATATATATATATATATATATATATATATATATATATTTACATATATATATATATATATATATATATATATATATATATATATATATATAAGACTTCTGTTAGATGGAGCTCGCCAACCCAGAAAGCCAGTCCATCTCAGGGAAGGAAAAGCTTGCAAACAGTAATGGAATTAAATCCAGAAAGAAAACCTGGTGTGAAGTCTCGAAGGCGGTGTCAACATCGACACCATTCCGGCAAATCCTGCAGCCAAACCGACCCCAAATGTAATGTCCTATATTCCTTTGCATCTTGTCAGTACACCCGATAGTGGGTGCCATATAGAAATTTGCCTCGATATACCGAAGCCCATACCTGCCCCCAACCCTGGAGATCT
The DNA here is from genome assembly GCA_963932145.1 of Acanthosepion lycidas. Classification (NCBI taxonomy): domain Eukaryota; kingdom Metazoa; phylum Mollusca; class Cephalopoda; order Sepiida; family Sepiidae; genus Acanthosepion; species Acanthosepion lycidas. The sequence goes on along the minus strand of OZ010598.1, from coordinate 81,933,026 downwards.
CACTCCAGTTTCAACCCAAAGGGCTGAATTTTGTTCAAACAAGGCGCTAACTTTATCTCGCGATATAAACAATTGCCATAATATAAGGAACGGAAACAACAAAGACATATAGATGTGTATTACTTAAAAAGTAATGCCTGATTAGCAATGGAATTTTTACCGAATAAAGATTAGGGTGTAGTGCATAAATATTATACAAAGTTACAAAAATTTACATAATATTTTTTTTTTAAAATAAAGATTAAATGCAACAAAATAAGCTACTGGACAAAAGTTAAGGAACGATGTTAATAATTTGCATAAAGTTTTAATTTACATTGTTAAAAAAGTCGATGGAGCTTTTCAACAATAAGTAAAAGTTCATTTATCATTAGGACTTTATTTTGAAGAAATATGGCAAATTCTACATACAAAACGCTCTCTTTTGAAGAAAAAAAAACTCCTTATCGCCAACTATCAAGAAAAAAAGTTAATTTCAAAAATTTCTGATATTGTTCATAAGTCTAAAAGTGTCGTTCATCGTGTAATTAGCAGGTATAAAACCGATAAAACTTTAAATGCAAAACCAAAAACCGGCTGACCTCCAAAAACATCGCAAAGAGAAGATCGAAGAATTGTTAGAATATCTACAAAAAACCGTTTTGAAACTGCGACATCAATTGCCCGTAAATTTAATGAAGAGTCAGATAATAAGATCTCAAGGAAATCGGTTGCTCGCAGATTAAAAAATGCAGGATTGCATGCCCGTATTCCAGCTTCGAAGCCTTTCATTTCAAAGCGAAACCAAAGGGAAAGCCTGGAGTATGCTAGAGAACATGTTGTTTGGACTGAGGCACAATGGGATACAGTTCATTTCAGTTACGAGTCCAAGTTTACTATATTTGATTCTGAGGGAAAAACCTACGTACGCCGTAGAACAGGTGAAAGACTGTCTTCTCAATGTGTCAAGAAAACCGTTAAGTTTGGTGGCGGCAGTGTGGTGGTGTGGGGAATGATTTCATCTGCAGGAGTTGGCCCTATCATCCACGTAAATGGCAATAACTATGCTGAGATTTACAAAAGGCTTCTTCAGCAGCATGTGGTACCAAGATTACACATGCGTGTGTATGTATATATGTGCGTACGTGCATGAATTGATTTTAAATGAAATATTGGGTCTTTCTAATGACATTTTAAATTTATTTTCTTAATTTGTAATGTCCTTCTTTTGTAATATTCTATAGTTTAAATTTTGTTTTCTTCTGAAGTGAGTTTCATTTCTAAATTGATAATTTAAATTTAAATATACCATTCTTTGATTATTAATAATAGTAATAATATTAGCTAAATTCCTTTAAGATGAAACACTTCCGAAATCACATAAAATTAAATTTTAACTGTGGAATTTAACCAAAATCTATATATATTTCAAATATTAAAATATAGATAAAGATTGTAAAATGTATATATAGTTTATGTACGAGGATAATTGAATTTTTGTGTAAATTATCTCAAGTGTTTCTATGTTTTTTTTTTTTTTACTTGTTAATGATCGAATGTATGTAGGGATTCACATGAATACATTTGTGAGACATATATGAATAAATGAAAATTAATATTACCCTCAAATACTATTAAATAATGAAACCTAATCTTTAATTTAGTTTACCAATATAATAAATAAATTACATTCATAAATTAATTTTAAATATTAAAATAGATGTTATTGTTATCTTTTTTTTTTTTATATTATGGAAATACAATTAGACGGGTGAATAAAATTTTAAAATTCTAAATATTTCTTTATGTCCTAGATAAATATGTTTATTACAATAATAGTTATATTTAGTCCTGAAACTATTTACTTAAAAAATTAAAGATTTAAGTTAACAAAATTTTTTTCAGACATCGAATTTTCTATCAAACATTGTAAACTATCTTTTACATAATTTTGTTAAAACAAAATTATAACAACTCCATCTCTTCCCCCCCCCCACTATCTCTCTTTTTACCATAAGACTCACTTGTATACATTTTCTACAATTCATTTCCGTTTTATTAACCATCTAAAGAGGTCATGGTTCTGTCACTCCCCCTACTCCAATATAAAACATACTTAAGAGAGATATAAAATTAACCCCTCCCTATACTTTATATTGTCTGTTTAACTACCACTCTCAACCCCCTCTATTAAATTACAAAAATTACACTACCCACCAATTTCTAATCCCATTTTTCCTCTCAATTCGTTGTTGGAAGTTTTACCTGATGATCCTGAATCCTTAAAAAAGGATTTAGGTGAAATAAATTATCGTAATGGTACATTAAAGTGGTTTGTTTTTCATTACATATTAGCTCTGTCCTCACATTGAGCTCTCAGGATTTCATCCTCCTTGGATTTACCAATTCGATTTATATATATATATATATATATATATATATATATATATATATATATATGTATATATATATATATATATATATATATATATTAGGCTCAACTTTTGTATCGCGCACTACTTTTTAAAAATAAAAAAAATATTCAAGAATTATTATTTAACTAACGAGTTATTTCCTATTAGGCATAAACACTAATATTTATTCCATTGGAATCGTAAATACAATCCAATTCATCAGACCTACAAATTCAAAAAGAAAACAGAAAAAACAACTTCGGGAATCTCTATCTAAAAAAAGGCAGGATGTGTGTGTGTGTGTGTGTGTGTGTTTGTGTGTGTATAACGAATGCACGGCCGCAATTTTTGACGGATTAGCACCAAAATTTACATGCACATGCTCCAAGTTAGCGGGAAGGCCAAGACCGACTTTGCATTTCCCATCCATAGTGGAAATAATCGATTTTTTCATTCTTCTACGGCAATTTTCATGTAGTTTGCGGCCATTTTCTACTGGCCAGAGTGAGAGCCTATAGCTGGCTTCCCCGAAAAGGCAAGAAGATTCTATTGGCCAGCGTGAGAGGCAACAGCTGACTGTCACGAATGTTAACTAGCATGCAAACAAAATCAATAGCTGCATTCGTCACAAGTGGGAAAAATTTAAATCTGCATGGCACTTTACTCCAATTGGCTCATTCGCTTGCTTGAACTCAACGTTGATTCTGATTCCACATAACTGGGTTGGGTGTGTAAAAGTATTCGTTGATAACATTCTTTTTTCATTCGGTTTTTTCCAGTTACGAGTCCTTTTTTAAAGCTGATCGTTTTGTGTTCATTTTGTTTAGTTCTTTTTTCGTAACAGATTTAATGTTTAGTATAGAGATTAGAAAAAATTCGCAGTGTGAGATAGGCAAGAAGTAAGGCATGTAGCAACATCAGCACGGCAAAGGGCACTCCTTTAAAGGCAAGGAAGGGCAAAATATTTTAAGTCAAGTGATAGCGATTGCTGTATGATTTTTGAATCAAGCACGGGCAACGGCGGGCTATGCTGCTAGTAAAAAATAAAATTTAGTGAGTGTGTATGTATGAGAGGGTAGGACGAATGTTAGAGTAAATGAAAGCTATAGGGAAGGGTAACAGACGAGAGAAGAACAGGAATGTCTAAAAATGAAGGGGGAATTAAAATTTAACAGAGAAAAGTTTTAAAGAGGGAAGTCAAAGATGGTTTAAGTGAGAGGAATATGAAAATGTCCGCTGACCACCACGAAGGAAAGGTTAAGCCTATGTTTATATGCAGAATATCATTGAGAGGAGTATCTGGTTATTATCAGGGCTGGCTATGAATGCGAAAATATTTTATCGGATCAGTAATTGGCACCAAGAATGCAAATACGTCCAATTGACCACCCACTTGTTTGGCGAAGGCCCCGGGTCATAAAGTTCAATTGACATTTGGCTAAGATAAAAGTCCAAGGGTTTGTGGTCGGGCAGAAGGAAAGAAAGAGAAAGAAAAGAAAAAGAAAAAAGAAAAAGGAAGATAATTTTTTTTCTTTGAGCAAGATTTTTTAAACCGAGGCTAGTCTGGCCACAGCCACGCTGCTGAGCGCCCATTGGCTGAATGGTGGCACGAGTGTTAGGCGGAGGTAATCATGTGAAGAAGGAGGGGAGGCCTGTTGCGCCCCCCTGAAGGGATAGGTGTGAGATGCTACTGTGAGAGAGAGGGGAAACTCGTTGACACCCTCTGAGGGCATGGTTAAATACCAATATGAGAACAGAAGGAGGTGGGAAGACGAAAGACTTCCAAAAATGAAAAATAATAAAATTTTCCTGACCGAAAACAAAGAAGTGGATTGTGGGTTTAGAATTATCAAGGAACCTCAAACCCCCACAAGCCAACCCCGGTTTTGGTCGGCGTCCATATAAGCAGAGTTGCAGCGAGTGAAAGCCAGTTCGAATTCCAGTTAAGTTGAGTGAAGTTCGCAGTTGGAGTTGCACCCGCTTCGCAGATAGCTGACTTAAAAGATTCGACGTAAATCACAACTCAGTTTCTAAGCAAGAACAATTTATTTTTGAAGAACGACTTAGACTCACACCACCAAAACAACTTTTACGAATATCACCTGAAGATACACCAAGAACAAAGTTTCTTAAAGAACAAACAACTTAAGATGTTAAGACTCGCCTAACAAAGACAAAGTGTCACGAATCCATATAGCGGGTTGCGAAGAAGACGCAGTCCTGTATTCAGCAACCAGATATAAAATATTGTTATCCTTTTTAACACATTTGAACTTTTCGAGTTATTATTTTATTTTCTTTTACATATACTTGTGCGGTGTTACCCTTGATCGAACTCGGCATGCATTACCGCCCGGCGACTGATGGATTTCGTCTGCCTAAGATCAATTCACAACGTGGGTAGGTTAGACTAGAAATCAAAACAGTTACTTCGGTAACCAGACGTTGGAGGCGAGCTGGGAACGACAAGGCTGATACCGAATCTAACCAGATTCCCATCCGAATCACCAAAAGGTTAGAACGTCACATTTGGTGCCGAGACCAATACCAAGCCAGTTGGTCGTCACAGGACAGGATAGCACGACGGACGCGGCTAGGCAGACGTCACATTTGGCGCAGCGACACCGGGGGGACGTCACATATATATATCTACAAACAAGCTTGGTTAAAAAAAAAAACGATAATGTCCGTCTATTTAATTTTTATTGTTTTTTTTCCAATTTACTATATTTCTTCTTAAATTATATATATATATATATATATATATATATATATATATATATATATATATATATATGTACAAACAAGCTTGAATAAAAAACCGACAATGTCTGTCTGTTTAATTTTTTTATTGTACTTTTTCCAATTTCCAGTTAAGACGTTAAGTAGTGTTCTTGAAATTATGGATTAACTGTCCGAAGTTCATACTTTTTTTTGTTTTTGTTTTTTTGTTTAAGTACTTTCGACTTTCTCTTGAACAAATATTCTCGTTCTGGTCGGTGTGCTATAAAAAAACTAAGAATGTTCCGTTGCACGGTCATTAAGATTCGAGAGCTCAATATTAACACCATCACTAGAAAAGAAGACTCGAGTACTGTCCCTATTATCGTTAGGTGTTTGTTCCAGCGATTAACTTGTACAGTCTGATTGTGTAGGTTAGACGACACTTGAAACACCTTCTTCCTCTTCTGACTTATAGATAAGAGATTTTTACCAACCTATTCTTTGTAAATCTCACCCTAAGGACGGACGACTAACTATAACGAATGGCATCGGAACTTCTGCTAGGTCATATTATCAATATTTTTCTATAGCAGTTGATCCTGGACAATCTTATCACAGATTAAGAAAAAAGTCGACAGGAATGTTGCTCTACAGGTGGATGTTGAGAATATAAAGAACAGAACAAGTGAGCAACGAGAAAGTTTTAAATAAAGCAGGAACTAAAAGCACAATTACTTTTTTATTTGGTCAAGCTAGCTAGGATATTCTTGAGTCTATCACGCCAGCCAACATGGTTCTGCTTCAAAATCGGAAGGTCATTAGGTCAGAAGCCCACAGCGGGTCAATGTAGGTGATTACTAGCTGACTGGCGATCAGTCCAGACGAGTAGATCACACCCGAGTTCTTGTTTTGCTCGCCAGGAGTGTCCTGCAAATCGCAGTTTGTACTGAGTCTTGCTGGCTGAAGCCTATGAATTCAGTTTTTGAGGCGTTGACCTAAAGTCCAACATCGTTAGCAGGATTTTATAGATGATGTAAATGTACTCGGATATTTGGCCGCTGGACATTATGGCCGACGGTCATTAACCGAATGGACACTTAGCCGAAAATGTAGTGGCATGCTTACATGTCCCCCTCTTTATCTTCTTTTTTAGAAAATGAGTATTGGTGTTGACTTTGTTTCTCTTAATGAAACGGTGAGATTGAGCCTTCTTCAGAATTAAATACGCTAAACCGTACCATATTTTATTAATTTCTTTTTCTGCTATTTTCTGCAGTATTCTTTTTCAATTAAAAATTAAACACAACCTTACGTCAATGGCTAGGAAATAGGGGATTTTCTAGAAAACAATTGGTCACGCTAATTTATTCATAGTACACTAATATACAATTATTAGTTATATTCTAACTTATAATACTGGGTGCAGAATTAAATTCAACTCGGAACTAATTTCAACACGGAACTAATTTCACTTCGGAACTAATTTCAACACGGAACTAATTTCACTTCGGAACTAATTTCACCTTGGAACTAATTTCAACACGGAACTAATTTCACTACGGAACTAATTTCACTTTGGAACTAATTTCAAACCGGAACTAATTTCACTTTGGAACTAATTTCAACTCGGAACTAAATTCCACTCGGAACAAATTTCAACTCAGAACTAATTTCAACTCGGAACTAATTTCACGTCGGAACTAATTTCAACTCGGAATTAATTTCAACTCGAAACTAATTTCACTTCGAAACTAATTTCACTTCGGAACTAATTTCACTTCGAAACTAATTTCAACTAGGAACTAATTTCCCTTCGGAAATAATTTCATTTCGGAACTAATTTCTGGAAGCGACCGCCGAACACTTTTTGCTCCTCCGCCTGACATTTTCTGATTCCCACCTGAAATTTTCTTAGCTATCCAACTTCAATTCTATGTCAACTTCAAATTCAAGTACCAGTAATTCTCCCAACTATTCTGTAACCCGTGGACTGAGGAATGGATGAATTCTGAATTATCTTATGGACTAAACATTTTAAATGCTAAATTTTTAAAAAATTACCACCAACTCACTGTATTTTATTTAGGAATTTACGGTAATGGATAACATTGATTTTTAAATCGAGTTGAAATTAGTTCCGAGTTGAAATTAGTTCCGAGTTGAGATTAGTTCTGTTACTCAGTATACTGCTAATTAAAATACATAAAGTATTGCCTGTTACTATTTTTACTTGTACATTTTCGGTGAAATGTCACTCGGCCAAATGTCTCTGGGCCAAATGTCTCTGGGCCAAATATCCGGCCACGGATGTAAGACTGTGGCATTGTCTGCAGTGTTAAACTCAACTATATATCATCAAAATTGGTCAACATTTTTGCAGAATATCGACTTGACTGTCTTGTTTATAAATTAAAACCAAGATGATAAGGTCACCAGGGTGGGGGAAGTTTTCGATATATAGTCAAGCTTCAATGTTCAACCAGAACAATTATACCACAATACGTAAACATCGATGCCTCAAAGAGGTATGTCACATGGAACAAGAGCACTCTACACCGGTGAATGAAAGGAAGGGTTCAGTTCGAAATTCCAGTCATCTGAAGAAGACAGGAGCGTACAACGGTCGAAACGTTGTGAATATGACAAGAAAGATGAGAACAACATTCCGGACAATGTAAATAATGTGAACATCGAGATACTTAAATAAAATGGGAATGAAAAGCACATATATTTAAAATCAGGAAGACACAGTTGAAATTTCTGGGACATATTGTGGAGAAAGAGGATTTATATAAGTTAAGATACGCAGGGCTTATTGAAAGCAAGAAGGGCAGAGGAAAATAGCAAGTAATCTTTTTAATGTGTTTGGCTGAATAAATGGCAGAAAATGTTTGGTCAGACCGACAATGGATAGGAAGTTGTGGAGAGTTGTAATCGCCCATATTTGAAGGGATATGAGACACAAACGAAGACGTATCATAGAAGAATCCATAATCGAAATGGCGGTTATTAAATTCTGCCTGAGTAATTACTTCAGGAATTATTTGTTCTGCTTAAAAATATACTTCGATCTCTTGTCAATATCTATGATACATGGTATATGAGTGCACGTCCCAAACCCTCGATTACCAGAGCCTGTCACCTGTCTGTCCTCTGACCTAGCTCAGCTCTCTGTGGGGTGGGATTAGGTTGTGAAATACAGTACCTCAAAAACTAAACTTGTATCGCAAATAACGGGTGTTCTTACAAGAGGACCCATTGCTTTAAACGCCTATAGTAAATGAATATAGAATACGGCGCAGTACGTAATCTGTTCAATGAAACAACATTAAAGATTAATACTCACGAGTCAGACACTCTACTGAATCTGACTATATCGCCAATACCACCAGCAGCTTTTCCGTAATTCTTCAGTCTTCGGTATCAAAGGCTGGCAGTGAATATTCGGGAAAAACATGACCGACTTTATACACGTGGCATTGAATATTTTAAGCCTTCTGATTGGTTAACCCTTCTATTGGTGAACTATAAAATGAGTCAGCTCATTTTGGCTGGCTCACTAGTACCCAAAAATTCGAACAACACTAGGTGGAACTCATATATCCGATCCATGATGTTAGAAAAAAATGGTCGGTTCCCAATGTCGCTCCAGTAAATACTTGTCACCTGTCATACTCTACCGTTACAAGAGCCGAAACTAGAGTACATTTTTTAATAGTGAGGTTCACTCTATACAAGGCCTGGGGGCCACTCGAGGTTCAGAGTTAAAGATTAAATGGCTGTTTATTCGTATATGAGTGGAACATAACGGTTAACCATTGACTTCATCAGGTTTAGATTGTAGTGATCGCGGAAACATCCTCTTGATAGTCGGTTCCACAGAGCACTGGTTCTTGGGAGGAAGCTGTTCGAGTGGAACTTACTTCTCATCAAAACAATGCAGAAGGAATGAGGATGGTTTGTTACGATGTGAATGGCATGCCGGGTCCTAGCCGTGAAAGTTACCGTCCTGGGTAAGAAGATAAACTACATCCTGGGTAAGACGATAAACTACATCCGCGTCCTGGGTAAGACGATAAACTACATGCAACAGCGAGCCCTCTGATCTGGAGGTGCTGAGGAGCGTGGAACCAGCTCTTAGTTGCTGGTGTTCCCAGTTTCACCCTGACCCGGGGTGGTAGCACCTGTTAGGGTCACAAATATTGGCAAATAGTTAGCCCCTAAACTGGTGACAAAAAACTATGAAAGTGCAAAAATAGGTTTTAATACCAGCAATAATTTTTGTAAAACATTATTAGCAGCAAAGAATTTTTGAAGAAAAAATTAATACCAGCAATACATTTTAGAAAAAAATACCAGTAATACATTTTTGAAGAAAATAAATATTATTCGCAATACTTTTTTTGGAAAGGAGAACAACATTAACAGAAATACTTTTTTTGAAAAGAAATATTATCAGAAATAAAAATCTTGTTGGTATTAAAAATTCCATTGAACTTGATATGCCGTAAACGAAACGAAACCGAAACATGAATGTTCGAAACGGGGGGCATCATGGATTGCACTTCATCTGAGCACTTTCCATGGGAGTAACGATAGAGTAGTGAGTGATTTGCGACATCCCGCTTGTTGAACGGTGGAAAATAATTTGTCATTTCAAGGAGGCGTAGACGCGGTTGGACTCTATTACGAGTGGAACACCTCCTACTCAAATATGATAACAGTAATCAATTTCAGTAATGATTTGGCTCTTATAAAGGTAGGGAATAGATCGATTATACATACATCGACCTTCCAGACGTCGATTATCCACTTGAAAATTAAACATAATTTAAATTATCAGAACATTAGCATATTATACCAGTAATACTATACTATTATAATATTATATTATACTAGAGTTATATATACTAGTATTATAATAGTATTATAATATTGTACAAGTATTATAATATGAAACTAGCATTATATGTACTAGTATTATACCGGTATTATAATAATATATTAGTATTATAATGCTATACTAGTATTAGATATACTATTATTATACTAGTATTATAATATTATACTAGTAATACAATATCTTAATAATATTATATATGCAAGTATTGTACTAGTATTATAAATTTATTCTAGTATTATTTATAATAGTATTATAATAGTATTATATTATATTAGGTTGGTGCAAAAATAATGACGTTTTTGACGTATTTTATAACGACAAAAACGACATTATTACGTCATTATTTTTGCACCAGCCTAATACTAGTACTATATATACTAGTGTTATGCTAGTATTATAATATAATAGTATTATAATATTATATTAGTATTATATATACTACTATTATATTAGTATTATAATATTAAAATAGTTCTATATATACTACTATTATACTAGTATTATAAGATTATACCAGCATTATATATACTAGTATTATAATATACTAGTATTATAATATTATACTAGTATTACAATATTATATTAGTTTTATATATACTAGTATTATACTAGTAGTATAATATTATACTGGTATTATATATACTGGTATTAAACTAGTATTATAAAATAATACTAGTATTAGTTATACTAGTATTATACTAGTATTATATTATACTAGTACTATATATACTAGTATTACGCTAGTATTAGAATATAATAGTATTATAATATACTAGTATTATATATATTGCTATTATACTAGTATTATAATATTATACTAGTACTATATATATATACTGCTACTATACTAGTATTTTCATATTATACTAGTATTATATATACTAGTATTATACTAGTATTATAATATTATACTCGTATTATGAAAATATATTAGTTTTATATATACTAGTATTATACTACTATTATAATATTATTCTAGCAAATAATTCTATCAAACATACTTATAAATTTGAGTGTCATAATTCAATGTTAGTCATGTGAATATTAAATTTCTAAATTCCAACGTATATTACATGAAGAAGGCCGAAACTTACACAGTCCTAATATGGCGACAATAATGAGGACATCAGTCAACTAAATCTTAAAGTTGCAAAGATGTGTGAAAATTGTAAAGCGTCCCTCATCCACGTTATAAAGTAGAATAAATAGGACAGATCGGGTTCTATAGCTCCTTAGATGGCAACTGGTCTACTACGGAACAAAAAAATCTGCCTTGTTAGTCATGTATCGAAAGATACATGATCCCCTAAGCGTATATCACGCATGGCACGTAACTGAAAGGAGCGTCTGTGAAAAGAAATAAAAAGAACAATCGTCCACGCTTGCATGATCTCGAAGCCCGGCTTGTGCATGAAACTAAAGCTATTTCTCATATTGGTTGCGGTCGCTCAAACATATGCCTTGGCGATGAGGCGCTATTGCAGAGATTTATATATACATGAGATCTGAGGTTTGTGCGGAGAAACAAAAACAGAGGAAGATATTTAAATGACATTTTTTTTTTAAATATATGAAATGCATTTTTGATATGTTATTTGCAAAAGTAGAAATTTTCAGAACAGAATCATATCCTCAGAAACAATATCTCCATTTTTTTTTGTTGTTAATCTCTCTACATATTTTCTTTATTCAATGTCTGTTCCACGTTTTCCTTCAATAAAAAAAAAAATCAGTATACTGCAAAAAAGAACTATTTATATTGAAACATTATATATATATATATATATATATATATATATATATATATATCAATATATATATATATATATATAATATATATATATATATCAATATATATATATATATATATCAATATATATATATATATATATATATATATATATATATATATATATATATATATAGAGAGAGAGAGAGAGAGGTTGCTTCTGGTGCGTCCATTAACATCAATAGTTACTGAAATAAGTTAAGTTCACATTCGTAGATTAGGCGGGAAATGTGGAGAAAATACACAGTTGGTGTCAGTGGTTGAAGATCGAATTCTGTCCGATGGCGGATGTTCATTTTTACCGTACTGAAATTGTTAAGGCCTGCTTTATTTTAAATTAGCCCACTCAGAGTAGATCTTTGTGTTTTTTCCTATATTAGTTTGGATACAGACTTGAAGACGACTGCCTAAAAACGCATTGTCTGAATACCTTTACCACTTCAGTATTATTCTACATTCTACTAAGAGCCACCTCCCTCTCTCTCTCTCTCTCTCTCTATATATATATATATATATATATATATATATATATATATATATATATATATATATATATGAAAATATATAGAAAATAGGAAAGAACGGGTTAGGTTAGTAATCCAAGGTATCTTTAGTATTTTAGTCATTATTTAAAAAAAAATAGTGCTCGATACAAAAGACATATATATATATATATATATATATATATATATATATATATATATATATATATATATATATCGCTATATATATATATGTCGCTAAAATATATAAATATATATATACATTCATACACATACATATATATATAAAAGTTTCCAAGAGGATAGAATCCAGGTAGAACTCAATGTCCAGGACAGAGTAAGGATATAATAAAAAGGCTTAAACTCTAATATTCCATGTTTACAATTTATTACATTGGAATCGTAATTACGATCCAATTCATCAGACCTACAAATTCAAAAAGAAAGAAGAAAAAATAACTCCGGGAATAAAAAATAAAATTTAGTCTGAGTGTATGTATGAATGAGAGTGGGGGGCGAATATGAGAGGATATTTCGTACACACACACACACACACACACACACACACACACACACACACACACACACACACACATATATATATATATATATATATATATATATATATATATACTAAAGATCCGTTTCTGAAGTCAGTTTTAGCCTGAAGATCCCTTTAAGTGAAACCTAGGTGGCATTGCCTGTCTCCTTAGGATTTATTCTAGTTTATCACTCTACTTAGAGTATTGATAACTCTACGTTTTTGTCTTTTTACTCGTTTGTTTTTGTTTTTTTCTTTGGACTTGGAACTTAAACACTTGACGATTGGTCTCATCTTGTTTTAATGTTCTTGTTTCGTTCTTTTTTTATTTCCATTTTTCCCCGGGTACCGATTTGTTCTACTGCAAGTTGAGCTATCCGAGGTTTTCCAGACGAGTACTACCATATATATATATATATATATATATATATATATATATATATATATATATATATATATATATATATATATATATATTGAACAAAAAAAAATATTAAAAGATTAAAATCTTCAGACAAACTGGGTTGTAGATTAATATTCTTTCGTTTTTTTTTTTATTATTATTTCATTTAGATTCCTCGAGTAGTTTCGGCCAAAATGGCCATCATCGGGAGAAGAAATATTTCTGCTTGCTGGTTGCAGTAAACTACAGAAATGAATGTGTACGGGTATATATATATATAATTATATATATATATATATATATATATACATATATATATATATATATATATATACCCGTACACACCTATATATAAAATCACTTACACATGCATATGCATATATACATATACATACACACACATACCTATATATATATATATATATATATATATATATATATGTGTGTGTGTGTGTGCGCGCGTGCGTGTGTGTTTGTTTTAGTGTGTGTGTGTTTTTTTTGTGTGTGTATGTATGTATATGTATGTCTTTGTGTGTATGTGCGTAAAATTGGCACAGATTGTAAAACAAATATACTCCATATAAATCTAAGAGGCAAAACACAGAGCTGTAAATTTAATTTTAATTTTAATTTGATCATAAAATCTTCTGCTATTTATCACTGACCGGTATTGTCAGTTATTCCTATTAGTTTAGTGTTTATTGACCACCTTTTCACCAGCCATTGCTCCATCTGTGATGATTTCCTCTTGTTATGTCTCTCATTCATATCCATTTTCATCAATTTGTCACTTTTATATCTTTTTATATGGCTCTGTTGTCTGACCCTTATTGACCTCTTTCCTTCAATCTCTCTATATCTCTGTAACTCTATATCTACGTAATAATAAGTCCCTTTACTTTTCTCTTTTTCTAATGCATGCAAAGTTAAAACCCCCTTCCTTTCCCTCCCTCTAACCCTGTAATGACAAGTTTTACTTTCATTTTCTCTCTTTCTAAACATGTAATGTTAAGACTATCTTTTCGTACTTACCCTATCTTCCCAAAATTTGTAATACTAATTGTCTCTACACTTCTTTTTTTTTAACTTTCTAGATATATAATGTTAGACTCCATTGGCTTCAGTCTAACCCACTCATGCTGTGACATCCTTTCATTATATCTCTTTCTCAACACCTAATGCTAAGTTTCACTTTCATTTTCTCTCTTTCTAAACATCTAATGCTAAAACTCTTTTTTCTCTCTTGCTAAACAGATAATTCAAAGTCTCAATTTCATTTTCTCTCTTTCTAAATATCTAATGCTAAGTCTCAATTTCATTTTCTCTCTTTCTCAACATCTAATTCAAAGTCTCAATTTCATTTTCTCTTTTTCTAAATATCTAATGCTAAGTCTCATTTTCATTTTCTCTCTTTCTCAACATCTAATTCAAAGTCTCAATTTCATTTTCTCTCTTTCTAAACACCTAATTCAAAGTTTCATTTTCATTTTCTCTCTTTCTCAACATCTAATGCTAAGTCTCATTTTCATTTTCTCTCTTTCTCAACATCTAATTCAAAGTCTCACTTTCATTTTTTCTCTTTCTAAATATCGAATGCTAAGACTTTTTTTCTCTTTCTCAACATTTAATGTTAAGCTTCACTTTCTCATTTCTACTAATAGATAAGTTTAGGTATTGTATAATACAAATTGTAAATGTATATCGTTTATATTGAAGTAAAACTAAATTAATGAAAATAAAGTCGTATTTAACAACTAAATTCTATGGAACGTTTATGTACACTAGTAAAATAACTCATAATGAGCCATTTTAATTTTTTTTTTTTTTACAATTAAAACATAAGGTGGATTAAAAGGGAAGCTAAAACTTACATCGCTTGATCTCGTTTTCTGCTAGTTTTAGGGTTGTTTTCTATTTTTTAATATTTTAATATGGCGTAGATTACTGTAGAAATTCTAATTCTTAATTATAATAACGGTTCCGAAGGGAAATTGCTAGATGGATCACTGGGACGATTTCTGTTAATTCAACCCAAATAATGTAAAGTTATTGTTTACAAATATTAATTCATTCCAAGAAGTTATAAATTTTAAATCAAGGTTTTTTTTTATTTTATTTTTTTTATTTAAGTTTTGTTTAGCTTACTTCGCAACAACTCCAACACTCAGAATGAAAAAAATTACCAAACATCAGGGAGTTATTCACCTTTCGTAAATGCGGGTAACATTCGAGGTACTTGAAATAAAAACAGAACCACTGAGTAAACTTATACCAAAGTTTATTGCACTTTAATCTGACTACTCGTCTACTAACGGATTTTACAGAGTGCTTTTTATACTTTCTAGATTTTTTTTAAGCAAATATAGTTTGGTTCTGTTTTTACTACAAGTACCTCGAATGTTACCCGGATGTAGTTTATCGTCATACCACGGACTAAAAATGATTTGATAAACCATAAAAACCTTTGTTGTACCGTTAAGGTGAGAATTTAGACCTACCAGTAAGTTTACGTTCCCGAAAACTACTGAATTATAACCTCTCCGGAAAAAAACGGTCACCCAAAATGTAAAACTTTTTAATCTTTTCAAAACATTCGCTCTATACTCGAATAGATTTGCTATATGTCGGCTTAAATTACGCACCAAAGTGTTAGTTGTTTGGTTGCTTGATTTTGTTTGGCATAATCAACATCTCTATGGGTTATTTAATGCCGAAATATTTTGCACGCAATTTTAGTCTTTCTACTACAAATAATTTTTTATGTATTTTTATACTTTCAGAATAAAGGTATGTTTATAGATATTTATTAGTTTATATTGACTGCCTATTAATTAATATTTAAAATATAATATCTTTATTAAATTTATTTTATAACTTTACTTTAGTAATTATTTCATTAATAAACATTTTAATTATTATAATATGTGTATTATTGTTTATGTTACTTATTTTAGATCTTACCATTTAATTACTCTTCCTTTAAAGTTTGTTTTATAAGAAAATAATTGTTAACAATCTTCTCTAATTTTTAAGTTTCCTGTAGTAATTTTATCTTATAGAAAGTAGATGCTAATATATATATATATATATATATATATATATATATATATATATATATATAAATAAATATAAAAGTGAACATTGAAGTCAACACTCAGAGACGACAGGCTGTTTCATGCTAGACACAATCCTCCAGCGGCTTAAGGATTGCGTCTAGCAAGAAACAGCCAGTCGCCTCTGAGAGTTGACTTCAACTTTTATATTTATATGTACATATGCTCTATCTCTGTTATTGAGCACTTTACCCCATAAATATAGCACACCTTATATATATATATATATATATATATATATATATCTAGACCATGAAATATATTATTGGTAATTTTCCTATAAAAGTGTATTTTTCCATTGATGGTTTCTTCTTTGTAGGTTCAGTATTTGTGCATAGCTGGGAACTTGACACGTGATACCACCCCCAGTCAAGGTGGACCTGAGAAGATCAGCAATTAAGAGATGGTCCCACGCCCCTGAAAACCTCGAATCTCCCGATCAGAGACCTTGCTGCCGGATGTAGTTTTTCGTCATACCCCGGACTAAAAAAGATTTTATAAACCGTAAAAAAAGGAATCAATCACTTTTTTCTTCCGCTCCCGATCTCAAAATTGTTAAAATAATTTTTTTCAATATTTTTTAAATTTAATAATTGATAACAATCATAATTTATTTCTTAACCATCTAATACTTGAATTTAGTTTTTATTTTATTTCTTAAGTTTTTTTAAATTAAATTTTAAAGGTTGGGTAGCAGCTCGGATTGAGTAATCGGAGATCCGTGTTCGAATTCCAGTAGAATCCATTACATTTACTTGTATCTTAATACTCTTGGGAAAGGTATGAAGCCTCTTCTTCTCCCCCTAGCTATGGGTAAATAGCAGGACAGACTGGATGGTAACTGGTCTACCGCAGAAAGAAATGGCAACTTACTGCGGGGAAAAATATCTGCCTCGTCAGTCATGTATTGAAAGATACATGACCGCCTAAGCGTGTATCCCGCATAGCACATAAGTGACTGACTGAAGTTTAAAGGCACATCAAATACTTCCATATTTAAGTATTTTTTTTTTGGCATAATTTAAGGAGTATTTTTTTTTTATTTTAAATGAGGCAATATTTATACGAGATTTAAACTATTTCATGCTGGTTGTTGGCC
Organism: Acanthosepion lycidas; assembly: GCA_963932145.1. Lineage (NCBI taxonomy): Eukaryota > Metazoa > Mollusca > Cephalopoda > Sepiida > Sepiidae > Acanthosepion > Acanthosepion lycidas. Next base: position 81,915,558 of record OZ010598.1, on the reverse strand, counting down.
GCTGAGAAATCATCAAACTGAAATCCGAATGATTTAAATCGATTGTCTTATCTTTCTAAACTTCTCCATATCTACGTTTAAATTTCATTCCCTCTATTCAACTCTCTCTATTTCTCTGACACATTTTTTAATTAATTCTTTGCATTTTAATTCTTGATCAAATAAATGTATTTAATCAAATCTTAAATATAAGCACGCACTCATAAGACACTGGAAAAATCATATACCCACCATATTCCAAATTTAGTAAACGATTTATTTAGTAATTATTTTTCACTCAGTATTTGCAAATGATGTCACATTCATCGTTTTTATGCGCCGTGTTCCCTCATGATGTAGGCGATCATGGTTCTCCACAACTTCCTGTCTTTTGTAGCTCTTAATACATTTTGTTTTCTATTATTTCTCCTGAAACCTGTTCCGCTATTCATTTACTCAAACTCATTCTTCTTCCTCTTCTATGCGCCGTGTCCATTCAAGGGGTGCCGATTATGGCTCTCCACTATTTCCAGTACTTCGTAGCTCTTAATAAATTATGTCTTATCGTTACTTCTACTAAACCCTGTTTCCTCCATCCATTTACTGAAGTTCATTCTTCTTCCTCTTCTGTGTTCCACATCCCTTGCAGGCGTTAGCGATCATGGCTCTCCACAATTTCCTGTCTTTTGTGGCTTTTAATAAATTTTATGTTTCTGTTATTCCTGCTGAATCTTGTTCCGCCATTCATTTACTAAAACTCATTCTGCTTCCTCTACTTTGTGCCATGTCCATTCAAAGAGGTACCGATTATGGCTCTCCACAATTTCCAGTCTTTCGTGGCCCTTAATAAATCTGTCTTGTCGTTACTTTTCCTAAACCCTGTTGCCTCCACCCATTTACTCAAACTCGTTCTACTTTCTCTTCTATGTTCCGTGTCCCTTGCAGGCGTTAGCGATCATGGCTCTCCACAATTTCCTGTCTTTGTATATCTTAATAAATTTGATATGTCTCCTGAACCCTGTTCCGCCATCCATTTACCAAGGCTCATAAAGTATAAGTCATTAATTACATCGGTTTCAATTCCTCCCCGGACAGGAGCAGGGGTTATTCTACCAAATTATATGAATTTTTATAAAATCGCATGAAACTTTCTATCAAATTATATGAATTTTTATAAAATCGCATGAAACTTTCTACCGCATTATATGAATTTTTATAAAATAGCATGAAACTTTCTACCAAATTATATGCATTTTTATAAAATCGCATGAAACTTTCTACCGCATTATATGCATTTTTATAAAATCGCATGAAACTTTCTACCACATTATATGCATTTTTATAAAATCGCATGAAACTTTCTACCGCATTATATGCATTTTTATAAAATCGCATGAAACTTTCTACCGCATTATATGCATTTTTATAAAATCGCATGAAACTTTCTACCAAATTATATGCATTTTTATAAAATCGCATGAAACTTTCTACCAAATTATATGCATTTTTATAAAATCGCATGAAACTTTCTACCACATTATATGCATTTTTATAAAATCGCATGAAACTTTCTACCGCATTATATGCATTTTTATAAAATCGCATGAAACTTTCTACCACATTATATGCATTTTTATAAAATCGCATGAAACCTTCTACCGCATTATATGCATTTTTATAAAATCGCATGAAACTTTCTACCAAATTATATGCATTTTTATAAAATCGCATGAAACTTTCTACCGCATTATATGCATTTTTATAAAATCGCATGAAACTTTCTACCAAATTATATGCATTTTTATAAAATCGCATGAAACTTTCTACCGCATTATATGCATTTTTATAAAATCGCATGAAACTTTCTACCACATTATATGCATTTTTATAAAATCGCATGAAACTTTCTACCGCATTATATGCATTTTTATAAAATCGCATGAAACTTTCTACCAAATTATATGCATTTTTATAAAATCGCATGAAACTTTCTACCGCATTATATGATTTTTTATAAAATCGCATGAAACTTTCTACCGCATTATATGCATTTTTATAAAATCGCATGAAACTTTCTACCGCATTATATGCATTTTTATAAAATCGCATGAAACTTTCTACCGCATTATATGCATTTTTATAAAATCGCATGAAACTTTCTACCGCATTATATGATTTTTTATAAAATCGCATGAAACTTTCTACCGCATTATATGCATTTTTATAAAATAGCATGAAACTTTCTACCGCATTATATGCATTTTTATAAAATCGAATGAACTTTCTACCAAATTATATGCATTTTTATAAAATCGCATGAGACTTTCTACCGCATTATATGCATTTTCATAAAAATCTGTATATTTCTTTGTAATACTTAAAAGATATATATATATATGTTGCTCTCCAATCGAACCGAATTGAGCTCTCCAGGCCACTGGCGTATTCTGGTAGAAAAAATTTCTGCCGTGTGATGATAGCCAAGCAGTAGAATGTCTGAGTGATGACAAATCGGTCGGGTTTCGAGCCTGGCTTGAAGCAATAGGACATCTAGACACACTGAAGAGCTGTGACACAGCGAAACAGTCTGTCAGTGGATGACAATACATATATACATATATATATATATATATATATATATATATATATATGTGCATATATATATATATATATATATATATATATATATATATATATATATATATAAATGATGGTACTCGCTTGGAAAAACCTTGGATAGTTCGACTTGCAGTTGAACAAATCGATAAAAAATGAGGAATAAATAAAGATAGAACCAATAACATTAAACTAAGGCGAAATCAATTGTCCAGAGTTCAAGTTCAAATACCAAAGAAAAAAAACAAACTTCAAAACGTGTAGATGCAACTACGGAAAGTGCTCAGTACACGAAGTAGAAGTAACCTAAGGAGCCAGGCAAACCTACATAGGTTTCACCTAAACGGATCGTCAGGTCAATGCCGGCATATATATATATATATATATATATATATATATATATATATATATATATATATATATATATATATCTGTGTGTAAGTGTGTGTGGTTGGTTTTAAGGTATGCTATAGTTATGGGATAGAGTGCTCAATATCAGACATAGAGCGTATATAAATATAAAAGGGAACATTGGAGCCAACACTCAGAGGCGACAGACTGTTTCATTCTAAACGCAATTGTCAGGTCACATCAGGTAAAAATAATAGGAAAAATAAGAAGAACAATAATAATAAAAAATCATTATAAAACTGACAACATGCTGATATGTGAGATATCAGTTACTGTCTGAAAACAATAATAATAATATAATAATAATAATAATAATAATAATAATAATAATAATAATGGTGACGATCTTATAATTTTGCTTGACCTTACCTTCGTTACACAACCGATGTACCATAAATGATGGACTATTCTTTTTTGGGGCTTGTGGAAAGACGTAAAAGATATATTCGACACGCTACTTGCTTTTAAAAAAGAAAGAAAGAAAGAAAGAAAGAAAGAAGGAAGGAAGGAAGGAAGGAAGGGAAGACAGAAATGCTTAACGTCTGTTTCAATGGAATGAAAAAAAAGTTGTCAATTTCAAATCTTTTCATTTGCACCCACTTACTAGATAGATAGATAGATAGATAGATAGATAGATAATGTTTCGGATGAATAGATGTGAAAGTGATAGATAGATAGATAGATAGATAGATAGATAGATAGATAGATGAATGGAGTGAGAGAAAATATAGAGAAATAATGTGAAAAGGAGAGTGAAATGGTGGAACTGATATACGTTTAACTTTATTCATTCAATTTCTTGCTTTGTTATATTCTTTTATCGGAGAAAATAATTGTTTATTTACATGGACGTTTATCAAGTGTACAAGCAAAATATTGATTCCTTGCCCGACAAGGAAAAAAAAAGTACAAAACATGATAGACGAATAAAAAAGATGAAATAAAACATCCTTCTTAATTTCGTTATTGTGGGAAATGAATTGTAGCCCAATTATCGTGCTCCTCACAATCGGATTAGGTAAAGGGAGATAACTGGAGAATGCTTTTAAATCTTTTTTAATAGCTGTAAAAAAAAAAAAAAAAAGACTTAAAGAAAAACACGTCCAAAGTTGCATAGAGATAGCGATAGCTCCTTTGTATAAAAAGCAAAAGAACTAAGTGGCGGGGTGGGGAGTGTGGTGGGATGAAATAGAATCAATGTATTGATTACAAACAAGCATGACTTATTTATTATATTATATCGACAGTATATCAGCAAGTATGTTCACAAGCCGTCCGACCCAGCTCGAAAACACAGCAGCAGGCGATTCGAGAATAAATAAAATAATTTCACCAATGTGGATAATCAAGCGACGCTATCACGTTAAAATTACATTAGAAGCGTCCAGTCTCTCCATCCATTCTTTATGGAGTCTTGCTTGTTAAGAATCTATGAACTGACTCGACGCCTTTTATCTTGATATTAAGGTAGGATGAAAGAATTTAAAGATAATAATAATAATAATAATAATAATAATAATAATAATAATAATAATAATAATAATAATAACAATAATAATAATGACAGTAATAATAATAATAATAATAATAATGATAATAATAAGATCAATAATAATAATGACAGTAATAATAATAATAATAATAATAATAATGATAATAATAACAGCAATAATAATAATGACAGTAATAATAATAATAATAATAATAATAATAATAATAATAATAATAACAACATCAATAATAATAATGACAGTAATAATAATAATAATATTAGGTTGGTGCAAAAATAATGACGTAATAATGCCGTTTTTTGACGTTATACGTCAAAAAACGACATTATTACGTCATTATTTTTGCACCAACCTAATAGCAATAATAATAATAATAATAATAATAATAATAAGAAGAAGAAGAAGAAGAAGAAGAAGAAGAAGAAGAAGACGAAGAAGAAGAAGAAGAAGAAGAAGGAGTAGGAGGAGGAGGAGAAGAATAACTTTATCTATGTAAGATGTGCGTGATATTAGGTTTTTTTTTTACATTAATGATCAGTAGAGTGTGTCATGAAACCATTTCGAACCTAAGGTCTATGACTGGGACTCTGCAAAATGTGCGTACAAAGAGTAATGAAAGTAATAAATTATTAACAATGAAAAAATGCGCCTTCTTTTCGTCGTGGCAGTCCCTGCAGACTGTAATGTATCTTTGATGATCTTCAAAAAGCTATCAAAATACAAGGACCTTGAAATCGAAATCTCAAAAATGTGGCACATGAGGACATCAACAATTCCATTTGTAGTTGGAGCCCTCGAATTTATTGGTAAAGATTCCAATAGACACTTTGAAGGGATTCCTGGTAGCCTATGCTTTAAATAAATGCAAAAAATTGTTTTCAGAAGTACAGCCCATACCTTACGAAGACCGTTATCTATGTTAAATGCATATGATTTTTTTTTTCAAAACTGCTCAGTGAAAAATTTCATGATTCCATTTCTGACTTTACATCACTGGTTCGAACTGGGAAAGAAATGAGTATAGATCAGAAAGATATGGAAATAATATGATGATAATAATAATGATAACCTTGTAACACTGGACCAAAGCTTGCTAACTAGAAATTACCAAGCACACATACTAAAAAATAGTTAACCAGAGATGCAGATGCTGTGGTAAATATGTAGAAACAATAATAACAACAACAACAACAACAATAATAATAATAACAACAGCAATAATAATAATAATATGCCGTAAATTTGGCTTTAGTGTGAAACAGAAATTATGTGAATATCAGGAAGAGGCTGTGGTAAAAAATGTTATTAATGAGTTCTTGGTTCACAGAGATCATGGCATTGAAACAAGAAAACCAGAGCTTAACCAAGGAAATTAACGATTTAGCTGATTTAATTATTGATTTAGCTGTTTCATTTGAACACCAAAGAAACTGAAAAGACAGAAAAATACGTGAATTTAGGGAATTGAAAAAGCTATAAAAACATGACTTTTGCACTCGTAACACCACCTAGAAATTGAAAGAGTGCTCGGTAAAAATTTCATTTGAGAACAAGATTGTGGAACTCGAGAAATCAGCTATTGTTTAATTTGCAAAGATTCTCCTTAAAGTTCTTGTGATTTGAGGAGGGTCGTTGGCAACAACAGTACTTCCATTGATTACTCCAATGTGCGATACTTAAATAATAATAATAATAATAATAATAATAATAATAATAATAATAATAATTTTTTTTTTTTTTTTTTTTAACTTGTATTTCAAGTTTTAATCCACACCCCAGACCTTAAGCGGACACCCGTGTCCATTTTTTTTTTTTTTTTTTTTTTACCCTAGTCATCCCATATCTCTGTCGGTGCGTGTATATGTACATGTTTGCTAATCTCTCTCTCTCTCTCTCTCTCTCTCTCTCTCTCTCTCTCTATATATATATATATATATATATATATATATATATATATATATATATATATATATATATATACATTGAATGTACATGTAGATATGTCCACACTGACAGGGATCATACTGTATTATATCTGTGTTTTTTTTTTTTTTTTTTTTTTTTCATGGCTACAGGTGTAATTTTCCTACAATGCTCTGCCCTTTGTCTATCATCTCTTTGAGTGAATATTCTAAAACATATCTTTCAGCGGCAAGTAGGTTGAGAGATGACCGGAAAAGTATAACTTTTATTCCCTTGCTCCTACCCCTCTGTTTAATGAATTCTTCGATATTCCCCCTACCAATCTGTAGTATAAGTCCAGCCTACCCCATAAAATTTGATAAGTATCTGTCGTTGGCGACGGAAAATTGAACATTTGTGGATAGTCACTTGTGCCATGCTGTGAAGTTGTAAGAAATGGTAAATGTAGCATCTTTGAATGATACTTTTCCTTTAGTTTGATATGATTGTAAATCCTAATGTCTCAAGTTAATTCCTTGCTTTTCAGTCCCCTTTTCTCTCCTCTAATAATTTTTTTTTTTTTTTTTTTTTTTTTTTTTAACTTGTATTTCAAGTTTTAATCCACACCCCAGACCTTAAGCGGACACCCGTGTCCATTTTTTTTTTTTTTTTTTTTTTTTTTTTTTATGCCTATATACTGAAATCTAATTATCCCACTTGGAGGTGTCTCTCGGACTTATACTAAGTTAAAACTTAGTATTATCTACCCAACTGAATACCATACACTGTTATGAACTTTTAACTTCGATATATTAATAAACCCACTATCTCAAATCTGGTCTTGCTCTTGGACCTTCTTCAAGTCTCGTCCTACAGCTGGTAATCTGAACAAAATTACCCCTTGGCGGTCAAGGTTAAAACGCATCTCTACCAATTTCAATGAATACGAAAAATATCTCATACCGGATCGGCCGTCAACCGGGACAACAAGGGCCGCGTCCCTCAGAGAGGAACCAGTCTGAGGTCGAAAAGTCTGTCACTGGAACAAACTCTTCCACACACGAAGAGACACTAGGTCACCAAACCCGGATTATCGCCAACCTTGGACCAAGTGTCTCAATGCCAAATCGACTAGTAAAAATGAAACGAACGAAATGGAGCCGCGAAGAGTATCGACAAGTTATGACATCCTTCTTCACTGCACTCGAAAACCCAGCAAAGAACACCACCAATCAAACATACCAAATATGGAGAAATATGGTGGGAAATGATATAAGACCTAACCTCAATCCAAACATGCTTGCCAATGTCCGCAGAGATATCATGCGAAACAACAGACTCTCAAAGGCAGAAATAGATAAGATAAAATTAGATATAAGGCAAAATACTATGACCCATCACTCAAACTCTGTTGAGATGAATGTTGAAATAAAGAATGCGACAGAGGATGAGGTGGAAGCTAAAGCGAATGAAATACGAAATCATCTCCCAGGAAATGAAACCGAAGATTCTGCCTTAGACACAACCTCTAGTTCTCCAGAAATTGTCACTGAAGATGACTCCAGGTACATTAATTTAGAATTCCTTGAAAACCACGAAGCTGAAATCACCGAAGCGAAAAATGACGTCATCCAAGTACTCAGCAGAGTAACTTTCATACAATTGTCAGACAGAGACCAGCTCCCGAAAATCCATATGACAAATCCCAACAAGCACATCGTGAAAATATACAATGCTGCACTGGAAACACTGTTAACAGATAAACCACCGGGAAACATAACAGAAGTTAACAACGTCATATACGCAACAGCTCTAGCAGCGACTCGGAAGCTTGGTGTCAAGACAATAAATAGAATTAACAGACACAGAGAACCAGCTTGGAAAACCAAACTGATACGAGAAATAGAACAAATCAGATGTGAGCTGTCTATATTAGATGAGCTCACCAGAAACCCTAACATTTCCACACGTAAATCCAAAAAGATCAAACGGAAATATAGCATTAAATCCCTAATTGATATTCCATCGATCAAGGAAAGGCTGAAACAGAAACTTCAGCTAAAAGCACAGAGAACAAGACGATACGAGAAACGTTGTAGATTCTATCGCCAAAATAAAACATTCCGAACAGATCTTAAGAAATTTTACAGGGAAATTGGAAAAACGCCTATACATGTCGAAACGCCACCATCGATTGATAATGTACAGACATTTTGGGAAAATATCTGGAGCAAACCAAAGGAATGTAACCCAAATGCAGAATGGATACGGCGTGAAGAAGAACGACTGCTGGATACGCCTCTGCAAGAATGGGTAAATATATCCACAGATGATGTTAGGCAAGCACTAACGAAATCCCAAAAATGGAAATCCCCAGGAAATGACAAGGTGCCCAATTTCTGGCTGTATCATCTCTCATCTACCCATGGCATACTTGCAAAAACATTATCAACGCTTGTAAATAATCCCAATAAAATCCCGGAATGGGTTACTGAAGGTATTACATACCTCATACCAAAAACAACTGAAACAGACGACCCGAAAAATTATAGACCGATAACATGTCTTTCCACAACGTATAAGTTGATCACGTCTGTACTGACGAACCGTACTTACTCCTTCCTCGAAACAAACAGCATTCTCCCGCTGGAACAGAAGGGATGCAGTAGAGGTTCATATGGCTGCAAAGATCAACTTCTGATAAATAAAATGATCCTGGAAAATTGCAGGAGACGACGCAGAAATCTCAGTGCAGCGTGGATTGATTATCGTAAAGCCTTTGATAGTGTTCCACATTCTTGGATCCTTAAGGCTTTGGAAATGTACAAAGTCTCCCCTGTGGTATTAAACTTTCTTAAGCACAGCATGGGGATGTGGAACACAAAACTATACCTTAGGCACACCGGGGGCACTGCTATATCCAACCGTCTGAATATCCGACGTGGAATTTTTCAAGGAGACTCTCTGTCACCTCTTCTGTTTTGTTTATCCTTAACCCCTCTTACACATGAACTGAACAACAGTAGCTATGGTTACAAAATAAATAAGAAAATTTTCAATCACCTACTATACATGGATGATCTCAAACTCTTTGCCAAAGACGACAATGAGTTGAAAGGCCTCCTCAATATTGTTAAATACTTTAGTGACGACATAGGTATGGACTTCGGATTAGATAAATGTGCAAAAGTAACATTCAAGAAAGGTAGAATTACAGAAACACCCTCAATAGATTTAGATTTTGTCATAAAGATTAGGGAATTGGAGCATGAAGAAGCTTATAAGTACCTAGGAATTAGCGAAGGAGATGGCATACAACACACCCAAATGAAAGAAAAAATAAGAAAAGAGTACTACAGGCGTGTACGTCTGATACTAAATACTGAACTAAACTCAAAAAATAGAATATCAGCTATAAACACATTGGCTGTCCCAGTGGTGCATTACAGCTTTAATGTCCTTAACTGGACCATAGCTGAAATTAAGCGAATGGACGCCAAAACGAGAAAGCTTCTCACTTGCTATCGCATGCATCATCCCAAAGCTGATGTTGATCGTCTGTATGTGCCCAGATCCGAAGGAGGCAGAGGATTAGTTCAACTAGAACTGTCCTACAAAACTACAACAATTGGCCTCCAAAAATACTTGGAAACTACAGAAGACTGGATGATGGTATGCGTCAAGGAACATGAAAGTAGTAAGCGTCTTTACTCCGTAATGAAAGAAGCCAACAAATTCAAACTGGAGCTTCAAATGGGCGTAGAGATGCAACTACAGCACAATACACCGGCTGAAACTGCAAAATACTTGAAAAAGACAGCAAAGACGAATGCAACCGACCAGATACAGAAGCGATGGCAAGATAAACCGCTTCATGGCCAATACTCTGCCCGTATCAACCAAGCTGATGTAGACAAAACCCGTACCCATCAGTGGCTACGCAGTGCAGGGTTGAAAGCGGAAACTGAAGGTTTTATCCTTGCTGCGCAGGACCAATGCTTGCTAACTAGGAATTATCAAGCACATATACTAAAATATTGTGTCAGCCCCAAATGCAGATTCTGTGATAAATATCCAGAAACGATTGATCATCTTGTATCAGGTTGCACGATGTTGGCACCCACTGAATATAAAACCCGACATGACAGAGTGGGCCAATATCTGCACTGGAAAATCTGCAACTTCTACGGGAAGGAAACTGAAAGAAACTGGTACCAACACCACCCAGACCCAGTTACGGAGATAGGACCTGTTACAATTCTATGGGACTACACAATCCACACTGACAGAACAATCAAGGCCAACCGACCAGATATTGTTATTAAAGACCACAAACAAAAACGGTGCATCCTTATTGATATGGCAGTCCCTGCTGACTGCAATGTATCTTTGAAGATATTCAAAAAGCTGTCAAAATACAAGGACCTTGAAATAGAGGTCTCGAAAATGTGGCATATGGGAACATCAACAATCCCTGTTGTAGTTGGAGCCCTAGGACTGGTTGGAAAAGATTGCAGTAGACTAATTGCAGGGATTCCTGGAAGCCCATGCCTCAAGGAGATACAAAAAATTGTTCTGACAAGTACAGCCCACACTTTACGAAGGGCTCTATCTATGTAACTTTTTTTTTTTTTTTTTTTTTTTGTCAGTGAAAAGTGTCATGATGCCATTTCTAACCTTAGGTCCCTGGGTGGGACCCGGAAAGAAATGTGTAAACGCCAGAAAGCAAAGAAAATAAAAAAAATAATAATAATAATAATAATAACCTTGTTACACAGGACCAATGCTTTCTAAATAGAAATTACCATGCACACATACTTGTTAACCCGAAATGCATATTCTTTGATAAATATCCAGAAACAAGTGGCCCTCTTGTATCAGGTTGCACAATTTTAACACCCGCCGAATATAAATCTAGGCATGACAGAGTGGGTCAATATCTGCATTGGAAAATATGCAATTTTTACGAGAAGGAAACTGCAAGAGGCAGGTATTAGGTAGGTGCAAAAATAATATCGTTTTTTGACGTTAAAAAATACGTCAAAAAACGATATTACTTTTGCACCAACCCAATAGGAACATCACTAGAATTGTCTTACAAAACCACAACAATCGATCTTCAAACATATCTGGCAACTACAGATGACTGGATGATCTGCGCTAAAGAACATTAAAAATACGAAACTATGTAGTAATAAATGAAGTCAACAAATTCACAAAGTGGTGAAGAAAGGCAGATAAATAATAATGCACATACTGCAGTTGCAAAGGAAGTAAAAAAGAAAGCAAATACTATGGACTAAATGACGAACAATGGCATGATAAGCTTCTTCATGATTAAAACTCTGTCCGTACAAAACAAGCTGATGAAAACAAACCCATTACCCATCTGTGGTTACGTAGCGCAAGGTTAAAAGTTGTAATTGAAGGTTTTATTCATGCTGCACAGGACCAATACTTGCTAACTAGAAATTACCAGGCAAATATACTGAAAAAAATGTGTTAACCTAAGATGCAGATTCTGTGATTAATATGTTGACCATCTTGCATCAGGTTGCACGGTGTTAGCACCCACTGAATATAAACGTCGGTATGATAAAGGCGGGCAATATATGCACTGGAAAATATGCAACTTTTATGGGAAGGAAACTGCGGTTACAAAGATAGGACCTGTAACAATTTTATGGGGCTTTACAATACACACAAACAGAACAACCAAAGCTAATCGCATAGACATTGGGATCAAGGACCAGAAAAAAGAACCTGGTTTCTTATTGGCATGACAGTCTCTGCAGATTGTAAAATATTATACGATTGTAAAATCATAAAACGGGAATTTGAAAACCGTGAAAATTTCCCGGGTTTTGCTAATTATTTTTAATATTATTATTATTTTCTTTGATTTCTGGCGTTTACATATTTCTTTCCATTTCTTTCCACTGACAATAAAAAAAAAAAATTACATAGATAAAGCCCTTCGTAAAGTATGGGCTGTACTTGTCAGAACAATTTTTTGTATCTCTTTGAGGCATGGACTTCCAGGAATCCTTTCAATTAGTCTACTGCAATCTTTTCCAATCAGTCCTAGGTCTCCAACTACAACAGGGATTGATGATGTTCCCATATGCCACATTTTCGAGATTTCTATTTCAAGGTCCTTGTATTTTGACAGTTTTTTGAATAGCTTCAAAGATACATTGCAGTCAGCAGGGACTGCCATATCATTAAGGAGGCACTTTTTGTTTGTGTTCCTTAATAACAATATCTGGGCGGTTGGCCTTGATTGTTCTGTCAGTGTGTATTGTGTAGTCCCATAGAATTGTAACAGGTCCTATCTCCGTAATATTTTAGTATATGTGTTTGATAATTCTTAGTTAACAAACATTTGTCCTTTCAGCCCTGCACTACGTAGCCCCTGATGGTACGGGGCTTGTCTTCATCAGTTTATTTGGTACGGGCAAAGTATTGGCCATGAAGCGGTTTATCTTGTCATTGTTTCTGTATCTGGTCGGTTGCATTTGCTTTCTTTTTTAAGTATTTTACAGCTTCAATCGGTTTATTATTATTATTGTTATTATTATTATTATTATTATTATTATTATTTTTATTATTATTATTACGTTCGTTTTAAACGCAGATATATTTCGCACAAGAATGCCTCCTCAGTGATGCCTATTCTGGGATATATATATATAGTTTCGGGCCTCCAAAGACTTTCTCTCCCATGGGTTCAAGCGAGAGTGATCATTTCTCGATTAGCATTCTGGCATAGCTTTCGCATAATTGCAAGAGTTATTATTATTATTATTATTATTATTATTATTATTATTATTATTATTTACTTTGATGTCTGTTGTATACTCATTTTTTTCCGGGTCCCAACCAAGACCTAAGGTCAAATATGGCATCATGACATTTTCCCCTGAGCAGTTTTTAAAAAAATCACACATATTTTACATAGATAATGCCCATCTTAAGGTGTGGGCTGTACTCGTGAGAACATTCTTTTTTTTGGGATTTCGTCTTCTTCTTCTTCTTCTTCTTCTTCTTCTTCTTCTTATTATTATTATTATTATTATTATTATTATTATTATTTCCTTTGATTTCTGGCATGTACACATTTCTTTCCGGGGCCCGATCAGAGATGTAAGTTGAGAAAAGGCACCATGACATTTTTCACTGTGCGGGTTTAAAAAAAAATCACACATATTTTGCATTGATAAAGCCCTTCGTAAGATGTGGGTTGCACTCGTGAGAACAATTTTTTGCATTTTTGCATGAACTACCAGTGATTCCTTCCGTGAATCTATCGGAATCTTTTCCAATCAATCCGAGTGCTCCAACTACAACTGGAATTATTGATGTCCTCATGCGCCACATATTTTGAGATTTCGATTTCAAGGTCCTTGTATTTTGATAGTTTTTTTTTTTTTTGAAGAACGTCAAAGATACATTGCAGGCCGCAGGGACTGCCATGTCAATAAGGAGGCACATTTTAGATTTGCAGTCTCTCATCACGATTATTATTATTATTATTATTATTATTATTATTATTATTATTATTCAACTTTGTCCTTTTTATCGTCTTCTTCGTCTTTTTATTCTACATTCTGTTGCCGCCTTCATTTTTGTCTCTCAGTGATGGCTGCATTCCGTAAGCACAGTGGAGTACTGGTTAGCAGCTGGGATATAGTAATCGGAGGCCTGAGTTCGAATTCCAGTCGAAATCAATACATTCACCTATCTTTGGTAATGGTATGAATCTAATTATCTACATATGCTTAAATTTATTATTAATAATTTAAAAAACATATTTTTGATCAATTCACCGCAAGCAAGGCGATAATGCCACTAAGACACAAGGGGCTGCTGGGAGTAAAAGAGAATGAGAAGTCTTTAGAAGGAACGAAAACCCCAACCCTAAACTGGAAAAGAGAGATAAACTTCCACTCCTATTCAAAATACCGCGGAGTGATAGGAACTGGACTATAGGCAAACCTCACACATATTGAGGAGAAGATATATAAAAAATATAATAATTAGTAATTAAAATTTGAGAGTTCGGGCAGAGACGTTACAAGGGGAGAGTTGAAGCAGATTTTAGAAAGGACCCAATCCTAAACAGAAAACAAGAGATAAACATCTACTCTTGTTCAAAAGGCCGCAGTGTGAACTGGAGTATAAGGAAATCTATCAGCTCCTATTAAATTTTTATTTTTATTTTCCCTGTACTAAAACGTAAAAAAAATATCTTTCATTTCGAAAGTTCTGTTTATATTCCCTGTAAAAAGAAATCGTCCCATTCCAGGATTACGGCCATATCATGTTGAAACACCGGTTCTCGTTCGCTCAAACAAAATAAACAATGTTGAACCTAGTCAGTAACTAGACGGCTGTCCGCTGATAAATACCGGGTGTTGTAAGGTTGGATGTGCAGGTGGTGTAATGGATAAAGGCCCAGAATGTTGAATCAGAGATTCGGTTTCGAATTCTAGCCGGGTTCGTTATATTCACTTAAGTTCGAATATCCTTGGCGAAGTTACGAATCCACTTCTTCCCCTTAAATAGTAAGACGTGTATCAGAAAATCATTATTATTTCCAAAAGGTTCTTACAATCCAAAAAATATGTTTTCGGATTTAAATGACCTCAGAAAGGTTGATAAGCCGTAAAATAATAAAAAAAAAACAAATAAGTCAATCATAAAACTGTTGGAATTTCGGGGTATCCTGTAAGTACTAGTGAGTTAGCCAAAATGAGCTGACTCCTTTTATAGTTCACCAATAGAAGGGTTAACCAACCAGAAAGCTCAAAATATTCAATCCGACGTGTATAAAGGCAGCCATTTTGTTTTTTCTCCCAAAATATCTTCACTGCCAACCCCTGATATCGAAGACTTAAAGAATTACTTAACAGCTGCTACTTTCTCCGAATCTTCACTGCCAACCTCTGATATTGAACACATTACGGACTTCACTGGATTCTATATTCAGAGACTACGGCAAACATGGTCAACAAAAACCTCCACTAACAATTCCCAAAAGGCAAATCAAATAAATATAGATATAAAAAAAATGTCTATCCCTCCTATCAAAAGTTTATAAAGACAATACGCAATCAATGTCAGTTTTGCCGGCTAATATTCTTGAAAAGTGTGATATAATTGTGAAAGTTATCCTTAAATATATATATAATCAGCATGAGCAAGAAAAAGATGTTTAAAAGGTGGAAAATTTAACAATAAATAAATAAAAATGTAAGGAAAATAAATTAAAAAAAAAAAAAAGAAGAAACGTTATCCGCCCTCAAAAGGCAAACTTTTGATTTATTTTCAAATTGCAGTATTCATTTTCCTTGTAATGTTTGTTCATGGGCAGATTGCAAATATTCGTTGTCTATTATACCCCGCTCTTTCGCTGACCGCTTCTCAAAACAGTTGCAAGTGATAATCAAGTTTTCGTTCAACGAGCATAAAACAATAAACATTATTTTGGCTCTTGTTTTTCTTGTCTTTTTACTTCTCTTTTTAACTTTTAATTACTCGGTGATTTAATAATTTTGTTAATCGCGAATGCATTGTTTTGATCACGAAAAAGGCTTTATTTATTACAAAATTATGTTGTTCAAAGAAATAGTAGGTTGGTGCAAAAATAATGACGTAATAATGTCGTTTTTTGACGTATTTTTTAACGACAAAAAACGACATTATTACTTCATTATTTTTGCACCGTCCTAATAGTTCAAAGAAACGGACAGAATTGACTATCGGTTACAATAAAAATGAAGAAAAAGGAACGAAACGAAACTTTCAAATTTTTTTTTTTTTTTTTTTTTTTGTATAAATACATCTTTTTTTGATTTTTGATAAAATATTTAAGAAAAGGAAATTGACATTGTTTTGGCCAAAAGGAGTTCACACGAACACTTTTTTTCAAGGTTATCTATGATGCTAAAACATGATAAACTGACATTTTTTATTTAAAAATAAACAAAGGATAATTTCATAATAAAACAAGCAAGGCGATAGCGGCACTAAGACGCGTGGTGTTGCTCAGAATGAAAAATAATGAGAAGACTTTAAAAGAAGGAACCGGAAACCCAATCCTGAACAGGAAACAATAGATAAACATCTACTCCAGTTCAAAAGACCTGGGAGGAGTGTGAACAGGACGATAGGCAAAACTATCTGCTCCTATTTAAATAGTGAATAAAAATGTTTAGGCGGAGAGGTTAGAAGTATAGATTTGAAGTATACTTTAGAAGTAACTACTATCATAGTCGTAAACAGAAAACAAGGGATAAACCTCTAGTAATATCCAAAAAACAAGGAGGGGTGTGAACCGGGCGATAGGTAAACCTATCTACTTCTATTTTTTATTGGTGCAATAATATTATAGAAATGATTTATTTGCACAGAGGTCTGTATTTCATAGATTACCCTAAATCATTAGATAAAATATGACTCATCGAGTTTTTTGAATAAATAAAGCATAATCTACAAAGAAAGGATATATAAATCAATTTCAGTCTATATTGTATGGAAATATAGCATTGTAATGGTAAAATGTGGTTTGAAATATATTCCTAGACAAGGTCATAAGTGGCAGATAAGAAATTAATACAAACTATAAGCGAGTGGCAACCTTGTATCATAATTATGAAACGCCTTTATCCACTGTGCTATGTTGTCCGTTAGTTAGATCCAGTGACAGGACCCAAAGACTGTGAGTTCAATACCCAGTTAAGGCAGTGGAGAACTTTCAGAGGGAAATTAACAGGAGATAACTGATAACTGACATCCATTCGACACGGCACATGGAACTAGAACAGTCTACCCCAGCGAGCCAAATAAAGAGTTCAGTTCGACATTCCAACCACCTGAAGAAGGCTGAAGCTTACAAGGGCCGAAACGTTGTAATAAATATGGCGACAAAGATGAGGATAATAGTTTGAATAATGTAAATAGTGAATTTCACATGCTTAATTTTTAGACAATTAAATTGTATTCACACGTTTCTTAAAGAATCTTTTTAATTATCAACTAGAAAAATTTATGTTACAATTAGATATACATTTGAGATTCTTCCTATGTCTCCCCTTAGCTTCTCATAAAAATTGAAGAAGTTATATTTGTTTCATAATTATGATGAACGTTTCCTTAATAATGATACAAGTTTGCCACTAGATTAGTTTGAACCAATTTATTATCTGCCACTTATAACCTTGTCTAGGATTATATCTCAAACCACATTTTATCACGATGAAAATGCATCCCTATTTTAGTTTAGTTTTGAATTTGTATTGAGTAGTGATTTTTAACAGGTTTTTGTTTAAATCTCATAAAATAAAATTACACACACACACACACACACACACACACACACACACACACACACACATATATATATATATATATATATATATATATATATATATATATATATATGAAAAAATATTGTTTTAAGGTGTGCTATATTTATGGGGTAAAGTGCTCAATATCAGAGATAGCGCGTATGTAAATATAAAAGTGAACATTGAAGTCAACAGGGGCGACAGGTTGTTTCATGCTAGACTCAATCGTCATCGAAGCGAGCGAGAACGTTTATTCAAAGTCACTCAGAGGATGGCCACAAACATTTGACTTATAATCTATCTATCTATCTATCTATCTATCTATCTATCGCTGCCTCTTTAATCTTTCTTTTTTTTCTTTTTTCTATCTATCTATCTATCTATCTATTTAGATAGATAGATATATAGATAGATAGATAGATAGATAATGGTTCGAATGGACAGATGTGCAAGTGATAGATAGATAGATAGATAGATAGATAGATAGATAGATAGATAGATAATGGTTCTGATAGACAGATGTGCAAGTGATAGATAGATAGATATAATCTAATGTACACAGAATTCATACGTCATATTGACCATTTTACATTAAGAATTTATAGAACCATCGCATTGAGGACATCACAACTGAACCTATATTTTATGGTATTTGCGTTCACCATTTATCTGTTTTCTGTTCATTTGAATAAAGTGTTTTTTTCTTTCTTCGAAATATTTTTTCTCTTTCACCTTAACGTCTTTAGCCAAATATTTCTTGTATGGATCTGTAATGTTATCGGTCCTAACCTGGCACCTCGACATCCATCATATTCTCACGGCCATAAAATGACTTCCCTCTCTCTTTTCTATAAATATGTTTATGTTCTAATGAGATAACCTCCATGTGACATCGACTGCATCAATGTAAACGTGTGCTCCTAGATTGGCAACTATTTCTCCTCCTTTTACTGTGAACTAGCTAGATGTAACATTAAGTACTATTCTAATAGTTCCTTCACTCGCACTTCTCGCCTGTGGAAAATCTCCAGACCTCAAAACCATAGAAAAATTATGGAGCATTATAAAGTACAGGCTCTCGAGATAGCAGTTGAGCCACATGCTCCATAAGTTTTCTTTGGGGTTGAGGTCAGGAGATTGGGGCGGCCATGTCATGACACTCACCTGCTTCTCATCAAAGTATTCCTTCATCAATTTTGATTTTTTAGAGGGAGCATTATCCTGCATAAAAATAAGCTTGGTGGGGTCGATTTGCACCCTTTCAGCAGATGGGGGCAGACAGAACTCTAAAATTCTCTTGTACTGCTCGCTCCTGAGGGTCTTTTCAGTAGGTTTTAAGAAACCAGTTCCATGAAAAGAAAAGCATCCCCAGAACATTATACTGAACGGATGCTTGACAGTACTTACTGCTAAATTCAAATAGGTTTCAAAGTTTCTTCTTCGGATTTTAGATCGCTTATCCTTTGAATTTAGCTCAACTTTCGTTTCATCGGAGAAGAGAACATTTATGAAAAAAATCAGCTGAGTCACTTTTATCGAACAGCACTGTATATATATATATATATATATATATATATATATATATATATATATATATATATATATATATATATATATATAATGCTTCAAGGATTTTTAGTTTTTGTCTATTGTTTTCATGTCGAAGAATAATTGTGTTTTCGACAAGTATTTTACGGAATTGTGTATGCGGGCAGGTATGTTGCTTTAAATGCCTAAAAATGTTAGAGTTAAATGAAGTGTCAAGCGTCTTGAAAGGGAGTTTGTGGTGTGACCAACATAAATATTATTTAATTCGTTGGAGATACACTCTCCCAAAGGGCACTTGGATTTATAAACTATGTTGGTTTTTTGCAAATCGCTAACCGGGGGAGAAAAATTATATATATATATATATATATATATCAACTGAGTGAGAAGTCTGTAGGCTATTCTTACATACTTTACAAAAAACAAAGAAAAAAATAATTCTTCTCTGACATTGTTTTTTTTTTTTAATCTACATTTTAGTCAAAATAATTTTGTTTTCGAACAGTGCTAAATTTCGGTGTTAAATTTAGAAATTTCCTGATCGCAGATCAAGATCTATATAAACACCGGGTATACCCCTGGAGGAACATGATATTTCTATTAACATTTTCACTAACCTTAGATCGTGTATCATAACCTCTGTAAATATTGAAACCCTTTCTAGGTAAGCATGTCTCTCGCACTAAAGATATTAGAATAACACTATCCCGCTTCTTTATGAAGCAGACTCTCACGTCATTGCTTCCCCGAACACTGTAACCCCCTTAAGTCCGGTGTTATCTGTCCTCTATATATTCATAATCTTCCTTTCTTTATTTCTTCCTCCCCATACAACAATTTTCTTTACCTCATTCAATAACCATTTATATTTCCTGGTACTTGAGTCATGTATTTCGTGAATATTCGTTAACAAAATCTCAGCAGACTATTTTTTTTTCATAAGCTTATTATCAAACTGAGATAATCCCTCTTAAAAAAGTTATCTTCCTTATTGATAAATGTTTTCTTTTTTGAACTCAATGCACATAAAAATTATCCAAATTTTGTTGGGTCCGAGTGTTTTCGGCTAAACTGTTAAACACTTTCAAGGATTATTTCTCCTATACACTATAATAAATTCTGTGATAGATGGTGAAAAAAAATGCTGAAAGTAGAGGTTAAATATTTCCTGAAAGTAAACGTTAAAATTTGCTGAAATTAGACGGTAAAAAACTTGTTGAAAGTACATGGTAAAAATTGCTGAAAGTAGACTAAAAAAATTACTGAAATTAGATGGTAAAAAAAAAACCCGCTGAAACTAAAGGATTAAACCCCCTAAAAGTAGATCGTAAAATATAATTGAAAGTAGCCGGAAAACAGTGCTGAAATAGATGGTAAAAAAATTACGATGGTAAAAAATTTGCTGAACGTAGATAGCAAAACACCGCTGTAAATAGATGTTACAATATTACTGAAAGTTGTCGGCAAAACATGGCCGAAAGTAAAAAATTGCGATGGTAATAAAATTTGCTGAAATTAGATGGTAAAAAATTGCGATGGTAATAAAATTTGCTGAAAGTAGATGGTAAAAAATTGCGACGGTAATAAAATTTGCTGAAAGTAGATGGTAAAAAGTTGCGATGGTAATAAAATTTGCTGAAAGTAGATGGCAAAAAATTGCGATGGTAATAAAATTTGCTGAAAGTAGATGGTAAAAAATTGCGACGGTAATAAAATTTGCTGAAAGTAGATGGTAAAAAACAGTTGAAATTTGATCGTTAAAAAAACCTGAAAGTAGATGGTAAAATAATGACGAAAGTAGTCGGCAAAACTTTGCTGAAAGTCGATGGTAAAAAATTGATGAAAATAGATGATAAAAAAATCGATGAAAGTAGACGGTAAAAAAAATGCGGAAAAATAGACGGTAAGATATTGCTAGAAGTAGACGGCAAAAAATTGATGAAAGTAGACGGCAAAAAATTGCTGAAAGTAGACGGCAAAAAAATTGATGAAAATAGACGGTGAAAAATCGCTGAAAGAAGACGGTAAAATATTGCTGAAAGTAGACGGTAAACAATCGCTAAAAGTTAACTTATTTGGTAAAAAGAATTTGCTTTATTCAGGAAAAATTCAGTTATCTTACCTGTACAAAACTCGTATAATGAGACGCTCTCTTGGCGAAGCTCTGTATTTGGTATTAATAAACATTCCTAATGGTATCAAATGACACGTGATCCAAATTAGAGTCCAATTCTTGGCGGTAAAGGCAACAGTTGTTGGGTGGGGCCGTCACCATCGACTGCTTCAATCTGTTGCCACTGGCATTGTGCCTACTGCGGTCAATGTGTAGCCGGCCAGCGAGGAGAATGGCTGAAGCGACGGACCGTGCAACCGAATAGTGTGTCTCTATTGGCCACACACCACATTATTACGTCTTCCTCGTACAGTTAATTAGTTGAAGAACTGCACTGGCTCCAAGAGACGGAACGAGACGATTCGGCTAAATTATAAGAAGGTTTGGGGAAGGATTCTGATTTATCTCAGACTGTTCCGGAAATCATTTCAAATTTTATTAGAAAAATCATCGTCATCGGCTTCATGATTAATCTACTGATTATCATCATCTTCGTTGCTGTATAATGATCGAAACTGTAGGCGACATGATTACGTGTCTTTAATAACGGCGCTCGTACGTAAAGACCATCGTCATCGTCTGCTTCTCTCCATCTGCAACAGCATCAGTGCTTGTTCTTGCTTTCTCCCTTTCGATTAGTTATCACGATGATCTGAAGATTGGGGCAAACACCCTTAAAAGGAAAGATTATTTTTTTTAAAAGAAAATAATTAAAATAAAACACAAAAGAGACAAAGCAAGATCTTGATAAAATCTAAAAACGAATCAGCAATATTATTGGTCCTGATCCGACGGCCCGGCTACAGTCACTTTCTAACCTCCGTAATGTTGCCTCTATGTGTCTTTTCTATAAATACTTTCAATGTTATTGTTCGGATGGGCTCTTCGATATGGGGACGAGTTAGGATTTTCATAGAGACAACGTGGTATTATGTTGGATGTAGTAAGAAAGATGAGTAAGAATGCGTTGTTTTGGTGTTAGAAATATTGTGGCATGTTGGGTCAGTGTTTGTGACGAACTAATTTTAAAGTTAAGACAGAAGAAGACCGTCCTTTTTCCAAATTCCCCATTTTGGCCTTGTGCTACATTTTCTGTACATAGCAGAAATAAATATCGCTCTTCGCTATGCTATGTTTTATTGCCCTCCAAAGTTCTACATATCGGAGCTAGTTAGGACGTCATGGAGTTTTCAGAGGCATTATGGTAAGAATGCGTTGTTTTCGTGTAAGTATTTGGTCAGTTGTGGCTAGCTAAGTTTAACGATAAGAAAGAAGAATGCCTTTTTCTCCATTCGCCATTTTGACTTTGTGGTACATTTCTGTATCTAAGCAGAATAAATATCGCTCTTCGCTATGCTACCTAGATATTTTGAATTTAAGCGCAGTACTAGACTGGCGTCGTGATCTCATCAATTTACAGTGGGGATGGCTAGAAGTTACCGTAAATTCTATGCTAGCAGTTTCTTTTCTTGCAATTCTTGATTTTAGAACACCCTTCTCGTTCCATGCTCTACAATCTGCAAAAAATTAAATGCAATGTCAATTGCTATCTACTGTTCTGATTACTCTTTCCTCTTCCTGCTCATTGTTAATGTTTCTATTCTCTAATTCTTCCACACCCAGGAACACTTTGTGTCCTAATGGTTTTACTGCTTTGCTTAGGGTGGACCCTAAATCACGATGACTTGTGACTTTGTGCTATCAAAAACCATTGACGGAATCAAAACAGTTTCGTCTAACCAATTCTGATCAACAAGCATGCGGGTCACCTTTGGTATAGTTTTACAGTATTTCAAAAAGTGCCTCCTGCTGTAAACTCCTCTTCAGACCAATAACATCAAAGAAGGCACCTCACTGAGAAATCAGCTATGTCGAGTTTTGATTCCATGTCTTATGGTAGGAAAGGAAACGTTTTGTTTTTTTTAACTATGCGCCCAAGTGTATAACCCTGCACGGGATTACACCAATCTCAATACGCAATAACAATTTCAATAAGTTACACTAACCCCGAACCTGTATATGAATGATATGATCCCTGTTTATATACAGGTTTGGGGTTGATATTGTTTGCGAAGATTTATTCTCGCCATTTAAATCATTAACCTCTATATTTGTTTTTTGTATAAATGATTCATGAATTTATAAATTATAATTGCACCTTTAATTGAAATGAAAATAACTGATCCAGCGTAGAACTTTGGGATAATAAGTGTGACATTACTGTAAGAAAATCAGTATTTTCGCCATTTAAATCATTAACCTCTACATTTGTTTTTTGTATGAACGATTCATGAATATATATATATATATATATATATATATATATATATATATATATATATATATATATATATATATATGTATGACGTCTATGAATTATGAAGTTTTACTGTTTATTGCATTAACCAAATTTAAGATCCATCTATACATTTCTTTGCGTGTTAAAGGAATATTATAGTTTTAAGTTACATATAGTTTTTCGTTTTTAATTCACTTTCATTTGTCTGTTGGTGTTGATGTTAAATGTACTTATCACTGGATTTTAATGAAAAGACCAACCCTTCGCGAGAAAGTACAATATGTATCCTGGTTCATAAACATCAAATGGGACGTACAGGTCTAGCGAAATTTAGAGTATAGAGTACGAAAAAAAAAGAGAGAAAAATAATCAAGTTATGTTAGCAATCGTGTCTGGCACAAGAAGTTTATGAAAACCGAAAGTGTCCTGCAAAAAACAGACATTGTTCATCATGATGCGTTCTGTGTAACTAATGGAACCCACGTGGAATTATTTTTTTAATTCATCCAAAGGGAGGCGATAAAGCCACTAAGGCGTAAGAGGTTACTGGGGCGGGAAGAAATAGAAAGCATTACTTAAGAACAAGAACAAAAGAAGATGAATTAGAAGGACTGTCGATAACTATTGATACTGCATTTAAATTTTTGCATATTAAAATAGACTGGAAAGCATGATGCTGCGAGAGAGATCCACAAGCGAGTGGTGTGAGAAAAGTAACTGTTATGTAGAACTTACGCCTACCTCTAGCCAACAAAACTGTAAATTGGCGAGACCTCTTCGCCAGTCCAGTACTGCTCTTAAATTCAAGTATCCTAGCGAAGAGCTCACCCGAATAGTTTCCATGAAAGTATTTATAGAAAAGGCACAGGGAGGCAACTTTATGCTGGTGGGAAAGTGACTGAAGCTGTGATGCCATATCAAGACCAATAATATTGCTGATTTTCTTTGGATTTTATCAAGGATGGTGTTATTGTCCGGTTCCTTGTACCACGGTGATAGTCCAAGGTAGAACCAATAAAGAAGAACTCGAACACGGATATGGAATAACACAGATATATTACAAACAGGAATATATACAGAGAAGTAGAAAAGTGTTAGTACGAACAATCAGGTTCAGTAGTAATTGTCTGAACGCGACTCTGTTTCGGACTGCCTCTGACTCGACTGACTGACTCGCTCGCTCTGGCTGACTGACAGACTCCTGACGGACCTCATTCCAGACTTCAGACTGAACGGTATTTAGTCACCACCCCACCCCACGAGGGCATCATGTGGGACAAGGCCGGTTTAACGTGGGATCTCCGAGCCCGTGAGCTCGGCCAAAAATATGCCCTTTAAAACCGTATAAACGGGTTCAGGGTCGGTTTACCACCCCGAAAGAGACTCCACCCTTCGGCGTAGCCTCGTTCGGGTTCCTCCCCGCCCGAAGGGAGAGATGTCAACCGATCAGCCGGTCGCCCGACTTCGGACTGGACGGTATTTAGTCACCCTCCCACGAGGGTATCATGTGGCACAAGGCCGGTTTAACGTGGGAATCCGAGCCCGTGGGCTCGGCCAAAAACATGCCCTTTGAACCCGTATAAACGGGTTCAGGGTCGGTTTACCTCCCCGAAGGAGACTCCGCCCTTCGGCGTAGCCTCGATCGGATTCCTCCCTACCCGAAGGCAGAGAGGTCAACCGATCAGTCGGTCAGCCGGTCGCCCGACTTCGGACTAGATTCCCCGCTTCCTCTTGAGGCGCAGTATTTATTACGTATGGAATAGTCCATTATGTTATTATGAATAAGGTCCCATAACAGATCTCTAGATATATAGCAAGAGCACCGGACCAGATGTGGCAGCTGGACGAATGGTAGACTTATAGATATGTAAGATTGATTGGGTACAGCAATTTGTATAGCATGGCACAGTGAACCGACTTTTTTTAACAGCTGACCAAATTATTTTCTGATGGGTTTGAATAAAACTTTATTTGTTTACCCTTTGTTTTTCTCTTTCTTGTCAATCTTTTCACCCCAAGCGAGGCGGTAATTCCACGATAACGCAGGGGCTTACCGGAAGTGAAAGTGAAAGAGAATTAGAAGACTAAGAATGGGGAGGATTGAGAAACGGACACAAAGGTACAGTGCTCAAGAAAACACAAAATGGCGATTGAGGTTGCATTTCATTTTATTTAAGATTGTAGTTAACAGAGAAGGAAGAAATCAGAAGAGATTTCCACAGGTTGGCAGTGTGAGAAACGACACTCTTTGGGTAGAAGTGGCGGTTGGATCTTACTATTTCAACAGTAAATCAGGCAAAGCCCAGTCGAAGACGAAGACGCAGGCGGTGATGGCAACGTAAGAGCTGCTTAGATACCATAGTATAGATGGACATGGCAACAAAACACTTGATAGTCGTCGCAATAGGTCCCCTCCTCGAAGACTGAAGCAGACGACGGACTGATGATGATGATGATGATGATGATGATGATGATGATGATGAATTACCAGTACAAACGTTTTTCGCAAGACAAGCAATATTTATACAGACTTGACCTTCTTACATTCTTTATACTAATATGCCATTTTTAAATATAAATGAAGAAGACAAACATACTGTCGAAACGTTGTTAAACATTGTTAAATTTTGTGTTTGTATTTTATTTCTTAAATCTCAATCTTCTCTAAGTGGAATAATTGAAAGATTTACGTCAGTCATTTTTTGTAATAATAATAATAATAATAATAATAATAACGACAATAATAATAGAAATCTCGAAAATGTGGCATATGGGAACATCAGCAATCCCTGTTGTAGTTGGAGCCCTAGGATTGGTTGGAAAAGATTGCAGTAGACTAATTGAAGGGATTCCTGGAAGTCCATGCCTCAAGGAGATACAAAAAATTGTACAGCCCACACTTTACGAAGGGCTTTATCTATGTAACATTTGATTTTTTTTTTGTCAGTGGAAAGTGTCATGATGCCATTTCTAACCTTAGGTCCCTGGACGGGACCCGGAAAAAAAGGTGTAAACGCCAGAAATCAAAGAAAATAATAATAATAATAACTTGTATCAAGTTGCACGATGTTGGCACCCACTGAATATAAAACCCGGCATGACAGAGTGGGCCAATATCTGCACTGGAAAATCTGCAACTTCTACGGGAGGGAAACTGAAAGAAACTGGTATGAACACCACCCAGACCCAGTTTCGGAGATAGGACCTGTTACAATTCTATGGGACTACACAATACACACTGACAGAACAATCAAAGCCAACCGCCCAGATATTGTTATTAAAGACCACAAACAAAAACGGTGCCTCCTTGTTGATATGGCAGTCCCTGCTGACTGCAATGTATCTTTGAAGATATTCAAAAAGCTATCAAAATACAAGGACCTTGAAATAGAAATCTCGAAAATGTGGCATATGGGAACATCAGCAATCCCTGTTGTAGTTGGAGACCTAGGATTGGTTGGAAAAGATTCCAGTAGACTAATTGAAGGGATTCCTGGAAGTCCATGCGTCAAGGAGATACAAAAAATTGTTCTCACAAGTACAGCCCACACTTTACGAAGGGCTTTATCTATGTAATTGTTTTTTTTTTGTGTGTGTCAGTGGAAAGTGTCATGATGACATTTTTAACCTTAGGTTCCTGGGCAGGACCCGCAAAGAAATGTGTAAACGCCAGAAATCAAAGAAAATAAAAATGATAATAATAATAATAATTATTATTATTATCACAATTACAAAAATTATCATTGGAAAATGACATGATACCTTTGCTGACCATACGTCTCTGGTTCGAACCCTGGAAGAAAACGGGTATACAAAAGAAATGAAAGGAAATTATATTATTATTATTATTATTAATAATAATAATAATAATAATAATAATAATAATAATAATAATAATAAAATAATCAGAGCTAATCGCCAGTCAACCTGATCAAAAACCAGAAAAACAGAATATGCCTTATTATTGACATGGTAGTCCCTGAAGACTGCAAGGTATTTTTGAAGATCCCAGAACAAACTGTCAAAATACATGGAAAATGTGGAAAATCTCAAGTGGAAAATCCCGAAAAAAATATTTCACATGAAGACAACATTAATTCCATTTGTGGTTGGAGCTCCCGATTTTGATTAGAAAATGTTCTGATAGACTGATTGAGTCCCATGCTTTATGGAAATACAAAAAAGTTTTCTCACAAGTATATCTCACACATTCGAAATGCTTTTCCTATGTAAAATATATGTGGTCTTAGGTTGGTTTAATTAATATTTTTCTAAATATTTATTTGAAAATATCATGATGTCAATTCTAACCTTAGGTCTCTCTCTGGGACCCAGACAGAAATGTGTATACAACAGAAATCAGAGGAAATAATAATAATAATAATAATAATAATAATAATAATAATAATAATAATTCTTATAGACATGTCAGTCCTTGCAGATTGTAATGTATATTTGAAGATCTTCAAAAAACTATCAAATTACAACGACCTTGAAATCGAAATCGAAAGAAATGTAACATTATAATTCCAGTTGTAGTTAGAGCACTCGGATTGATTGGAAAAGTTTCCGATAGATTCATTGAAGGGATTCCTGGTAGGTCATGCTTGGAGAAAATGCAAAATATTGCACTCAAAATTACAACTCACACATTACGAAGGGCTTTCTCTATGTAAAATATATGTGACCTTTGGTTGTTTTATTTGAATTTTTATTTTTTACAACATTGTTCAGTGGAAGAGCACAGAAATGGAAGATAATAATAATAATAATAATAATAATAATAATAATAATAATAATAATAATAATAACTTCCAACAACGAACGTTGTTGGAAGTTTTACCTCATGATCCTGAATCCTTAAAAAAGGATTTTGGGTGAAATAAATTATCGTAATGGTACCTTAAAGTGGTTTGTTTTTCATTACATAGTTAGCTCTGTCCTCACATTGAGCTCTCAGGATTTCATCCTCTTTGGATTTACCAATTCGGTTTACCAAGTTCCTTATAACTTAACTATATATATATATATATATATATATATATATATATATATATATATATATATATTAAATGTGTTCTCTATGAATGTGTTAATAAATACAGTATTTAACTTATATTAAATCCTTAAATTATTTGTAAAAGAGTGAAAAATTTAAATTGCTAGCAAACATCAAATTAATTTCTTCGTGGATATTTTTGAACATTTAAATTACTATCAAACATTAAAATCTATACTTCCTACGTAAAACCTAATTGCAGCTTCTTTCTCTTTATTTTCCCCCTTCTTTTTTTTCTTTTTCTTTTTCTCTTTATTCCCCTCCCATTTCAATATATCAATTCCGCTAACCGATTAAATAGGTCAAAGTCTGCTCCCTCCTGCCCTAATACTAAGTATGATTCAAAGAAATATTAAAATAAACCCTCTCTAAACTCGACCACGTCTCTCACACCACTCCTCGCTACCCTCTCTGTTAATTTACATAAACTTAATACTACCCGTCAAAAGTGTGAATTTTCATTTCATCTTTCGTTTCATTTTTTGGAAGTGTTATCTGATGATCCAGCGTTCTTTAAAAGGGCTCTGGTGAAATAAAATATTAAAATGGACTGTTTTTCTTTTATATATATATATATATATATATATATATATATATATATAAATATATATATATATATATATATATATATATATATATATGTATGTATGTATGTATATATATATATATATATATATATATATATATATATATATATGTATGTATGTATATATGTATATATATATATATATATATATATATATATACACAAATGAAGAAGTCAAGTTTTCCACGTCAAGTGTTATTCAGTGAGCTCACTTCGAAAAAACCAGAATGAATTCAAAACAAAACTGGAAGCAACTGGACTGAAGCCTAAACAGAAACACAAGACGATACCAACTGGCGATGTTCAGTGACCATCGGAACCAAAATCTTCATATTCGCCAGAAGAGAAAGGGAAGAAGTCAAAAATGCTCGACAAAATCAACTTCGTCCTCCACGAACATTATTATGGAGTCAATGCCATCGGCGCTTCTATGCATATATATATATATATATATATATATATATATATATATATATATATATATATATATATATATATATATATTAGGTTGGTACAAAAATAATGGCGTAATAATGGCATTTTTTGACGTATTTTTTAACGTCAAAAACATTATTACGTCATTATTTTTGCACCAACCTAATATATATATATATATATATATATATATATATATATATATATATATATATATATATATATATATACACACACACACACACACACACACACACACACAAAGGAAGAATTCAAGTTTTCAACATCAAGTCTTATTCAGTGAGCTCACTTCAGGGAAAAAGCCTCGCCCTCTTCGAAGATACAAGATACAAGGACGAACTCAAAACAACACTGAAAACAACTGGACTTGAGCCTAAATCGTTTTAAATACAAACACAAGAGCGTTCCAAATGGCGATGTTCCATCACTGTCGGAACCAAAACCTTTGAAATCACCAGAAGAGAAAAGTAAGAAATCAAACAAGAGAGAAAGCCTCGACAAAATCGACTTCGTCCTACACGAATATTATTATGCAGTCATTGTTATCGGTTCTTACGTCTTAGTAGCTTTGTTTCCTTGCTTAGGCGAAATGGTCAATCATTTTTTTTTTTAATGTGCTGTCTTTTGAGTTCGTAAAATTTGATTCATGCAAAATTTCCGGTTGAAAACGTAAAACCACGAGAAAGAAACGTTAATAATATTAATAATTTCTTAAATACATTTGTTAATATACTTGTAAGTGCAACTACAGCAGCACCCGCAAGCTGTGGCTAGATGTGTCTGTTAAGAAATAATGGTCAGATTGGATGAACCGAATACTGACCATGCACTGACCACTGAATTTGTGATCTATAGTCCGATCTATCAATGGGCAAAGCGATAAAATACAGTGCACAATCTGACGTAGAAATGATAGCTATACAAGAAGATGGCGGCCTTTCTTTACGAGCGAGCTGTATGAAACACGCTACGTCTAAGATGTTATGGTAAAATTAATTTATGTACGGCTAGACCTGATTATAGCGCCTCCTTGACGTATGGGATCGTTCCGGGTTGGAAGTGGCCATCAGAGAGAGCCGCTTTTGGCTATAAACTAACACACCCCGACATCTGCTGGCTTCGTTCGACACGTAACCCAGCAGCGAATGGACATCACATGCATTCTCACTAGCCAACTGACAGACTGAGAGATAGGGGGTCTGGAATCTAGGGATGCAGATATTTCGGAATGTCCAGAAAAGGAATCAAGATTTGGAAAATGGGAAGAGGCCAGAGGGTGTGTGCGGGTGAAATGCAGATACTTTAGGAATTAAAGGTGCATTGCTTCGGAATTCTCTGAGAATGAGAGAAGGAGAAAAGGAATCATCTCCATGACTATAAGCCATAACAGGATGATGGTCGTATAAATCTAGATGCGAATTTTCTACGTTAAAGTGTTTATCTTTAAAAGCAGGCAAACCGTTTAGTGATAATGACGAGGCTTCTACTTCAAAACGCTGCAAACTCAGCCTTTTGCCAACAACGAAAAACTGACTGCTATTATAAAAGCTTCTTTCTGTAACATTCAAAAAACCATCGATACGTCAGGTTCAATGTGGAGAAAGTAAAACTCGTAACTAGTTCCGTAAAGTAATAATCAAAAAAAGAAGAAAAATCTGTCAGAAAATGAGATTCTTCATTTCGTGGTAGTCTGGTTTCTAGAGTTGTCTAAGATATTCGGCGAGACAAGGGAAATCCTGGATTATGTGACAGATTAAGTTTGAGTTATTTCAGTTTGTAAAAATCCCAGTGTAGCGTGCAATGTTTGTTTCGTTTTTGTTGTTCGGAGAGGGATACATTCGGTATTTTTTTTTTAAATAAATATGCTAGACCTAAACAATGGTATATTAATATGACGAATTATCCTTGTTTTATCCTAATCGAATACTCATCTTGACTGTTATACTCGCAAACGTTTCAACCATTATTCCATACGGCCTTCTTCAGATGTTTTTCCACATTCTGTTTTTCATGATTAAGGGATACACTGAATATGTACGTTTTTCTTTATATTATAACTTTATTTGATTTGCTGTTCGAACCAGCATGCTTATCCATAACGTTTCAACCATTATTCCAGGCGGCCTTCTTCAGCTGTCTCTCCACAATCTTTTTCATGCCTAAGAGATATATTGAATGTTTCTGTATTTCATGATATTACAATTTTATTTGCCTTGCTATTGGGGCCAGCATGCTTATGTTGATTGTCATACTCATAACGTTTCAACCATTATTCTAGGCGGCCTTCTTCAGGTTTCTCTCCACACTCTCTTTCATGCATAAGGGATATATTGAATGTTTCTGTATTTCATGATATTATCATTTTATTTGCCTTGCTATTGGGGCCATCATGCTTATGTTGATTGTCATACTCATAACGTTTCAACCATTATTCTAGGCGGCCTTCTTCAGGTTTCTCTCCACACTCTCTTTCATGCATAAGGGATATATTGAATGTTTCTGTATTTCATGATATTATCATTTTATTTGCCTTGCTATTGGGACCAGCATGCTTATGTTGACTGTTATACTCATAACGTTTCAACCCTTATTCCAGGCGGCCTTCTTCAGGTTTCTCTCCACACTCTCTTTTTCATGCTTAAGAGATATATTGACTGTTTCTGTATTTCATGATATTACAATTTTATTTGCCTTGCTATTGGGGCCATCATGCTTATGTTGATTGTCATACTCATAACGTTTCAACCATTATTCTAGGCGGCCTTCTCCAGGTTTCTCTCCACACTCTCTTTCATGCATAAGGGATATATTGAATGTTTCTGTATTTCATGATATTATAATTTTATTTGCCTTGCTATTGGGATCAGCATACTTATGTTGACTGTTATACTCATAACGTTTCAACCCTTATTCCAGGCGGCCATCTTCAGGTTTCTCTCCACACTCTCTTTTTCATGCTTAAGGGATATATTGAATGTTTCTGTATTTCATGATATTATAATTTTATTTGCCTTGCTATTGGGATCAGCATACTTATGTTGACTGTTATACTCATAACGTTTCAACCCTTATTCCAGGCGGCCATCTTCAGGTTTCTCTCCACACTCTCTTTTTCATGCATAAGGAATATATTGAATGTTTCTGTATTTCATGATATTATAATTTTATTTGCCTTGCTATTGGGATCAGCATACTTATGTTGACTGTTATACTCATAACGTTTCAACCCTTATTCCAGGCGGCCATCTTCAGGTTTCTCTCCACACTCTCTTTTTCATGCTTAAGGGATATATTGAATGTTTCTGTATTTCATGATATTATAATTTTATTTGCCTTGCTATTCAGACCAGCATGCTCATTTTGATTTTTATACTCACAACGTTTCGACTACTTTTCCATGCGGCCTTCTTCAGATAGCTGTCTAAATCACGTTTTTCATGCTTAAATAGTATAGTGTACAAGATTATTTTTTATTTATGATTTAATTTTATATGCTTTGTTATTTGGACCAACATGCTCAGCTTAATTGTTACACACACTACGTTTTTTTTCATACAGTCTTCTTCAGGTAATTTCCACATTCTGCTTTTTACGATTAAGGGATATATTGAACATGTCTGTTTTTCTTTATATTTTAATTTTATATGCTTGGCTAATCGAACCAGCATGATCATCTTGGCTGTTATACTCATAACGTTTCAACCATTATTCCAGACGACCTTCAGGTTACTCTCCACACTCTCTTTTTCATACTTAAAGATTGCTAGAATTTGAGGAGAAAAATATACATTTCAATATTACTCAAAGATCTTGATGATGTGACCTACATCTTCTGGTTTTCTACTTTTATATTTTAGATAGGAGTCATTCCCTTGTTGAAATTTAATTTTAATGTAAATCAAAAGGAGGAAAATATTAGCTTGGTGC
Source organism: Acanthosepion lycidas (assembly GCA_963932145.1). Lineage (NCBI taxonomy): Eukaryota > Metazoa > Mollusca > Cephalopoda > Sepiida > Sepiidae > Acanthosepion > Acanthosepion lycidas. Next base: position 81,881,800 of record OZ010598.1, on the reverse strand, counting down.
AAAAATAATGACGTAATAATGTCGTTTTTTGACGTTAAAAAATACGTCAAGAAACGATATTATTACGTCATTATTTTGCACCAACCTAATACAATGGAAGGGAGTTGTGCCGCCCACCCTAGTGATTGCCTTTGATAAAAATGAAATATACTTATCCAAGTACTCTAGGAGTTATTTCTTTTGTTGAAATTTCAATTTAATTTATATCAAAGGGAAAAAATTCAGTGTGGGAGGGTTGTGTCACCCAGTGACCCCCTTTGATCAAAATTGAATATACTTACCCTGGGTAAGGTAGTTTCAGAATATATATGTTTAGAGGGGAGGGCTATCTTTAAAACCCTAAGAGGGGGTAAATAACAAACATACAGACAGAGGCTACACATTTATCTATATAGATTTGAATTTGGTGATTTTTCAGGATGCAAAATGAATGCAAGTAATCATTGCAGATATCTTGGAAAGGAGGTATTTTGTGTTTCACAGTTAAAAAATAAAATAATAATAAAAATAGAAAGCCAAAATCCGTCCGCATTCTGCAAAACAGCTCTTTGTCCACTTAAACTACCCAGTCGTGTCGATGAAGATTTTCCGGATTTTCTGTTTGAACATTCTGATGAATCTTAATCCTCGAAATAATAATTGAATAAGATGATGGTAAGTTCTACAACTATAAAATATCCGTGGAATTTGGTACGGTAAATATTTGAGCTTAACAATTTTAACAAAATATTACGTTAACAACCATGAGTACGAAGGAATATATGCTTCTACGTGGTGTCATCGCTAGCAAGTTTGTCTCGTTATATCAATTACGGCTGAGTAATGAGTTCGATCTTCACTGGGTTCAAAAAAAAATTCCTCCTAGTGTCACATCTAAGCTATACTTAGAAATCATTTCTGGGCACCTCGACGTATTGTAACGGTTAGCAAACTTCTCTTGCTACAATAATGACGACTGAGTAGTGAGTTCGATCTTCACTGGGGGGTCCCATACTTTCGGCTTTGTGTCACATCTAAGCTACACTTAGAAATCATTTCTGGGCACCTCGACGTATTGTAACGGTTAGCAAGCTTCTCTTGCTACAATAATGACGACTGAGTAGTGAGTTCGATCTTCACTGGGGGGTCCCATACTTTCGGCTTTGTGTCACATCTAAGCTACACTTAGAAATCATTTCTGGGCACCTCGACGTATTGTAACGGTTAGCAAACTTCTCTTGCTACAATAATGACGACTGAGTAGTGAGTTCAATCTTCACTTGCTTTCGGCTTTATGTCACATCTAAGCTACGCTTAGAAAAACGTTATGAGCTTGAATGTAACTTATTAAAGAAGTAAGAGAGTACAAATGAGTACAAAATTGACAAGGTTTTCATTTCACTGAAGCAGACGGTAAAATATGACAGTGTTATCGCGTCTTTTTCTCTCTTTCTTTTTTCTATTTTTTTTTTCATCTATTCTGTTTCTTCCTTTTGTTTCTCTAAAATCAGTCAGCGCCATTAATATTTTTTTTCTTCGTCTTTTTTCGAATTCAAACAGGAGTGGCCCATTTTTTTGCCTGAAATGTGCGGGAAGGCGACCGGCAACATATTAGAGGACAGTCAGCATAAAGAGCCATATAAGAAAACTATTCATCCGAATTTTAATGAATAGAATGCGCAGCAGATCCAGGCCAGTAATAGGAAAAGAAAAATGAGGATTTGTTAAAAACACTGAACGAACATATTTATGCTCAAAATCATGCCAGAAAGAGCAATAAAGCCGCAGAAATATATGTACATATGTGTTATAGATTATACAAAAACGCTTGATGTAATACATCACAAAGAACTGTTTAGTAACTATGGCATATTTGGGAAGGATATTAGAATAACCAGAAATGGCAGGAAACTGAAACAAAAATGAGTTCAGTAGATATACAAAAATAAAAAGGATTGTAAGACAAGGATGTGTCGTCTCACCGGACATAGTCAATCTATTCAAATTGGAAATCCTAGTAGGATTCGTTATTAGCAGCCTCAATCTTAACAATATAAGATTACACAGTGTTGATAGAAGACACGGAAAGGAAGCTAAAATATCTCCTACAGAATGTGGTGAAGGAAATTGACATGAAATGACTAAACATCAATTGCAAAGACATATAATGCATTGTTGTTAGAAAAAAAAGGAACTGAAAATTCTTCAAAAGTGTAAATATCTGGGAAGTGTTATAACAGAGGAGGAAATTGCGACATTGAAATCTGAAGGCTCATTGTGATAGCCAAATATGCCTTCCAAAACTAAGCAAAGTATTAATAAACAGGAAAATTTCTTTCCAAACAATGAAAAGATTACTGGACTGTTATGTAATATCACTTCTCCTATATGGCAGTGAATGCTGTGCCATTCTCCTCACAGATGAAGAAGAGACTTGAGACAACAAAAACCATGAAAAGAGGACTGAAATGTCATGTAATATCGCTTCTGCTATATGGGCGGGAATGCTGGGCCATTCTCCTCACAGATGAAGAAGAGACTTGAAACAACAGAAACAATGAAAAGACTACTGCAATTTTATGTAATATCAGTCCTCCTATATGGAAGTGAATGCTGAAAAATCTTCGAACAGATGAAGAAGAAACAACAGGCGATAGAAATGGGTGAAGCTGGGAATACCATGGACTGAACATGAAGTTTTAGAAAAAACGAAAACAAGAATGATAGAAAGATATAGCTGACGTTTCTTGGGCGCACAATGACGACAGAGGGATTGGAAAATTTAACAATTACAGGGCAGATTGAAAGCAAGAGGTTCAGAAGAAAACCTACCCAACGTATAGATGGCAGAACAAGGTTTAGGGGAGATAACATAAAGATGCAATTTACTGGCTTTCTTCGTGATCAAAACTGAATAGATTATTATTTATGAGGTAATGGCTGGGCGTAACGTACGTGCTAGAGAAGGAAGAAAGACAAAAAGGAAGGAAGGAAGGAAGGAAGGAAGGAAGGGGGTAGGAAGGAAGGAAGGTAGGAAGGAAGGAAGGAAGGTAGGAAGGAAGGAAGGAAGGAAGGAAGGGAGGAAGGAAGGTAGGAAAGAAAGGAAGGAAGGAATGAATGAAGGAAGGAAGGTAGGAAGGAAGGAATGAAGGAAGGAAGGTAGGAAGGAAGGAAGGAAGGTAGGAAGGAAGGAAGGAAGGAAGGTAGGAAGGAAAGAAGGTAGGAAGGTAGGAAGGAAGGAAGGAAAGTAGGAAGGAAGGTAGGAAGGAAGGAAGGAAGGTAGGAAGGAAGGAAAGAAGGAAGGAAGGTAGGAAGGAAGGAAGGAAGGAAGGTAGGAAGGTAGGAAGGGAGGAAGGAAAGAAGGAAGGAAGGTAGGAAGGAAGGAAGAAAGGTAGGAAGGAAGGAAGGACGGAATGAAGGAAGGAAGGTAGGAAGGTAGGAAGGGAGGAAGGAAAGAAGGAAGGAAGGTAGGAAGGAAGGAAGGAAGGAAGGAAGGTAGGAAGGAAGGAAGGACGGAATGAAGGAAGGAAGGAACGAAGGTAGGAACGAAGGAACGAAGGAACGAAGTGCAAAAATAAATGATTTTATTTGTATAATAAAACCTAGCACCCCGCCAAATAAATAAATATCACTAGTTTCCATAAGGACAAGAGTAGTTTCACCCCAATACCGCAAATTGCTACAGGACAGAAACATTAATATTTACGTCCTGGGTAAGACGATAAACTACAGCCAACTGCAAGAAGTTTTGAGGAGCGTGGAAACACCTCTTAATTGCTGCTGTTCCTAGGTCCACCCTGACCCGGGGTGGTAGCACCTGTTAGGGTCCCGGCTATATGCAAATATTTAACCCCGAAACTAGGGTCAAAACACTATGAAAATGTGAAAATACCTTTTAATTCCAGAAATACAAATTATTACCAGCAATAAATGTTTGAAGAAAATATTATTCCCAGAAATACATTTTTGAAAAAATTACCAGCCATATATTTTTAAAGAAAAAAATATTACCAGCAATGCATTTTTAAAGGAAAAAAAATATTACCAGCAGTGCATTTTTAAAGGAAAAATATTACAAACAATGCATTTTTGAAAGAAAAAATATTACTGGCAATGGATTTTTGAAGGAAAAAATATTACCAGCAATACATTTTTGAAAACGATATTACCAGCAATAAAATGACGCCATTAAATGACCACTTGAGGTTGATATGCCATAAAACAAAACAAAACAAACCATTAACCAGGCAACTCATGTCATGATTTTAAATAGCCTCATCAAATCTAGAGTTTCACACTGACGTCATGAATGATAGCAAACCCTTTCTGAAATATCTAAACTGTCAGCTGTATACAACCGATCAATGGATAAAAACGGCTTTGAGCGAGTGAAGCAAACGAGTCTTCGTGACGATCACAGTTCTTCGAAGCTTGTAAACTGGCGCTAAAATGGATATCACATGTAAAATGCAAAGGAAATAGAGACATGTTCAAGATGTCGACATACGACAATACTTCAAATAAAAGATTAGGAAGAAAATCCCCGTCATTACTGAAAATAGTGATAACAGCCTCTGGACTTGAGATCAAGTTTGGTTTGTTTTGGTTTGGTTTGGTTTGTTTTACGGATTATCAACCTCAATTGTTTATTTAATACCGACAAAATTTTTATTGCTGGTAATTTTTTTCTTCAAAAATCTATTTCTGGGAATATTTTTCCTTGAAGATACCTATAGCTGGTAACATTTTTTCCAAAGAGTGTATAGCTGTTTGTATTACTGGTACTTTTTTTTTAATTATTGCTGATAATAATTTTTCCTTCAAAATTTATTGCTGGTAATAATTTTTTTTTTATTACAAAGTATTTCTGATATCAAAACCTATTTTTACACAAGTTTGGGTGTTAACTATTTGCCCATAGCTGGGAGCCTAACAGGTTGGACCTGGGGACACCAGCAATTAAGAGGTAGTTCCATGCTGCTCAAAACCTTCTGATCAGAGGCCTTGCTGCTGGACGTAGTTTATCGTCTTACCCAGGACCATAACCAGGACGGTTTAAGAGCATTTTTTTTATAAATTTCAGTCGACGGTTATACAAGATGCTTAGTCAATAATTGTTGAATAGTTTCTGATAAGGAAACGATTAATATTAGCATTACGATTATAAGCGGAATCTCATATAATATGTTGCACATATAAATATAAGTTAATCCTGAAATTTTTATAAGCATCGATCGGTTAATTCAAATTGTGTTGTGATAAGATTAACAGCTAACAGTATATATTCTTTACGGTTGCACTTGTCGACCTAACAGCATTAGGTTTCCGAGAAAAAAATCTTTGCCAGAACATTTGATCGATGACCTAAATTCCATCTCGTTTATTCTTTCTCGAATGATTACCTGATACCTTCTGAGACATTTTCCAAGGAACCATGGCACATATTATTCTGCATTCACGAGAAAATAACAAAAGCTAATACCCTGAAAATGATTTTAGCAATAACTCGAAAAATCAAATATCGTTCCGACAAAAAACAATCGAAGTTGACAACTTTATTATTTTCTTTTTCCTGTTCGAACTCAATTAAAGAAGTTATTTTACCAGGTCGGATTTTGTAGTCACGAACATCCTCCCACATGAACGATTGGCGTAACACTATCTTACTACCTGCCTCCAAACTTTATTTTCTTTCCAGCGAAATCAAGCATGCATGACATACTTTAAAAAGCTATATTAGTAATTTATTGTGCAGTCGAAAGGTTAGGGTGATTGAAAATCGTTTGAATCATAATATATATATATATATATATATATATATATATATATATATATATTAAAGACATTTTTATGTTTAACGTTCTTATTATAGATACAAGTATTTAAGTAAATTCATCGTACCTAGAAATTCAAAGAGCTTTTTGAATTTGTAGGTCTGATGAATTGGATCGTAATTACGATTCCAATGTAATAAATTAAACCATGGAATATTAGTGTTTGAGCCTTTATATATATATATATATATATATATATATATATATATATATATATATATATATATATAGATAGATAGATAGATAGATAGATAGATAGATAGATAGATAGATAGATAGATATAGATATATATTATGGCTGGTCACTCGTATCTGAGGATGCCTGACTATTACGGCGGCTAGCAAATCCCTGTGAGAGACGCCTACTCAGGCACATTTGTTTTTGTTGAATACTCACGGAGCCCATCTGTTATTTATATTGCAACTAAGCTAAGCGGAACTTAGTCACAGTTTCGGGGAGAGCGTGCATTATCAGCCCCAAATCGTCTCCGCATCCCTGTGGGTGATGAATTATTTTACACCCTACAAGCCATTTTCCACAGACGAAACTTACCATGCCTCATACTGCTCTATCGCTATTTCCATGGAAAGTGTTCAGACGAACTTCATTCTTCAGTTCCACCAGTTCAAACCTTCACATCTAAGATCCGCCATGCCACTCACATTGTAGCTGACCACCTTCATTCACTGCATATTCTATCGATGAGATGTAATTCCCACTCGAGTAGCTTATCTTTCGAATTAATCTTAATTCTATTTTTTCAATTCGATTTTCTAAAGTTTATTATAACAGCATAATTTCATTCGACTGCACGATAAAACAAAGTTCAATATTTGTCCTGAGTTTATCATCCAATAAACAGTTAATTTTATGATTATGGATAATAATAATAATAATAATAATAATAATAATAATAATAATAATAATAATAATAATACATGAATAAATAAATAACGTGGTGAAGAAGAAATATACCATTCGTCCTTGCTTTGAATATTTCTGCCACGTCTGGACTGTTCCTTCTGCTATATATTTAGAGGTTCTTGATGAAATCCCAAGGAGAATCTGCTATGTTATTGGTCCTGAACTGGCATCGCGCCTTCAGTCACTTTTCCAACGCCGTAGTATAGCTTTCCTCTGCCTTTTCTATAAATACATTCATGGTAATTGTTCTGATGACCATTCCCCTATGGTACGTAGAATTTACGAATTTAAGAGCAGTATTAGATTAGTTGCAACCGTAAATTCTATGCTAACAGTGTCTTTTCTCGCACTTCTCGGCTGTTGATCTGTTGTCTTCCTGTTAATTTTGATATTTAACAATTTAAATAAAATGTCAATCGCTTTCTTCTGCCATGTTAATTCTTGTTCTTTTATTGTTCTCTATCCTTAATAGCCCAGGTATGGGTAAAAAGCATTACAGACCATGTTCTATAGCCTTGGATGGCAACTTGTCTACCGCAGAAAGAAATGGCAACCTACGGCGGGAAAACATCAGCCTCGTCAGTCATGTATCGAAAGATACATGATCGTCTAAGCGTGTAGCACATAACTGACTGATCCTTTATAGAATATTTTAATTATATTCCTTAACAGTTACTAAAACTTTGCGTCTTAGTGGTTAAGTGAGATGATTAAAATATTATTCTGAATTATAACAAGTCTTAATAATATCAATAAAGTATATTGATATATTGCATGATTATACTTACTAATTTATTATGAAAAAATGTATATTTATTTATAGATTGAAATTGTTTTTTTTTTATACAGGAAACGAAAACGGTTGTTTCAATTAATTTGCACAAGGGTGTATGAGGTTGATGAAACAATCAACGGCGATTTCATTTGGATAACGTTAAAGAAATGATTTTAAAGTTTTAAATAATTTTAAAGCATACTCATTAATTTGTTGTTTATGTAATCAGTTATGTAAATGTGTACTAAGTGGTCTAATATCCGAAGGAAAATATTTTTTTACTTTTATTCACTCAATACAAGGCCCAAGATACACTCAAGCTAGAGGATTACTAAATTCTGTTGTTCTACGTAAGAGGAGGAAGTAAGTATAGATTATGAGGATATGTAGGATAAATAGACCCTAGACAGGAAGTAATTAAAATTGTCGCGGTCGGTGAAGCATCATCACGGGAGCCTGTTGAGCAAAGGGAATGAGAATGATTCGTCCCAGTGGTAATTCGGCTGGATCTTGACTGTCAATGTTTGAAATGATGGAACTAATGGATTTATCTTCTCATAATATTGTCCATTAAAAACTAGGAACTGGGGGGTAGACGAATTTAAAGAAACAGACATTAGTCATCGGACAATCACTTGCCTTTCCTTTATTGCTCGACCCTTAAAAATAATTAATCATTTCTTGATTATCAAAAAGCGATTTGTAACGAAGAATGAGTTTGATAGTTCCACGACTATCTTCATAATCTCAACCCTTTCGTGCAACTCAAATGGTTTTCTCTATTAGCAACTACGTGGAACTTTATAGTGTTACTGTGCAAAGCTATAGTAAGCAATTGGCTCGTTTGAAAGACGTTGAAATAGAAATCGTTCTTTGAAAAACAAAATTCAAATCTTTTGAAATATATAAATTTTATTTTTAATAGTTAAGTCTGAGTCATGCTATTAGAAGTAATTCCTTTTGGGTTCATTAGCTGGAATTCCTGTAGTAATATTGCTCATTTGCTAATTATCGGTGCCCATAGACGCAATATTCCAGTCGAGGTTTTTAACTCAAATACTATTTTCTATTAACAACAACGAGAAACTTAATCGTGTTACTATAGTAAGCAATTGGCTTGTTTGAAAGACGTTGAAATGAAATCATTCTTTGAAGAACATAATTCAAAACTTTTGAGATATTTAAATTCTCTTCTTAATAGTTAAACTAGAAAATTGTTCAACTGAGTCATGCAATTAGAAGTATATATTTTTAAACTCATCACCTGGAATGTTCGCTATCCAGTATGACTTTCCTCAGCTGCGAATTATCGGCGCACAAAGGAGCAATGTTTCGAGGCTTCTAACTCAAAGTGTATTCTCTATTAGCAGATGCGAAAACAAAATAATAGTGTTAATAGGCAAAGCTACACTCAGCAATTGGTTCATTTTGAATGGCATGTTACAAGAGATAAAAGTTCTATATTTTTTGTGTGTCCAAGAATTTTATTTTGTCGTGTAAGGAACTCAGTCTTCAGATTACAAAAATGGAAAGTTCTTCAATATGCAGTATTTCCTAGAATTATTTTAAGCGGTATCACCTCAAGCAAAGCAGTAAATCCACTAAGACACAAGGGGTTATAGGATGTGGAAGAATTGGGAACAGAAAGATTAAAAATGAGCGGGAAGTAAGCAGGAGAACAGTAGAGAGCGATTGGCATTGCATTTAGACTTTAAGGTTGGCTGGAAAGCATGCGACCAGAAGGGAGTTCCATAAGCGAGAAATGTGAGAAGAGAAACAGTTAGTGTAGAATCTGCGGCTACATCTAGCCAGTTCAACAGTAAATTGATGAGATCTCGATGCCAGTCTAGTACCGCATTTATTCAGAAAGACTAGCTACTATAGCGAAGAGCTCATGCGAATAATTACGATGAAATAATTTATAGAAAAGACACAGAGAGACAACCTTACGCCGTTGGTCAAGTGACTGAAGCCGAACTACCAGGACCAATAAAATTGCTGATTCTTCTATGGATTTTAAAAGCTCAAGGTAAATAGCAAGGACAACGGACCATATGTGTCAGTAATATTCTAAGTATGGACGAATGGTAGACTTATAGATATGTAAGATAGATTCTGGAGAAAAAGATTATTTCTCACAAAACAGTGAACCAATTTTCTTCGCAGCTGACCTAGCATTGGATTTACTACAGAAAGCAGCTGGTATTTGAGGACATACATATTTAAGATTAATACTGCTTCGCACTAAGTTCTAATGGTTTTAGTTTTCAGAAAACAAGAATGGCAAACCCTATGATAACAAATGAAATGAAAAGGCATGCTGTGATTGTAGAATTAAAGGTTGATCATAGCGATTTGGATATTGCATGTTTCTTCAGAGTTAAAAGAGCGTTTATCCACAAGATTCGAAAAGAGTTAGAAGATGCTGACAGTTCCCCAATGTCTGTATCAAAACGTAAAAGACATTCTGCACGTCCTGATAAAGTGAGAACATCCGAATTTATTCAGGGAGTCAAGCAGACAATTGATGAAAACCGAGGCCAATCAATGAGGTCAATTGACAAAAAGATGCATGTGTCTGAAAAAACAATCAGAAGGAGTGTTCATGAAGACATTTGATACAAGTCCTACATGATGAAGAGAGGTCAATTTATGTCTGAAAAAAAAAGAAGGAAAAAAAATCACAAAAGAAAACCGTTTAAACAGATCCAAAAAAAGCTTTTAAACAAACTTAAAAATCCTTCAGGAGCTGGTGTGATTTGGTTTTTCTCAGATGAGAAAAATTTTGATCAAAATCAAAAACTTAACAGAAGAAATGACAGATGGCTTTGTTCAGATCCTTTTGAGGTGCTAAGAGTGATGCGCACAAATTTTCCTTCAAATGTTATGGTATTGGGTGTTATTAGCAATGAAGGACATATTATACCACCGCACTTTTTTTCCACAGTGTCTTAGAGTAAATACTGCTGTTTACATTGAAGTTCTAGAAACAGTTGTCAAGGTCTGGATTGACAACATATACAACGGCAGGCCTTACATATTCCAGCGAGGCTCGGCTCCATCCCACAAGGCTCTACGAACACAAGAATCAATGGCTAACCATTTGGACAACCACATCACACCCAACATTTGGCCTTCAAACTCTCCAGATCTCAATTCACTTGACTATTATGTGTGGAGCGTTGTTGAGAAGGAGTTTAATAAACTGCCTCAAAAGACTTTCTTAAAGCTGCAATAGTTCGAGTAATGCCTGACATAAATAAGGACCAATTATCAGAGCTTGCAGCCGATTTCGACATCGTGTAAAGGCAGTTATTGATGCTAGTGGTGCTTTTATACTGATAATAGTTAAATTTCATGTTTACTTTTTTGTAATCAAATATAATTATATTCATTTGTTCAGCAAGATTTTACTAATCCATAAAATCTGTCCTCAAATACCAGCCGCACCCTGTCTATTCTTTCTACTTCATAGAATTTTCGTTTTAATTGATCTGAAATCTATTCTGATGTTGTGGCATGTTCGATAGGACTTCAAGCAAAATCTCGTTCAAATTGTTCTCAAAAGCCATATTTGAATGTGAACGAAGAATTTGAACAAGATATCACTTTAATGCATATAAAACTTTGCTTGTATGCGAGGCACTTCGTAGCCGAGTGCTGAAAATAGTGTTAGAACAGACGGTTCTTTATTCTACGATGAGTGTACGCGGGTTCGAATCTTTACGGAGAGCATGTTTACTTTACAATATTGTCAAGAATTTTTTTTTTAAAAGCAAAGCAAATAAACAAAATCTGAACGTCCCACTTAAATATGAGTATCTGCTAAAAATAACGTTTGGAATAATAAAAATGTGTCGGATTAAAGAATAAAAATATGTCGGATTAAAGAATAAAAATATCTCGGATTAAAGGATAAAAATATCTCGGATTAAAGGATAAAAATATGTCGGATTAAAGAATAAAAATATCTCGGATTAAAGGATAAAAATATCTCGGATTAAAGAATAAAAATATGTCGGATTAAAGAATAAAAATATGTCGGATTAAAAAGATTAAAAATCCTTTAATTCTTGAGAAAAAAAAGTTTGTCTGAAAAATAACGGAACTATAGTCACGAAGAATTTAAATTCCAAACAACAAATTACATGGCTTCCCCGTGAAAGTAATCCCCACTCGATTTTAATGCTCTGCACTAATTGAAGCATTCTTTTTGGAAATGCCTCAGCTCTATCGTACGCTACACTTGATGTCCTCAACGCCTTCAAAACGACGAGGTTTTTTGCGGCCATGAACTGTCGAATACTCAAATCATTGTGTTCTGCCACAAAAGCATGGGAAAATAGATGCAATGGTTACAGAAAGTTAAAATTACATTTATATCATTCCAAGATATCATGTTAGATGAAAATACACTCCGCTTAACCCTCTTTCGCCTATAGATCACACAGCACACCCAGGATATCTTATGTATTTTAACTATCGTTGCTCAGGTTTTCTTATTGAGCACTTTCTTTACAAACATCTGTTCACCTTTAAACTCATTACATTCTACTAATTGTAGTTGTTCTCTTAGGTGACATGTATATATATATATATATATGAGTATAAGATTTGTGTATACGTAATAAATTCGATTAAATTCCAATAACCAAAAGATACTATTCTTTAAAGAGTGCTCAATACAGAGTAGAGCAAATATAATTTTTTCGAAAATTATAACATAAATATTTTATAAAACCACTACAAAAATAGCCATTTTCTTTCAACATCTCTGAATTAATTTCAACTCGGAATTAATTTCGCCGCGGAACTAATGAGTTAGAGTTAGGGGGTTAGACTTTTTAAATGGAGTTGAAATTAGTTCCAAGTTTTTTCACTCCACATTTAAACTCTTTACATTCTCGTAATCCTATGTGTTCCCGTAGACGATATCGACTGTTGTTAATATATATATATATATATATATATATATATATATATATATATATATATATATATATATATGTGTGTGTGTGTGTATGTATATATATGTATGTATGTATATATCTATATATATGTATACATATATATATATATATATATATATATATATATATAAGTGTGTGTGTGTGAGTATATGTTAAAATTATCGGTCTAGTTTTCTTATTGAGCTCTTCCTTTACAAAAATCTACTCACCTTAAAATGGTTTAAGCTCTAGTAAGTGTAAGTATTTTGTTAAGCGTTATTGATTGATACACACACACACACACACATACACACATACACACATATATATATATATATATATATATATATATATATATATATGTATGTATGTATGTATATATATATATATTGTGAGAGAGTTAAACAGAGCCAATGGTGAACCTGTTCAACCATGAAAGGGTTAAGATGTATTTGAACGATCGAATCCCATGGTGGATTAAAGGCAAATCGTTGTTGTTATTCTCCGTTCTTAGCACAACGCAACGAGATATTTACGAAGTCAACAATATCACGCCCTAACTGAGCGCGCTTTCTGTCACACAGAAAAGAATTTTTCGATCTCGGTACAATACCCATAAGAATATTAACCCCTAAAATGTGTGAGCAATCGGAGCTTGTACAACCCTAGTTTTCAACCATCCCATGATCTCGACACGTTATCTAGCCGTGCTTTTGTATGATTGGTGAATATGCATAATGGTTTGAAAATAAGAGGAAAATACCATATGAAAATATTATATATATATATATATATATATATATATATATATATATATATTAGATATCTCCACTAATACATGATACCTAAGTTTTAAAATGAAATTAAAAAAATGAAACATCTTCCTTGAAGCGTTTATTTTAATTTCAAGCTAATTGATTAAATTTAATATTTCCAATAAGCGAAATACTTTGTAAAATTTCAAAACTAATTTGACTAGAAGTGTTTTATAAAAAACAAAAATAAAAATAATAATTCCTCCAATATAAAAACAATTTCTGGCTTCAAAAAAACTACGAATGATCCGTTAACCTTTATAGCTCTTTCCAGTATAGATGGGAGTTTCCTTTCTAAGCTTTTATTTGAAGTTGTGTGGAACGTCAACATCTTATGTCCTTATTTTCGCTTCGAATTATATATGATATTCATTTTATTTGAGGCCGCTGTTGAAAGTTCTCAAGTGATGTGGTTTCTGTTATTTGGTACAGTTCTTTGTTTATGATTTGGTATCACCAGTCCTCAAGGTCCGAAGAAGCATGGTCTTCGTTAAACCCTACGGGTTTTATTCGCTCAAAGCCATTGAGTACAGATGACAGTTTCGATATTCTGAGCCTATTTGGGGGCAAGTATGGCATAATTATGAATGTCACGATCTGACTACACTTTTTAAGAATATGGTTCGAGGCTTTAGGTTACAGTTTTTGGTTTTCTAATAACTTGATGTGTTGGGGAAATCTACCCCTAGCAAACCCTATTCTATCATCAATTTTCTTCTATACAATGATTTGTTATATCTGATCTATAAATCGAGGTATTTGATATAGTACCTCAATCAGATCGACGCATTCAGTGCAGTCAGGGCTTGGAAGACGGTTTCTAAAGGATTTGCTCTAAGCTATTTTTAATAATTGATTTTATAAAGCCATTGTGTACGGCTGACAGTTTAGATATTCTGCATCATAGTGTTCTTTTTCTCACATACAGTGCCCAACTAACCACACTATAATGTGCAGTCGACAAAATAATAAAAAAAAAACAATGCGCATGTGCGAAATTAAACATATATAATAGCGACAATTTACCCATCGCACCTTGTATATGCAAGTCTTGATTTGATTGGGCTATTTATGAATACGACTTGATATCGTATGCTAATGTGTTGGTTTTGTAGTAATGTGTGGTATTGAGCGAAACTACCTCAATTTCCTTTTCTCCTATAATAAATTTGTTATAACTGATCCAATACACCAAGGCAAGATCTCATCATTTTACAGTTTAAACTCCCTCTAGTGCAGCCTATTCTAGGTTCAATTTCCTTTTCTCCAATACTAAAATTGTTATAATTGATCTATACATCGAAGTATTTGAAGTGTTTAGTATTTACTAATTCCCTATTCTGAATTTTCCTGATGAATTCAGGATAGCTTCCATCATTGCTTTCATTCCAGCTCCAGCTCATAGATTGTTTTAGAAATGTTTATCTTGAGTACTATTTCGCTGAATACTTGGTAGAGGAAGTTATCCGTATCTTGGCATCGGAAGGGAAAGCAGGGTTTGATGTCTTCCATTATCTTCACATCTGTATTTGCGCATGCGTAGAACTTAGTCTAATTTTCTTCTCGTCATACTGCTAATGACGTTTGAAATATTGCTCTCCCCGCGAGATACGTATGAATTTCTTGACTGACATAGTTCTTTAATTCAGACAGAGCCTGGAAGACATTTTCTTATGGAGGAGACGAGGAAGTCTCTATTCGTGTGGCCATATGCCACTGTGAGGTCGACATTGCAAGTATACAATTTTCTTTCTGAGAGGTATTCCCTGAAGTTTTTTGATGACAAAAATACTACAAAAATACTACAGACTGGATTTTGAGCGGTTGATTTTCATAAAACGAGGAAAGCCCAATTAATACAATATTCATTGCTACTTTCACCGAAACGTATCCAACTTAGATACCTCTTTATGTATGAGGTCTTGACCACTATCTTTTTGCTATCATAGTACATGAATGCGTGATAGACACCATTTTTAAAGGTGGGTTTCTGATTCCAGATTTCCTTTATGAAACTGAGAAACTTGTCATTGAATTTAACTTTAAACGGTCAGCTACAGTGTCAAGTGATGCTTTATTTTTCCTTTTTTTATATCTTTCTTTACTTCTTCATCAGCGGGTTCGTTATTTTTATGTTTGGAGATAGACTTTGTAATGATTCGATGTACAAAGTGAGGTAAAAGTAGTGCACCGTAGGGGTTAATGGATAGGTCGATGAGGTCTTGTTGATTGGCCATCAAGGTCACCAGAGCTGACACCCTTTCATTTCTTTTGCTGTGGGGACATTTGAAATCAGTTCCTTATGAAATGGACCCCAGAAAAATTTTGATTTTGGTTGGTTGGCTGGGTTTTATGGCGTATCAACCACTTTGGGTCATTTAATGCCAAATTAAGGTATATATATATATATATATATATATATATATATATATATATATATATATATATACATACATACATACATACACACACATATACATACACATATACACATATACATACATACGCATATACCTATACATATATTAAATATACAGTACTATTAAACATATAGCTGGCAACATTATTATTTCAAAAACGCATAGCTGGCAACATTATTGTTTCAAAAACTTATAGCAGGCAGCATTATTGTTTCAAAAACGCATACCTGGCAACATTATTGTTTTAAAAATGTATAGCTGGCAACATTATTGTTTCAAAAACTTATAGTTGGCAACATTATTATTTCAAAAACGTATAGCTGCAACATTATTTTTTCAAAAAAAACGTATAGCTCGCAACATTATTGTTTCAAAAACGTATAGCTGGCAACATTATTTTTTCCAAAAAACGTATAGCTTGCAACATTATTGTTTCTAAAATATATAGCTGGCAACATTATTGTTTCAAAAACGCATACCTGGCAACATTATTGTTTCAAAAACATATAGCTGGCAACATTATTTTTTCCAAAAAATGTATAGCTAGCAACATTATTGTTTCCAAAAATTGTATAGCTGGCAACATTATTGTTTCAAAAACGCATACCTGACAACATTATTGTTTCAAAATTGTATAGCTGGCAACATTATTGTTTAAAAAACCTATACCTGGCAAAATTATTGTTTCTAAAACGTATAGCTGGCTACATTTTTTTTTTTTCCAAAAAACGTATAGCTGGCAATATTATTGTTTCAAAAACACAGAGCTGGCAACATTTTTTTCAAAAACATATACCTGACAACATTATTTTTTCAAAAATGTATAGCTGGCAACATTATTATTTCAAAAAAGCATACCTGGCAACATTATTGTTTCAAAAACATATAGCTGGCAACATCATATGTTCAAATAACGTATAGCTGGCAACATTACTGTTTCAAAAACGTATAGCTGGCAACATTATTGGTTCAAAAACGTATAGCTGGCAACATTATTGTTTCAAAAATGTATGGCTGGCAACATTATTATTTCAAAAACGCAAAGATGGCAACATTATTGTTTCAAAAACGTTTAGCTGGCAGTATTATTTTTTCCAAAAAACGTATAGCTGGCAACGTTATTGTTTCAAAAACGTATAGCTGGCAACATTATTTTTCCCAAAAAACGTGTAGCTGGCAACATTATTTTTTTCAAAAATGTATAGCTGGCAACATTATTATTTCAAAAACGCATACCTGGCAACATTATTATTTCAAAACTTATAGCTGGAAACATTATTGTTTCCAAAACATATAGCTGGCAACATTATTTTTCCGAAAACATTATCTGAAGCCTTGTTGTTGGACTTAGTTTATCGTCATACCCAGGACGCAGAAATATTGAGAAACTTAGAGAAAGAATAAAATATGAATGCAGTAACATGATAGAGGAAACTCTCTGACTTATTATTGAGTAATGCAGGCACAAAAATGAAATGGGTTTTGAAACAAGGAGGACATTTTGAACCGCACATATAACAATTATATAGCAAATAAAATTTTCATGTCTAATTATAATTTTTATAAATTATAGCTATGGTGGTCGCCTTTTGTCTCCCGCAGTATATTGGTATAAAAAGAACATCTATTTACATTGTTCGGGCTGTTCTCTTCATCTTTATTGTCATGTTCCTCAAGAACTCATGGCCCAGTGAATAAAGGAATTAATTGGATCCAGTGACTTCGCCCAAATAGTTGTGATTTCAATACCTGCCTATGAACTTGAGGAGTTGAGGTAAGACATCCGGAAGAGGTATGGCACGTGGAGATAGAAAAATCTACTCCGGTGGACGAAATAATGCGTTCAGTTCGAAATTCTAATCAACTGATGAAGGCCGGAGCGTACAATGGCCGAAACCTCATAAATATGGCAATAAAGATGAGGACAACAATCTGAACAATGTAAATAATGTAATTTCAATACCTCACCTCAGAAATATAGACAGATTTGTTCTATTTAATTGGGGATCTTTTGCTTAGTCTGATCAGGGTTCAAATATGCTTCCTTGGCTCGTTGATTCATATTACGTAGAAATGAAATACGTAATTACTTCTCGAAGGTGCAAAGAAAATAGATGATAAATTAATTCTAGACTCACTTTCAACCTTGATTCAACATTGATTCAACATTGATACAACCGTGATTCAAGCTTGATTCAAGATTGATTCAATTTGATTCAGCATTGATTCAACTTTGATTCAACTTTGGTTCAACGTTGATTCAACTTGATTCAACAGTGATTCAACTTGTTTCGGCAGTGATTCAACCTTGATTTAACAATGATCCAACAGTGATTCAACTTGATTCAACAGTGATTCAGCATTGATTCAACTTTGATTCAACCTTGATTCAACAGTGATTCAACTTGATTCAACAGTGATTCAACTTTGATTCAACATTAATTCAAAATTGATTCAACTTTGATTCAACAGTGATTTAACATTGATTCAACCTTGATTCAACATTGATTCAAGCTTGAATCAACAGTGATTCAACCTTGATTGCTTAACTCATAATACATAACGCCGAAAAAATTGATTACTTTCCAAACCCCTTTATAAGAAAGCGTCGTTCATAAAATCAAGCAGATTCGTCGTGATTCGAAACTTTATGCGTTTAAACAAACATTAGTTGGTTGCTTTCACTGAAGATTAAGTGACAACAAGTCTCCTTAATCCTAAAACACTCAGTTTTAATTCTAAATTCCATACGATACAATGATGTTTACTCTGAATAAAGCCTAAGAGCCACTCGAGGTAGAATGTTCCAGAGGCACAGTTTATGTGGGGAAAATAACGGTTAGCCTTAGACACAACCAGGTGAAGATTGTAGTTTTCGGGGAAGCATCCTCTTGATATTTTGTTCCAGTAGCTGCTTGAGTGGAACTTACATCTCACTAATGGAATACAAAATGAATAAGAGTGGTTCGCTACAATTAGATTGGCAGGGGGGGTCTTAGGCCTGAAGGTTAGAACAAGTGGATTTAAAGAGTATGGATTAAATTTAGATCTTTTCAAAATTACGTTGGCTGATCGATAAGTAATGTTTTCATATTCTATAAAAACAAGTTTCAAATCAGATAGAATAATGAAACTGGTATCAAATGTAAATTTATATCTCTTTAAAATTACGAGGTATGATTAATAAGTAAGGTCTCTAATGCGATGGAAAGAGATTTAGACAGCGTATAAATTTCGTTAGAAAGATAGAAAAGAGTACCGAACTGTTGCGTGGTAACAGCCCTCCTATACACCAGCAAATGCTGGAAATTCTACTCACAGATGAAGAAGAGACTTGAAGGAACAAAAATGTGTTTCTAAAGTAGGATGCTGAGGATACCATGGACCGAACATGTGAGCAATGACGAGGTTTTAGAGAAAATGGAAACTAAAAGGAAACTTATACTTAACATCAGGAAGAGACAATTGAAATTTCTACAGAAGGATGCTGAGGATACCATGGACCGAACATGTGAGCAATGACGAGGTTTTAGAGAAAATGGAAACAAAAAGGAAACTTATACTTAACATCAGGAAGAGACAGTTGAAATTTCTACAGAAGGATGCTGAGGATACCATGGACCGAACATGTGAGCAATGACGAGGTTTTAGAGAAAATGGAAACAAAAAGGAAACTTATACTTAACATCAGGAAGAGACATTTGAAATTTCTACAGAAGGATGCTGAGGATACCAATGACCATACATATGAACAACAACAAAATTTTAAAATAAATGGAAACAAAAAGGAAACTGATACTTAACATAAGGAAGAGGCAGCTGAAATTTCTAGGATACTTTTGCTTGGCAGGGTGGGTCTTAGCCGTGAAGTTTAGAACTGGTGAAACTAAGGAATGTAGTTTGTCTGTACACTAGTAATAGTAAACCCATGTAGTTCTTCTGAAACTATAAAAGTGGTGTTAGGTGGTGTTAGGTCATCGAGAGACATGTGACATTTCGTCTGTGGGAAAGTGGTGGCAGGGTGGAAAATAATTCGTCAGCCACAAGGATGTAGAGAAGATTTTGGACGCTATCGACACTGGAAAGTAAGGATTGGGCAGCTCCTGCCTTTATATGGTAGCAAGTACTCTATTTTCAGCCTCCCTCTTGTAAACGTAGAGGATATCAAGAGGAGTCAGATACTTACTGGAGTGGTCTAGGAATCGACTATTTTCCCAGTATATATTCATCACAAATTTCGTAATACATTAGAATCGTCAGATCACCAGAT
Organism: Acanthosepion lycidas; assembly: GCA_963932145.1. Classification (NCBI taxonomy): domain Eukaryota; kingdom Metazoa; phylum Mollusca; class Cephalopoda; order Sepiida; family Sepiidae; genus Acanthosepion; species Acanthosepion lycidas. The sequence goes on along the minus strand of OZ010598.1, from coordinate 81,861,833 downwards.
GTGTTGCAGTTGTATCGATAGTTAGTATGTCTTCGTTATGATAGTCCAATGTACTTCATTCTTTCTTTTCTTTTGATCACCTATATATATATATATATATATATATATATATATATATATATATATATATATATATATATACAATTGAAACGAGAACAAAAAAATATTTATTCAAACGTCCATAGCATTAATTTAGAAATAGGGCTTGATACAATAGTAGAGCGAAAATTCTTTATTATAGGATATTACATTCGAACATATATAACTGCAGATACACATGTCCAAATCTAATATATATATATATATATATATATATATATATATATATATATATATATATATATATATATATATATAAACGTGAACATAGAAGTCAACACTTAGAGGCGACAGTCTGTTTCATGCTATATGAAATCGTCAGGCCTGAAACAGACTGTCGCCTCTAAGTGTTGACTTCTATGTTCACTTTTATATTTACACACGCTCTATCTCTGATATTGAGCACTTTATTCCATAAATATAGCACACATTAAGACTATATTTCTTTATATATATATATATATATATATATATATATATATATATATATATATATATATATATATATATAGTGAACACGCTACAACCCCTGTGCAAATGAATGGATTTCTCTGTATCCTTGGAAACAAATTGTATGTAATTTTAAAACTCAGTAAATTTCAAAGTAAGTTATTCTAAAATTCGCTTGAAAATGAAACAGAACTAATGCTTTTAATTTACTTAAATAATTGAATTTGAAGTTGGTAGTTACTCTTTTTTTAAACATGGGGATTCCTGTGAAGCGAAGGAACCACATTTTTAAATCAGTTAGTTTATATATATATATATATATATATATATATATATATATATATATATATATATATATATATATGTACAAATGTAAGGAGAAAGAATAGAATATAAATTAAAACGTTCCTAACATTAATTTAAAAGGGAGCTCAATAAAAAAAGTAGAACGATAGACACTTAGTATAAGTTATTACATACGAATAAACAAGTAATCATTACAGAGATATTTGTATTTGTTCACTACATGATGAGATGTAAAAGTAGACATTGCAGTTATCACAAAGAAGTTAAAAGAGGCTGCTTGAGTGGAACTTACATCTCATCAATGGAATATGAAGCGTCGAGAATGGTTCGCTACAATTTGCTAGGCATGGCTGGTCTTAGACATACGGGTTAGGAGAGGTGAAATTAAGAAATATAGTTCTTCTGAACATTTTCCATGGAAACAGCGATGGGACAGTGAGTCTTATGACTTTTCGTCTGTGGGAAATGATTTTTAGGGAAACGATTTTGGATTCTATCGAAAACGGTAACTGAGCAGCTCGGACCTGATATGGCATTAGTATTCCATTTTCGTCCTGATCTGACTCTTTGAAATCTCGAGAATAGCAAGAGGGGTAAGGTACGAAATATGAATGGAAGATTTTCATGATCTGAGGAAAATAAAGCGAAATGCTGTAGATTGCACACACGCAGGAGTCTATACAAGGTGACCATTCATGAAAATGCTGAGTAGAACGTGCTTCTTACGTTTGGAACACAGAGGAAATGAGGTTTATTCAACTCAGTGGAAGCAACATGATGTCTACCTTGATCCTCCCTTCCGCTCAGTTCCAAGTATTCTAATAACAAATGGCACTACCATCACCCTCATTTTTTACAACTACTTCAACTGTAAGGGCAAGTTCAGATATTTAGTTTTTATCTAACATTGTCTCTGGTTTATTCCATGCTCTGTCCCAAATCGATTTTCTGACAGGATTATTGTTAATCCGGAATTATGGTCTACATTATGTGATCCTTTTGAATCTCAAATCCATAGAGGGTTTTATACGTTTCAATCATGTTTTGCTCTGGGCTGATGGATTTATATGGTTAAGATGTAATTGATTGCACAGTTCCCGGTGGATAAACATTCTCACCCAAACACGCCTCTCCTTATATTCATCTGGGGTAATTAGCTATATTCGCTGATTAAGTGGTTGATTGTCTCGTCTATATTTCTATACACTTCCTGTTCATTTTATCCTTGGACTTTATAAAGGATCAGTAAGAGGCAGTCGAAATATAGGGAAACAGTGAGAAATATAAGCTTGGTGAATACGATACTCACAAGGTGTATTGGATAAAAGAGTGAAATCAAACAACTTAGAAAATGTTAAAATGAAAGGCAGAATAAGAATAGGCAATGATATTAAGGGGAAAATAATTAGAAGTACATAAGATAGGAAATCGAGGAGAGCCATTAAACCTCACGCACTCAAGGAACATGGAACAAATAATAATAAGAATTTACTTGGTTGGGGAAAAGGTAAATATTTGTCGTCATTGTTTGATTTTGTCAGCATTTTCACATTTACTGGACATTTAAGGACATTTATATTTCGGTCTCTAAATATTTACTTGTTTCGGGGACAGATAAAGTTTGGTCTTTTATATTTCAGTCTATATGCATTTACTTGGTTCAGCTAGAATTAAATAATTATCGCTTTTATTTACTTGGTTCGGGGATAGGTAAATTTTAATCGCTTATATTTTAGTCTATAATCATTTATTATGTTCCGGAATAGGTAAATATTGATCGTTCATATTTGAGTTGCATTTATCCAGGTCAGGTAGGACCAATAATATTACAGACATTTCTTTGTATTTTGTTGAGAATCTCGAGCTATATAGCAAGAACACCTGATCAGATGCGGAAGCCAAATTCACTGCCCGGGCGAATTTGCCTGGCACGACACAGTGAGCCGACAATCTTTGCAATTATTTCAATATAATCTCTCCACTTCATGTCATTAGAAAACGTCAAGCCAAGAAGTGACAAAAAGTTGCTCTGTTGGAGGTTAGCATCAGCCATGCTGATGGAGGTCAAAATGGTTCACTGTGATGATTAAAGGATAACAGTTTCATTTTTGAGGAGTTAAAATATACAAGGTATTTCTTTACAACTCGTCGAGTTCCTAATTCATGTATTTACGTGTCATGCGTTTTTGGCTACGGTCCAAGTGCTCCAAATACTATTGACACGACTATGACATTTGTAACACATTTTTCTTAGTTTCCGGCTGATGTCCAAGTTTTATCGAATAATAATAATAATAATAATAATAATAATAATAATAATAATAATAATATTTCAAAATAATGTTATTTGTATCATCTTTGTTAGTTTCAAATTGAAGTAAGTTAGAATTTCGATGTAGCCTTTTTTTCTTCCTCAATTTTCGTATTCTGAAAATGATTTTTTTCATATTTTATACGTCCAGGAAAAGAAGAAAAAAATCAAAAATAATTATATATATATATATATATATATATATATATATATATATATATATATATATATATATATATATATATATGGAGATATGATGTTTTGAGTGAGAGGGTGAATAAATAAATTCTTCCTCGATCTTCTTCATTTTTCCGCTCATTTCATTAAATTTATTTATTTTTTATCCGTTTCTTCATGGAGAATGGTAGGTAGATGCCAAGTCGTTGTCGGCCATAAGAGGCGAAGGAGAAAAGAGAAGACATTCGAATTTTTTTTTCTTATTAAACTTAGCCGCTTGCTACGTAGCGAACCATACAATCATAGATACACCGTTTGCATTCATGCGAAACTTATATATTTCAGAGAGGATAAGCTCTGTACCCACTAAAAGTTTTCATTTTTTTTTTTTTTTTTGTCTTCAGTTTTTTTATTATCTCCATTGTTTCAAAATCTGGCTTCGTAAAATTCGAAAAAAAAAAAAAAAAGAAACAAAAAAAAGAAACAAAAGAAACAAAATCTTAAACAAAAGTGGATAACATATTGTGCTCAGAGTAGAATTCAAGGTAGAAAAAAGACGGTAAAACAAATCAGGCTGTAGATATTGCAAAAGTTCGAATCGGAGGTTGGGAAAAAAAAATCACTCCGGAAGAAAGAGGAAGAGAAAGGAGTTTAGCTTAGCCGAGGGTGGGGTTTAAAAATCGTAACGCTTATAAGATAGGTAGGAGAAAGGCAAACTGAAAAAGACAGGTGGGTTTAACTCAGTTGAAACAAAAACTAGAAATATTTTTTTCTTTTTTTTTTTAATATTGGTTGCTGTAAAACAATTTCTGATAGAGTAGATGAATATTATTTTTATTTATTTATTTTTTTTTTTTTACTTCTTTCTTTTTTTTATTTCTTTTTTTTTCATTTCTTTTTTTTATTTCTTTTTTTTTATTTCTTTTTTTTATTTCTTTTTTTTTTATTTCTTTTTTTTTTTTTATATATGACTCGACTCCCAGGAACAGGGACAATGTTTATAGGGGGGATAGCGAAGATTAATCCGAAGATATTTGTCACGTGACATCACGAATACTGATGACGTCACATGACGTGATGATGACTTATAGTATTGATAATGATGATGATGATACCACGTAGAATGATGATGATGGCCTACGTCATTGGTAATTTTTTTTCTATTTCTGCACCCCGCCCCCTATGATGATTTCTTGTAACTGTTTATTCATATCATATAGATTTCTCTTTTATTTTTATTATATTATTTTACTTTAAGCTACATTTTACCTTCTGTCTCTTTTCTTTCTTTTATGTCTTCCTATCCCTTCGATAATTCTTCTTCCAGTTCGCCATTTTTTTCCCAAGAAAGGCATAAAAATATATTCAAATCTCATCTTACATACTGGGCGGTGATTATATCTGTTAAAACATACACACAGATTTTTAAAAAAATTACTTATATAGATATATTTTTACAAATATTTTGTACACATGATCGTGGCTGATTTCTCTTATCGGCGTGCGGGGAGCAAGAAGATACGAATAATCACATAGTTGCCTAGAAAAATGCAAAAAGTAAAAAAATAATGAACGAAAACATCGCCTTCATCTCTTCTGCGTCTTAAATCTGTTAAGCTCTCTAAGGAAACTTTAACTTCTATCTAGCGTAGCCTATCTCCACAAATAAAGAGAAAAAAACTGATTTAAAAAAAAAAAAAAAAAAAAAAAACACACAGAAACATACATTCCACGATCAAAGCTTGATTGAGTGTTGCGGACTGAATTTAGAAAAAAAAAATAATAACTTTTTTTTTCTTTACACGAATCTGCTTGCAAAATCATAGGCACGTATGTATACACACAGAGAAAAAAAATAGTGAAACAATCTTTTTTTCCCCCCTTTTTCCTTTTGGTAAAAAAAACTGTTTGTTTAGATTCGAAACTTCGATTAAGTTTTGGATCAGCGAAATGGGAATTGTCATAGACTGTAAAAGAAAGGAAAACTTAGAATCTTTAACTTTCCTGAGTTGAAACCATCGAACAAATCTCCGGGGGAAAAAATATTTGGAAATCGAATGAAACACGAGCTGAAAATAATCGTTAACATAGCATTTGGAAAGAGAATAAAAAGAAAAGAAATACAATACATATATATATATATATATATATATATATATATATATATATATATATATATATATATATATATATATATGCGCGTATTTTTCGCTAAGAGCATACATATTAGAATTTAATACTGGGTGGTTTGTATTGATTGACTCATCTCCTAAAGCTAATGGTTGGTAGATCATTCCCATGTCACATTCACATGGGATCAAGTGTAAGCATCTCATCATAACGTTTAAGTCCCAATAGATGTAAAAATCAACAACTCCTTCATGGGATAAATATTTGGTGATTTATTTTACATCACAAAACTGCAACTTTACCAACCAATAGAACAAAAAAAATCAGTATCGATTACTCTTCTGTAGGGAGCAGGCCAACGCTCAGTCAGTTAAAACGTAAGGTTTTTATACACTCAGTTCATGTTCGAGCCCTTGGGCAGGCATTGCCATAAAAGTATTTTTAACGGTTTCTTGTAAAATACCAAATCAAATGTTGAACTTAATAAACTAAGAGACAATGATTTTCCTCACACATTACTTTACTTTACACACTATCTGCCCGCAAAGTAGAAGTCCGTTTAATATTAGTGACAATAGCATCTAAGTTCATGTTGGAACCCTTAGGCAAGCATTGCTATAAAAATATTTTTAACGGCTTCTTGTAAACCACAAAATCAAACTATTATTTATAAAGAACAAAGCGTCATTTCACACTACTCACTTTATGCCAGGTCTGTCTTTAAAACAACAATACATTTAATATTAACGAGATCATAGTCAATGCTAGGTCAGCTGCTAAGAAAGTTGGTTCACTGTGTCATGCGAGGCAATGTTTCTCTCCAGAATCTATCTTGCATATCCATACATCTACCATTCATCCATGCTTTGAATATTGCTGCCACATATGGTTCGCTGACCTTGCTATCTACCTAGAGCTCTTTGATAAAATCCAAAGAAGAATCAGCAATATTATCGGTCCTGATCTGGCTGCACGGCTTCAGTGAATTTCCCACCGTCGTAAGTCTGCTTTCCTCCGTCTTTTCTTTAAATACTTACATGACAAAATATTCGCATTTACGGAAGTGGGTGACTCTTTCGCGTTTGTGTCAAGTGAAAGGGGCTGACTTTAGGCATCAGGATATTGTTCTCCCTGTTTTGAACTTAGGCAACCCCGCCCGAAATTAGGGTTGTTTTGCGTCCTTAATTTCTTCATTCCATTTCACTTAGCTAGGGCATGTATTCTCATTGGTCCCTTTTATTTTTGTCCCGATTTTTCTTTGATTTCTTTCTCCATCCCCTCTCTCGTTAGGTGGTCAGTGATGTCAGTTGTCTGGTAGATGCGGAGAGCCTTTCGTTTTAGGTGTGATTTTTGTATTTGTTGTGTCTGAATCAGCGTATGTTTGAGTGAGTGCTTGGGATGAATGAATGTCTTATATTATTATAATCTTGCATTAATTTCGTCCAGTTAAATAATGTTTCTACCACATTTAGGGATTGTGGTGGGTATTTCTAATATTATTTTGTTTAGTTTCTTGTAAATAGTTTTTCTTTCCATATTGTATATACACATTGGGGTTAGTTTTTAAATTGTTGTTTTTAGTCGTCTTCCCCCACAGGAAATGAATTGTACATATGGGAACTAGTTAGGTTTTTCATAGAGACATGAGGTATTATGGTGAGTGTTGAAAGAAAGATAAGTAGGAATGCGTTGTTTTAGTGTAAGGAATATCGTGGTATGTTTGGGTTAGTGTTTGTGGCCAGCTAAGTTTAACGTTAAGACAGAGGAAGATCCTTCTTTTCCCCATTCCTTCTTTTGACCTTGTGCCACATTTCTGTACCTAACAGAATCAACATCGATCTTCATAATGTCACCTAGACCTCACGAGTTCAGTCATTGTATTAGACTGGCAACTTGGTCTCATCATTATACAGTTGAGTTGTCTAGATGTAACTGTAATTCGATAACAGTTTCTTTTCTCGCACTTCTCGCTTGTGGAACTCTCTCTCTCTCTCTCTCTCTCTCTCTCTCTCACTGGCTCCACGCTTTCCAGTCAGCTGTTCTGGCGTCTGTGCTTCAGTCACTTTAGCGCCGCCATAAGTTAGCCTTCCTGTGTCTTTTCTATAAATACTTTCATCGTAATTGTTTGGATTTGTTGTTTTATTCCCCTCCCCGTCCCACAGACAACGAATTGTACATATGGGGACTAGTTAGTATTTTCATAGAGACAATGAGGTATTATGGTGAATGCAGTAAGAAGGGTAAGTAAGAATGCGTTGTTTTGGTGTTAGAAATATTATTTGTATGCTTGGGTCAGTGTTTGTCGCTAGCTAAGTTTAAAGTTAAGAGAGAAGAAGACCGTCCTTTTCCCCAATTCCACATTTTTGGCCTTCTGACACATTTTCTGTATTGAAACGGAAATAAATATCGCTCTTCGCTATGGTACGTAGACTTTTTAAATTTAAGCACAGTACTAGTCTGGTGTTGAGATCTCATTAATTCACTGTTGAACCGGCTAAATTTAGCCGTTAGTTCTATGCTAACAGTTTCTTTTCTCGCACTTATCCCTTGTGAATCTTCTCGCTTGTGGAACTCACTTCCGGCTCCATGCTTTCCTGCCAACTTGCCAAAAATTAAATGCAATATCAATCGCTATCTACTGTCCTCCTGGTGACTTTTTTCTCTTCCCACACATTACTAATGTTTCTGTTCCTAAGTCTTCCACACCCTGTAACCGCTTTACTGACTTCCCTGGGGTGAAATCGATTAAAAAAAGAAAAGAAATACCAATGTAGTGCGCTTAAAAGTCATCACCAATCGATAACAAGCGCATCACAGAGTCCTTTGCAGTTTTATTAAAGTGTTTTTAAAGTTATCTTTCGAGATTTCCATCCGCTTGTTTGTCGCGTTAATATTAACGAACAAATATCCTACGTAGGCCGCTTCACAGTCATCAATTTCCGACGTCACATACTTATCACAGCATCCCTTCCAATTTTTCAAAATAGTCAGCTGATTTCTCGTGTACACCTAAATCTCGACCGCGGGTTGCAATTTACATTTTTATAGTAATTAGTCAAAGACATGTCACAGGAAACCAAATGTATACTACAGAGGTTTAAGGTTACAGATTTCGCCCTGGGTATGACGATAAACTACATACAGCAGCAAGGCCTCTTATCGGGAGATTGGACAATTTGAGGAGCGTAGGACCACTTCTTAACTGTTTTTGTTCCCAGGTTCACCCTGACCCGAGGTGGTAGCACCTGTTAGGCTCCCAGCGATGAGCAAATTGTAAACCACAAAAAAAAAAAAAAAATCAACAGTACATTTTTTATAATAAAATAAGCAAAAGTACAATTTTATAGGAAAATAACACTCAATGCAACATTCCAAATATATAAAAATATTTTTTTATATTAAAATTACCAGCAATGCATTATATGATATACAAACTATATATCTAAAAGCGTACCTTTACCCAGAAAGTATATATGTATAAAATACCTATAGCTGAAAGCATAAAATTGCGTACAAGTTATTTAGATTTTGGCATTGCATAACACATAAAGATTGATAAAACAAAAAAATCAACCAACATTACATATTTATAGCAAAATCAGCAACAATACATGGAGGGGAAGTACAATTTACAAAGAAAGTTTAGTTGCTTTTTCTCAGCGAGTAGTACGCCATTTTGTTTTTAAAATCTACCATATATTGATGCCACAACCATATTTAATATTATCATTATTATTTATTTCTTTTCTGAAACATTTACTCATATGAGTAATTTGGAAAGCAAAACGCGAAGGAATCTGTGATTTGCTAAATGCACTTGTTACACCAAAGGTGATTTTCAAGAATAGTTGGAGTGTCCCTAAAGACTGTTTATAATGTAAAGAAGAGGATGACTATCCGTGAAACTATTAAGAGAAACTCTGGGAGTGGATGAACTAATAAAAAACATACTAAAAGATGTATCAAAGTTCTGAAATCTAAAATCCTGAAGGATCTAACAAAATCCATGAGAAAAATGGCAGTTGAACTTGAAGTAGATAACAAGGCTACCAGAAGTGCAGTAAAAGTTGATTTGAAGTTAAAATCTTACACAAAGAGCACCAAAACATTTGTTAACAACAGCCATGAAGAAAAAGAGATTGGCAAGGTGCAAGAAAATTATCACATGGCTCAAGAAAAAAAATCCTCCATCGTGATGATCTTTTCAGAATGAGCTTTTGGTGTTGTGGCTTCCGATGGAAAAACGATGTCTATAAAACTTTACAAACCTGGCGATAAAATCAACGCTGATACTTAATACAAGACTCTAAGTTACAATGAATTGTCATGGCTTAAAGCCAACTAACCCGATGGAAATTATTTATGGACACAGGATGGTGCTCCGGTCCTCAAAGCCAGAAAAATACAAGTTTTCTACAAATCCGACTTTGGTAATTTTTGGTAACCAAGTTTATGGCCGCCCTCGAGCTGAGATCTGAACCCTATGGATTATGCTGTTTGGAGCGTTTGAGAACATGCTACCAATAGAACATCATTCAGCAATGTGGACTCTCTTAAAGATGCTATCAGAGAAGAGTGGAAGAAATTATCTCCAGACTTTAGTATGAAAACATGTGCAAGTTTCAGGAGGCGTGTGGAAACAGTTATCGAGAAAAAAGGAGGACACAGAAAATAAAAATAGTTTCTAGTATGTAAATTTTTTTTGTGGAAGATAAATTCCTTCAAGTTTCAATAAACTAATTGGTCATTTAAGGTTTTTCAATTCCTCTCTCAAAATATTGTCAATTTTGCTTCCCCAACCTGTATATTTTTATAGAAAATTTACCAACAATACAAATTTATAGTAAAATTGCCAACAATAATTATTTATAGTAAAATGACCAACGATACATATTTAAAGCAAAATGACTAAAAAAACATTTTTATAATTTCGTTCAAAATATATTTAGTTGAAACTATAAAATTGTGGTTAAAATCATTAGATTTCGGCTTGAAATAACAAAATAGGTGTTGATATGCTGCTAAACAAAACCAACCAACAAAGTTACTGTTTTACGTGATGTGGTGTTTTCTAACTAAATACACTCTACGAAACGATTATGATTAGAAAGGTTCACTGAAAACTAACCCCCTATTGCACAAGAAATGGATATGAGAGGAAAGTGTTTAGCATGAAGTTTTATTTAAAACTAGCAACATGGCCCGGCGTTGCCCGTGCTTGATACAAAAATCGTATGATTCATAAAGGAATCGATATCACTTGACCTACTTTTTTTGCCCTTCCTTGTCTTTAAAGGAGTGCCCTTTGCCGTGCTAATGTTGCTACATGCCTTACTTCTTGTCTGTCTCATACTGCGAATTTTTTCTAAGCTCTAAACTAAACATTAAATCTGTTACGAAAAAAAGAACTGAACAAAATGAACACAAAACGATCAGCTTTAAAAAAGGACTCGTAACTGGAAAAACCGAATGAAAAAAGAATGTTAGCAACAAATACTTTTTCACACCCAACCCAGTTCTGCGGAATCAGAATCAACGTTGAGTTCAAGCAGGCGAATGAGCCAGTTGGAGTAAAGTGCCATGCAGATTTAAAATTTTTTCCACTTGTGAAGAATGCAGCTATAGATTTTTTTTTGCATGCTACCATGCTAGTAAACATTCGTGTCAGTCAGCTGTTGGCTCTCACGCTGGTCAGTAGAATCTTCCTGCCTATTCGTGGCAGCCAGCTATAGGCTCTCACTCTGGCCAGTAGAAAATGGCCTGAAACTACATGAAAACAGCCGTAGAAGCATGAAAAAATCGATTATATCCACTATCGATGGGAGTTGGGAAATGAAATTTCGGTTTTGGCCTTCCCGTGAACTTGGACCATGTACATGTAAATTTTGGTGCAAATCCGTCCAAAATTGCGGCCGTGCATTCGTTACACACACACACACACATCCTGCCTTTTATAGAAAGAGATTTGATATGGGCACCAGATTTCGCTACCAGCTTCTCGAGCCACCCAGGAATCGCATCAACTGATTTCACCAGAAACTAATGTGGTATGGAAGACATAACCTTTTGTATTCGCCCTTCATGTTCTTCCAAAATTTTGGTGTGGTATAGTAGATTTGCTCCCTTAACCAACCCCAAAGAAAAAAGTCACAAATTGTTAAGTCAGAACTCCTAGCTGGATACTCAAAGATAAAATAGGGAGTTACTTTCCAATCACCTTGTAGAAACCCTCTAATGCTAAACCATTAACATTTCCTCACCTCCGAGCGGACCCTGATTTTTTCCGCAGTCATGATGAATGTCGGTATTCTCAAAGAGGCTCCTTGTCTTGAAAGTCTATTAGGAATCATGTTCACTGCAGACATCAAGCGGTATTCGTATACACGATCCATCTACCACCCCAGAAAGCACTCGACACTTTCCTACCTGCTCTCTTTTTACAATAATCAAAAAAATGTGGTATTAATGCTATAAAGGGCTGGAGCTACACAATCCCAATTTTCCAAACATGGCAAATTTCAAACGCGTTTGCGCATCCTTGTAGGCGATGAATATTTTTCCACCCTTGACAAAAGCACTTGACACTTTCCGACCAGTTCTCTCTTTGCAAGAATCAGAAAACGCAGTATTTCTACCAAACCTGAGCTAGAGCTACCCAATTTTACAGCCTTGACAGATTTCAAAAACGTTTACGCGTCCTTGTAGGCGATGAATATAACAACCCTACAAACCCTTTTCCCGCTACTAGCCCTTCGTTACTCTATCGCTAGTTTCATGGTAGATGTTCAGACGAGATACGTTCCAATTACGCCAGTCCATACTGTCAATCCTAGAAAGCGTCATGCCCCGTACATATTTCCTCTATATTCCATTAGTAAGGAAGACGTTCCACTTAGCTTTTTCCCCACTCTTACGTTAGGAAACAGATTCCCGTCAAGATACTTATCCGATCATGACAATCTTAGCCTCTAGGGCAATCATAGGCACAGTGCGGCCCGCGGACCAAATGCGGCCCGTTTGGCCTTTTTGAATAGCACGCGTAGTTTCATGAGCAAAATCTTGTTTCTTAGAATTTTAAGAAAATGATCAAGGAACGAGGTTTCTTGAATTTTGTAAACTTTTGGGGAAGCTAACGTTTTCAGCCTTTTCGACCATTGGCAATTTTAATTAAGGAAGATCATTCGTGTAAACTTTTTTTTGTTTTGTTTTTGAAACAGTAAACTTTCATATGAATTAATGATCTGCACTGAGAGCTTCAGAACACTATGTTATACGTCTCTTTTCCGGACGCTAGTAACCCGCCGTTTTGCAGCACTAACATTCTACACTGTAGTATTATTTCAACAGGAAGCTCAAAGATCAAATACTTTTTGGCCTTTTGGCCCAGATCAGCCATGGGTAAACTGTTTTCTCTTTCAGCATTGCACGCTTACTTTCATAAGCAAAATAAAGTTTCTTAAAATATATTTTTCGTTCCTACTTCTTCACTCAGACACTCTCTCATACATAAATAGTGATTAAGTAAAATCGTTCTTGAATTTTGCAAACTTTCCGGAAAACTAACGATGATGGCATTTTAAACCATTTGCGATTTTCACTAAGGAAGATCATAGGGGTAATTATCTTTTGCTTATGAAACATGAAAATTTAATGAGAATTTTTTTTCTCTAAGAAGAAATGTCTTAATTTTCGAATGAATAAACTAGAAATAAATCACATGTAGTGACATGTTTTAATCACGCTGTTATCAGTGATAATATTAGACCAAGACTTGAATTTGTTAATCATGAAAAAAAATTTTTTTCTTTTAATTTTTTCTATTTCAGTACCCACTTTCTCTCTTCTTCTTTTTTTTAATTTGTTTTTCATTCTCTCTCTCTCTCTCTCTTTCGTGTTCTTTTTCACCCTTTCTTTCTTTCTTCCTTTTCTTTTTCTTTCGCTTTTTCCACACTTTCTCTCTCTCTCTATATATATATATATATATATCATCTCTCTTTGTGATAATTTCCATATTCTGATATATAAAAAAATGTCTAAAGTGATTGAAAGTACGTTCTATACACTTGATTCACAAGCCAATAACATATTAATCAATGTTCCTTCTATAATTTCAGTTTTATTTTCACTTTTTTTCAATTTACACTCAATTTCGGCTTCCGAATAAAATATTTGTACAGAAATAATTTCATACCGCTTTTTGCTTATTTTTTTTTCTGTCTTTTTTTCTTTTTCATATAAAGCAGTCATGAACAAACTGCGCCCCCTCTCGTGTGTCACATGTGGCCCGTCTCTTCTTTCTGAATGAACGCTGAATTTCATAAGGAAAATAACGTTTTGTTTCGTTCTCACTTGTTCCTTCACGCACTCTCTCATACATAACGACATACATAAACAATGATTGAGTACAATGTTTCTTGAATTTTTTAAACTTTCAAGGAAAGCAACGTTGTGTGCATTTTAAACCATTGGCAATTTTCACTAAGGAAGATCATACGTGTAAGGATTTTTTGATTTTAAAACAGAAAACGTTCATGAGAATTTTTTCTCTAAAGAAGAAATGTTTTCATTTTCAAATAAATAAATTAGAAAGAAATTACATGCAGCAACATGTTTTAATCACACTCTTATCAGTGATAATATTAAATAAAGACTTTCTAAATTTCTAAAAAACAAATTTGCCTCCCGTTTCTAAGGTATATACTTACGCACATGGTCTTCTGTAGGAAAAATAGCTGCAGTAACTACAACGAAAATTTACTTTGAATCTTTTTCGTAGTACTACCCGCCTTGATATAAGACATAGATCATGCGGCCCAATGCTCGAAAAATGTTGCTTTAGGGTCAACCGTTATCTATCCTACATATCCTTATAGTATAAATTTCTTACTTCTTCCTCTTCCGCCATTTGAACAACCTTATTCAGTAATCCTCTTAGGCTTTGTATCAGGTGAACAATAGCGTACAAAACCAAACACACGAGAGTATGCTTCCTAAATCTATATGATCTTGACCGCATCAAGTCTAGGGTCAAACGATATCTATTCTATATATCCTCATAATATGTATCTCTTACACTAATCTTGAACATCATTGAAACAGCCTCATTCTTTAACGCTAGAGTGGCTCTTGGGCCTTTTATCACTATCTATAAAAGGCAGGATGTGTGTATGTGTGTAACGAATGCACGGCCGCAATTTTCGACGGATTTGCACCAAAATTCGCATGCACATGCTCCAAGTGAGCGGGAAGGCCAAGACCGACTTTGCATTTCCCAACTCCCATCGATATTGGAAATAATCGATTTTTTCATGCTTCTACTGCAGTTTTCATGTAGTTTGCGACCATTTTGTACTGGCCAGAGTGAGAGTCAACAGCTGACTGTCACGAATGTTAACAAGCATGCTAGCATGCAAAAAAAAAATCGATAGCTGCATTCGTCACAAGTGGGAAAAATTTAAATCTGAATGACACTTTACTCCAATTGGCTCATTCGCTTGCTTAAACTCAACGTTGATCCTGATTCCGCAGAACTGGGTTGGGTGTGAAAAAGTATTTGTTGTTAACATTCTTTTTTCATTCGTTTTTCCAGTTACGAGGTCTTTTTTTAAAGCTGATCGTTTTGTGTTCATTTTGTTTAGTTCTTTTTTCGTAACAGATTTAATGTTTAGTATAGAGCTTAGAAAAAATTCGCAGTGTGAGATAGCCAAGAAGTAAGACTAGTAGCAACATCAGCACGGAAAGGGCACTCCTTTAAATGCAAGGAAGGGAAAAAATATTTTAAGTCAAGTGATAGCGATTGCTGTATGAGTCGTATGATCTTTGAATCAAGTACGGTCAACGCCAGGCCATGCTTCTAGTTATGTGAATAAGATTATACAAAATGTAACCTTTGGTGGCATCTAACTTCTTAGTGACTGACTTTATGGATGTGGGACTGTTGATATGTGTGCAGTTGGAGTTCCATCTCGTCGATTGTCGAATTACATCAGGGCTGCGGAATGGAATCTGGAAATATTTCTAATGATTGGTTACTTTCCACACAAAATCTCGGACAGAAAATAGCGAATGCTTGCTCTATGGCGGTAAGTGTAACATAAAACGCTCGTCAAGGCTTGAATTTTAGAGCTAACAGCATTAAAACCAGGTAGATGTCGGTAAGGCCTTAACTTTTCTTACACCTGTTTTCTAACCATATTGCTACTACGGTTATAAGTATATATTTTTTTACTTTCATAATTTAGCCAATTTACACGATTATTTCGCTTTTTTACATTTTAATCGCCATTATAACATGTATATAGTTTATTTAAATCATCTTTTTTTTCTCAAACATCGCTTTCGTCCTGTGTATGACGATAAACTACATCCGTGTCCTGGGTAAGACAATAAACTACGTCCAACAGCAAGGCATCTGATCAGGAGGTTTTGAGGAGCGTGGAACCACCTTTTAATTGCTGGCGTTTATAGGTCCACCCTGATCCGAGGAGGTAGCACCTGTTAGGGTCCAAGCTATGGGCAAATAATTGACACACAAACTTGTGTAAAAATAGGTTTTAATACCAGAAATAATTTGCAATAAAAAAAAAATTCCAGAAATAATTTTTTAAGGAAAAATTATCAGCATTACTTTAAAAAAAGTACCAGCAATACAAACAGCTATACATTCTTTGGAAAAAATATAACCAGCTATAGATTTCTTCAAGGAAAAATATTTCCAGGGATAGATTTTTGAAGAAAAACATATTACAGGCAATAATAAATGTTATCAGCATTAAATAACCCATTGAGGTTGATATACCGTAAAACAAAACAACCCAACCCAATATATACTGAGATAGATTAAAAATATTCCCAGCAATAAAAATCTTGTCGGTATTAAATAACCCATTGAGGTTGATATACCGTAAAACAAAACAACCCAACCCAATATATACTGAGATAGATAGATTAAAAATATTCCCAGCAATAAAAATCTTGTCGGCATTAAATAACCCATTGAGGTTGATATGCCGTTAAACAAAATAAACTAAGCCAATTTAAACCAAAGAATACATATTCGATTCATACGAATCTATCCTAAAAATCTTGTCGGCATTAAATAACCCATTGAGGTTGATATACCGTAAAACAAACCAAACCAAACCAATCATCGTTTTATATAGTTCGCATATTGTTATAATTTTTATTTATCTTTTATTCTATTAATTTTATTTATTTTTCATCGGTTTTGAGCTTGATATTATATCATAAGAAGCTTTCTCTCTCTTTCACATTTTATTAATGTTATGTTTCTTTTGAAGCTTATAGGAATATACTTTAGGGCAGATCGTTCTTCTGCTTTTTTTTCGTAATTTAACTTAATTCAAGAGTGTTTCGAGGTTTGTTGCGTGCTAACCGACTCCATAATTTGTAAATAGGTTTTTAATCAATTTTAATGAATACTGTTGTGTTTTATCTTTTTATGCATAGTTAAACCACACGATATGTTGCTGGACAATTATTTAAAAGTTGAGAATATGTCCATTTGAAAATTAGCTGTCCTGTTTTAATGTTGGGAATCGGGTTAAGCGATAGGAATGCGGTGGTGGGGTTGACTTTTGGTTCTCTTTCCCAACTACAAAATAAAAATAAAACCGTAAATATTTAGAGTAAGGCATCAAGCCACACTAAGGAAACAACAAAAGTCATAAATTTAAGAACGTTAAATGAGCTCCTTAAATGACTATCCATTGAAACTGCTATCCACCTGCAATAAAGAAAAGAAGCCAGTCCCGACAGTGTACCATTTAAAAGAGAGTTTGTGCAGTGGATTGGTTGTTACAAAATCTAATCAGCCGTGCGGAAAACGTGGTCTGTTTTCGTCTAATTCATTAAAAAGGCCAGAGTAGCTGTTAGCGTTTGATTGTGAGGGGAAATCTTCCCCTGATTGGTTTGGCTTGACGATGGGGTGTATGATGCTGAAAGACCCGAAACTCCCCGATGAACCAAGTCAATTAACATCACTGACGACCCCTTCGGGCGCCTACCTAAGAGCGTATTTTTGAATTAATAATGCCCCAACATGATTTTTTTCATATTCATTTTAACCAAGGACAAAATATTCTGGAGTGTGGAGGACACTATTTACATTAATTATATACAAACTGTTCTCCTCATGTTTGATTTTGTGATCACAACTTAATCAGGAGCTTGTTGATCAGGAAAATTATCAGGGAATTTCGAATTTCTTTTATTTAATCTACGGGGGTAGATTACTCACGTTCCGCTCTAAGGTACGGTACTAAAAACTAGGCGTAGATATTCCGAGTCATAAACCGGTAAAAGATAAGAATCTACCCCCGTAGATTAAAAGGTTTAAAAATATAACTTACACCCTATAATCGCTTTATTCCATACGAAACCTCGCAATAATCTCGCAGCTTTATCGATATTTCCATGGAAAGAGTTCAAACGAAATATATTCCTTAGTAACACGAGTTCTAACCTTCAAGGATAAGACCTGCCATGCCACGCCCATTATAGTGAACCACACTCCTTCCCTTCGTATTCCATTGATGTTCTGTGGAATCGACTCCCAAGATGGTGTTTTCCCGTTCACTACATTCTTAACCTGTTCAAGTCCAGGATTAACTGTTATCTTCCCAACGTGTCCGCAAAAAATGTGCTTCTCACTTTGAATCCCTCTACTTCGAGTGACTCCCTGGCCTTGTACAGGATTAAAATCACTGTCATTTTTTTGTCTTTTTAAGAATAACACATTCTGAATTGTTATAAAGGTTTCAGGGTAGATTCCAATTCCAGGCCATACACCATTGTACAAATTAATTCAAACAAAAAGAATAATTCCGTTATTATTTACTTTTTTTTTGCACCTCCAAAACACCAGAGATAAACCGATATAGGGGTGCACCTCCAAAATTGAGATCACCAGGGATACAAGGTTATACGTGTGCACAGTCAAAACTCAAGATGACCTGAGATGTAACAGTACACGGGTGCATCGCCAAAACTGGATATAGGCAGAGATAAAACGGTATACAGTTGCACATCGAAAAATCGAGATGACAACAGATACAACGATATACTGATGCAGCTTCAAAAGATCGAGATGACCACAGACATAATGGTATAGGATTTCACCTCCAAACTTCGTAATGACCAGAGATATAACGGTATACATGTGCACCTCCAAAACTCGACATGACCAGAGATAAAAATGTGTACGTGTGCACCTCAAAAAATCGAGATGGCCGGAGACACGACGCTAAACGGGTGCAGCACCAAAACTCGTGATGACCAGAGATACAACGGTATACCGGTGCAACTCCAAAATTGAGATGACCAGACATACAAGAGTATACGTGTGCACCTTCAAAACTCGATATGAGCAGAGATACAACGGTATACGGTTGCGCTTCCAAAACTCCAGATGACCAGTGAGTCAACGGTATACATGTGCATCTACAAAATTTGAGATGACCAGAGATACAACGGTATACGGTTTCACCTACAAAACTCGAGATGACCAGAGATACAACGATATAGGGGTGCACCTCCAAAACTCCAGATGACCAGAGATACAACGGTATACGTGTGCACCGCCAAAACTCGACATGTCCAAAGATACAACGGTATACGTGAGTACCTCCAAAACTAGAGATGACCAGAGATATATCGGTATAGAGTTGCAGTTCCAAAATTTGAGATGACCAGAGATACAACGGTATACGGTTTCACCTTCGAAACTCCAGATGATCAGAGATACAACGGTATAATGTTCCACCTCCAAAACTCGAGATGACCACAGATACAACAGTATCAGGGTGGACCTTCAAAACTCGAGATGACCAAATATATAACGGTATACTGGTGCACACCTATAACTTGAGATAACAAGAGACACAACAGTATGCATGTGCACCTCCAAAACACATGATGACCAGAGATGCAACGGTATACGTGTGCATTAGTAAACACATGATGATCAGAGATACAACGGTATACATGTGCACCTCCAAAACTCGCGATGACCAGAGATACAACAGTATACGGGTGGACCTTCAAAACTCGAGATGACTACAGGTACAACGGTATACGTGAGCCTCTTTCAAAACTCCAGATGACCAAAGATACAACGTTATACGGGTGCACCTCAAAAACTCGATATGGCCAGAGATTGTAGGGCTGATCTTTCCTCTGAACTAGCTTTAACATATCATTTCATTAAAAAGTTGTAGGTTACATTCAATACTCCAGAATCCAAGCGAGTGACATTACATCATCGCCAATCTGACCATGACCTACCATCAATCACAATGAATGAATGTTCTCTCGGTGAGGTACCGTGTCTTGAGCGACTGTTGGGCCTTAATCTCAACTCTGACATCAAATGTAACTCGTACATTCGATGCATCCTAAAAGATTCTGAAACAAAATGGTAGATTCCCTATAACGTTCCAGTATGTACCTAAATTCTCGTGCTATCCTCTTCCGTTTCAAAAGACAGATCAGGCGGTAAATGGAGTATTGCTGCCATATATAGACAGAAGTTGCCTACCCTTCACTTTCTAATCTCGATACAGTCCCAAAACATCTCCGCGTCTTTGTGGGTGATGAATTATTTCCCAGTCACTTCTCCACAGACGAAACGTCACGAGCCTCTCGCTGCTCTATCGCTATTTCCATGGACAGTGTTCAGATGAACTACATTCTTCAGTTCCACGAGTTCTACCCTTCACGGCAAAGACCTGCCATGCCACGCTCATTGTAGCGGACCAGCCTCATTTCCTTCGTATTCCATTGGCGAGATCTAAGTTCCACTCGACCAATTAATTCCCACGAACCGCTGTTTTGTGAAATCGACTCCCAAGATAGTGTTTTCCCGATCACTAAAATCTTAACCTATTCAAGTCTAGGATTAACCGTTATCTTCCGAATGTGTCCGCATAAACTGTGCTTCTTACTCTGAAACCTTCTAACTCGAGTGGCTCCCGGGCCTTGTACAGGATTAAAATCAATGTCATGAGCGTCTATAGGGCCTTAAACGCAACTCTGACCTCAAGTGTAACGCGTACATACGATACATTCCAAAAGATTCTGGAACAAAATGGTAGATTCCCAATACCGTTCCAGTATGTACCTGATTTCTCCTGCTATCCTCTTCCGTTACAAAACAGAGATCCGGCCGAAAATGGAGTATTGCTGCCATATATGGACAGGATTTGCCCTCGCTTCATTTTCTAATCTCGATACAGTCCCCAAACATTTCCGCGTCCTTGTGAGTGATGAATTATTTTCCATCCTACAGTCACTTCCTCACAGACGAAACATCGCGAGCCTCTCGCTGCTCAATCGTGATTTCCATGGAAAGTCTTCAGACGAAATATATTCCTTATTTCCACCAGTTCTAACTTACACAGTTAAGACCCGTCAACCACGCCCATTGTAGCAAACCACCCTCATTCCATTCGTATTACATTGTTGAAATGTAAATTCCACACCAGCTTCTTCCCACGAACCGCTGTTTTGTGGAACACACTCCAAAGGAGATGTTTCCCCGATCAAGTCTAGGCTTAACCGTTATCTTCTGAACATATACCCATAAACAGTGTCTCTTGCTCTGTAACCCTCTACATCGAGTGGCTGTTGGTTTTGTACAGGTTAAGAATCATTGTAAAAAGAATATATAGAAATTACTGTTTACATTTTTAGGGAGAATTAATAAACTAGAAAGTCTTAATACGATCGGTGGTGATTTCTTGTAGTTGGATGATATATTGTTAGAATGAAGAACTTTTTGATATTTTTCGATTCTGACAATTATCGAAGACTAAGGATGGTCTAAAGAATGGTAATAAATTAAAATGATGTACTGTTGCCATAAATGGGCAGGAGCTGCCAATTTTTTACTTTCCTGTCTCGGTAGAGTTCAAAATCGTATCCGCATCCTTGTGGGTGATGAATTATTTTTCACAATACAGCTCCTTTCTCACAGGTGAAACATCGCAAGCCACTCGCTATTTCTACGGAAAGTGCCAAGAGGAACTACACTCCTTAGTTCCACTAGCGCTAGCCTTCACAGCTAAGACCCGCCATACTACACACTTTGCCCCGCTGACTGTAGCGAACCACCTTCATTACCTTCGTCTTCCACTGGCGAGATGTATGTTACACTCGAGCAGTTACTTCCCACGACTCTCAAGAGGATATTTCCCCAGTCACGGAAAAAGAATTAGTCAATAATTGGAAGAAAAGTACAGGAAATTTGATACAATATATATATATATATATATATATATATATATATATATATATATATGAAAGTGAACATAGAAGTCAACTCTCAGAGGCGAAAGACTGATTCATGCTAAACGCAATCATGATTGCGTTTAGTATGAAACAGTCTGTTGCCTCTGAGTGTTGACTTCAATGTCCACTTTTATATTTACATACGCTCTATCTGATAAATGACCAAAATGTAGCATACCTAAAAATATGTGTTCATATATATATATATATATATATATATATATATATATATATAGAGAGAGAGAGATAATATTAGTGGTTAATATATATATATATATATATATATATATATATATATATATATATATATATATATATAATATCCAAGAGGATAGAATCCAGGTAGAACTCAATGTCCAGGACAGAGCAAAAATATAATATAAAAGGCACAAACCCTAATATTCCATGGTTATAATTTATTACATTGGAATCATAATCACGATCCAATTCATCAAACCTACGAATTCTAAAAGAGATTTCTTTTTTCCAATTCATCAGGCCTACAAATGTATGTATGTATGTATGCATGTGCTCAATGTAATATAGGTAAACTATTAAAATAAATTATGTCATATAGGTAAATTATTTTTCAAGTTGCTTTCTAAACACTTCCCCCAAAATTCAGAACTACGTAAGATATTCAATAAAAATACAGTCAAATTAAGCTACAACTGCACATGTAATTTAGATAAAATAATAAAAAGTCAAAATACCAAAAACCTCAAAACCAACGTGCAGAAAAATAATACTAGTAATTCATCCAACTGCAGAAATAAAATTAGATGTCCATTAAATGGAGCTTGCAAAACGGAATCTATTATTTATAAAGCAGACGTAACAAATGTGAATGGTCAAATTAAAACATATATAGGCTGCACGAAAGGCTCTTTCAAGCGCAGATGGTACAATCACATCGAGTTTTAAGCTACCAAACCTTAGATACACCACCAAACTTTCTAGCCACACCTGGGATTTAAAAGAAAAAAATAACAGGAACCCGTTCGTAAGGTGGAATATTTTAAAAACGGTAAAAACATAATAATTATACCAGCATTTGCAAATTATGCCAATATGAGAAATTAGCAATTATGACATTGCATAGTTCCCCAAAATCTTTTAAACCAAAAATCAGAAATTTTATGCCCTTGCCGTTGTATAAAACAATGTGTATTAAGTGAATATGAAGCCGGTTAAAAAAATTTAAGATAAAAAAAATATCGCCTGTTATCCTTTAAACACGTCTCTCGTCCTCCATAACAAGTTACATAATTGATTTCCCTTTTTACTGTATACATTTACAATAGACTTGCACTTCTATCCCTTCAATTCTTTTCTTCACCTCCTTATCCACTTTCCTTTACATTGCACTCAATGATCTGTGTTTCAATCATCAACTTTTTCCAAGATCATCTTCAGGGGTGCAACTAAGACAAAACTATGTGTTGTTTATTAATATAAGTATTTATACGAAATTGTGTGTTGTTATCCATTGCCTGTTATTTTTTGTGGAAGATAATTATGTCCTGTCCTTTGTTTCTTTTCTTTAAATAAAGCGTTAAAGTGGTCTTTTTGAAAGTATCGCCCGAAGAGGCCGTCAGGTCGAAACCAGGGTTGCGTATTTGTAATTGACCATCTGATATTTAAATGTAAAATCTCTAGATAATA
>OZ010598.1:81820887-81835887 GCA_963932145.1 Acanthosepion lycidas | reverse complement strand
ATGAATATGTCCTGAAGATGGTTTATTAGACCGAAACTTCCGACGTTGACATATTGACATTAAAACAGCATTATTGTATATAAGGATTTTTGTTTGTTTCTTCTGTATATTTTCTTCATACTGTCGGATCTATATCCATATATTTGCTTACATATATATATATATATATATATATATATATATATATATACGTGTGCGTGTGTATTATAATATATCCAAATGAGAGAAAGACAAGATGGCGTAAAAATCCACAGTTCGTAGGATTTATTTTTTTAAAAGTGCTCAATACAAAGTAGAGCTATATATTATAATAATCTTACTATAATAAATTACAATAAAAAACATTTTACATCGCTACACAAAAACTTTCATGTTTCTATACTAAGATGGTACTTCTTCAGGGCATGGTAGATAACTTGTGATAAAAATGATTTATTTGGGAAATTTCAAAACAAATCTCTACCATTTCTCGTAAGTTAAATGGGGCATTTTTTTAAATTTCCTTAATAAATCATATATATATATATATATATATATATATATATATATATATATATATATGTGTGTGTGTGTGTGTGTCTGTGTGTCTGTGTGTGTGTAATAGCATATTTTTAAGTTATGCTATATTTTGTGTGAAAGTGCTCAGTATCAGGTATAGAGCGTTTGTAAAGATAAAAAGAATATTTCATGTTAAACGCAATCGTCAGGTTAACTTCGATATTCACATTTATATTTAAATATATGCATATGCTGTACACGACTGTAGATATTTTCTCGACGGTCTTGGAATACATACCTCGTGGGTAAAGCTAAACGTCTGTAGTGTTCTGCTTTTGCTTAAATGTTGATGTTTTGAAAATGATCAGAGTGGATCCTTGCAACTTGGGACAAAATGATTTGTTTTTACTATTTTTTTTTCAATATGATTTCCTTCATAAAATCGACTGTAATATTAAAGTTTTGGTTCTGGGCCAATAATCGGCAACTCGTTGAAAAGAAACTTTTATTTGCTTTGAAATTATTTGTATTTGTCAGTATAAAGAAAAAAAAATCAAGTGAACATAGAAATATTTTTTTTTCTGTTGTTTCTTTCATTTTCGAGACGCGCATCTCGATTTTCTTTTTAAAACCGACGATCAAAGCTGGACTTTCTTCGTAAACTAGTCAACTAGATTTTAAGAAATTTGGTTCGTCTGTTTGAACTAACTAACCTTCTGAACTCAGTTGAAAGAATTTCAAAATATGAAACTGCGTTTGATCTTTGGTGTTTTATGGGTGAAAAGGGCATCAAAAAAATTCGCACTACAATCTATCGACAGTTGCGACAAAAATCCATATGTAATCGCGAATTTCTCTAGATACTGTAAACTGAAAACATTATTTACATTATTCGGAATATTGTCCCCATCTTTGTCGTCATGTTTATTACAACGTTTCGGCCGGTGTACGCTCCGGCCTTCTTTAGATGGTTGGAATGTCGAACTGAACCCTTTATTTATTCAACCACGGACTTCAGAAGACATCGCAATCTCTTGCAACCCTTCAACCACGGACTTCAGACGACATCGCAATCCCTTGCAACTCTTCTGGATAGTCTTTACGTTGGCGAATGCTGCTATAATCCTTGCCTTCAATTCATCTTTGGCATTACAAGGAGTTTTGTTGGTCTCTTATTCAACAACGACTCACATATAATAATCAATGGGGTTGCAGTCTGGTGGGTGAGAGGGCCAGATATAATGGGTGATGTAGTCTCAGAAATTGTCTAACAACCATGGTTGGGATCTCCCGCTTGTGTGGCATGGTGCAGAGTCCTGTTGCCAGACGTAAGGTCTTCCAGCAGCCACCATCTTCACTCAATGCAGAACAACTGCCATGAAATTATTCATAGAAACGGCAGAAAGAAGCAACGTCACGGCGATGGGAAAGTGACTGAAGTCGAGGTGTCAGGTCAGGACCGATAACATTACAGATATTTCTTTGAATTTTGTCGAGACTTTTCAGCATATATCGCAGCTGATCAGATCTGGCTATATGTCGAATAAAATAATCAAATTCGTAACAAATGAGAACAAAGTCTTAAGTCTTAAAACGAAGCCGACTTCTCAGAAATCCCTCTTTGAGCATCTTCCGTTTTCCTGAAACCAGTTCTTTTATTGTTCTTTCTCCTCACTAAAGCCTCCTCATTCTCTTCCAGTCAATCCTAGTATCCCATTGTGTTTTAATGGAATAATCGCCATCTTCTGTCTTCCTGAAACCTGTTCTTTTATTGTATTTTAATTCCCCTGAAGTTTTCTCATTCTCGTTGACTCCGAGTAATCCCTTAGTGGCATTATCGCCTGCCTTGGTGTGAAATGATAAAAAATAATAACGTTTTTTTATTTAAATGGCATTTAAAAACAATGTTTTTGCGCTTTGAACGCCGCATAAAATCATCAGATGGGTTTCAAGCTTTAGTTTGCCTAGCCCTGCTCTGATGCCATCTGGGGTCATTTCAGATGAGAAAAAAGTTGGGTTTCGATGCTAGCTAGAGGTAACCGGACGTCTATGCACACCGATGACCTGTGATACAGCGAAACAGTCTGTCTGTTAATGACAATATATAGGCTCCTGAAAAATTTATTTCAGTTGAGCTCTGTGGGGAGGAAGTGTGGGTTTGTAAACAGTGACTATTACGGCTAATAATGCAAGACTCTTTGGTAAACCGAATTGAGTTTTCTCAGTTACTGCGTGTTTATCTAAAAATAAATACACTTAAATTTACCTTCATCCCTGACGTGCACCAATTCAGAATCCCGACTGACGTCAATTCAGTCAGTTTTCGAACCTAGCTAGAGGCAACCGGACGTCTATCTAGCCACACTGATGAACTGTGATACAGACATGTCATATATATATATATATATATATATATATATATATATATATATATATTTGTGTGTCACTGTAAATGTTATTTTTAGTGGATACTCAGGATACTCGTATTTGAGTAAATTTGTATCAATCCAAATCATCAGTCTCCTTTCGCATTAAGATCACTATGACGCAAAACTCAGAATGAAGTCCTCATCATGTTATAATGTTATTGCTCCAATTTTTATCTAATCTTACTCTTGAAATGATGAAATTTGGCAGAAGGACTCTATTAAGGATGAAATATGAGTATTAAGCACTTCCAGTTCAGATATGGCAGGATACTCCATTTCTGGTCTTACTTTTGAAAGTATGAATCTATCAAAAGACTATCAGGTATAGAAAGAGATTATTGAGCAGCCCCAACTCAGATGTGTGAGCGATACTCCATTTTTTTTTCTGATTTGACTCTTGAAAGAATGAAACTTCGCAGAAGGACTCTATCCTGGCTGAAAAGTGGGTATTGAGAAGCTTCAGACCAGATATGACAGCGATATTCCCTTTTTGGGCTGATGCTACTCTTGAAAGGATGACTCTTGCCAGAAGTACTCTATCATGGATGAAAAGTGAGTATTGAGCAGCTCCAGCCCAGATATGTTGTCGATACTTCATTTTTATTCTAATCTGACTTTTGTAATTTTTAGAGAATGGTAACAGAATTATGATACTTTTTGGAGTGATACATGAAAGCGATCATTTTCCCAGAACCTGCAGCGAGAGTACGAATATCCGCGTCTCACTTTAGGTTTAGTGTGAAACTGTGTTCCAAAAAAAGATGCTCCAAGTAAGCAGTCTCTTTGAGAGTGTTACCTTTCATTATGCCTGGAGTTGGCGTTTGTTCTGTGATGATAAAAATTGTTTCTTTAATTCTTTGCTAGGGATTGTGTGGAAAATACTGCTATAGAAAACAACAACAACAATAATAATGATGATGATAAATAAAACATATCCAAATGAAGGAGAATGTCAGAAAAGAATATCACAGGCGTGTGCGTCTGATATTAAATGCTTAGCCGAATTCTTCTTTTCTTTTTATGTGCCATGTCCCTTCAGGATTTAGGTGATCATGGCTCTCCACCTCCCTCTACCCCATGACGCTCTCAACATGTTCCTTCCCTCTGTTTCCTCCGCCAGACCACGTTCCTTAATCCACTTGTTCAAGTCCGCCATGTATGTCACGCATTGTTTTCCCTTGTCTCTCTTTCCCTCTATTCGACCCGTGAGTATCATATTCTCCAGACCCGCCTTCCTCTTTATGTGTCCTAGAAACTTCAGCTGCCTCTTCCTGATATTAAGTATAAGCCTCCTCCTTGTTTGAAACCTCTCATCTTTGCTCACTCGCTCGGTCCATGATATCCTTAGAATCCTTCTGTAAAACAACATCTCTGTCGTTTCGAATCTCTTCTTCATCTTTAAGGAAATCGTCCAAAATTCGCTGCCGTAAAGAAGGACACGTAACAATTCAGTATTCTTTTCTTTGTTACCAAAGATATCCTTCTGTCTCGCAGTACCCTGTCCAGCTTTTTGAATATGACCGTAGCCATCCCAATACGCCTGCGGATCCCAGTGTTGCACTTACCGTGCTCTCTCAAGACGCTTCCCAGTTACTTAGTCGAATTCACAAAGTAGAATATTAACCATAAACATGTCGGCTGTCCCTGTGTTGCAATACAGTTTCAACATCCTTAACTGACATTAAATGACATTAAGCGGATGACTGTTAAAACGAGAAAGCTCCTCGCTTGCCACCGCTTGTATCACCCTATGTTTGATGTTTATCGTCTGTAAGTGTAGAGTTCAAAGGCGGCAAAGGATTATTTCAAATAGAAATCTCTTAGAAAACAACAACAATCGGTCTCCCAAGATAACTAAGAATGATTTGAAATTTTCAGAAAATAAAATTTTGTCCGTCTTCATATTTATATTAGTTAAAAGCAGAAGTCTTGGAGATTATAAATCATCAATTTTCTTTTCAAACAATTACTCATTTAATGAAAATCTACTCTGAATTTTAACCCTAGAACACTAACCATGGGTATAGAGTACCCAGCGCAAATTTTCCTATTTTTAATTACAATTTTCAGTGTGACACTATTTAGGTTGCTAGAAAGAAAGAAGAAAAAAAAAAGGAAAAAGGCGAGAATTAAATTTAGGTGATAAGAAGCCATCACGAAAAGGACACTAAGCGGTGTTATTTTTTTTTTTTTTCAAACAAAGGAAAGTGGTAAAGATTTTATTTTCATTAGCGGAGGAAATAAGACATAAAAATTAATTGGATCGCGAAAGAAAATGTCCTCTGGACCTCCCGCAGGGTGCTAAGAGATAATACTAATTAAGCACGCACTGACCGAAACCAAAATGACCGTTGGACCACCCCACATCATTTGAAAGAAAAGAACACCTGTTTTATGTCGAAGCTGGCCACGATAGGAAAATTATTTTATCAGAACGAATAACTAACGCCAGAATGTGGATCTCGCCGGATGAACACCCACTTGTTTGTCGAAGGTCCCGGGTGATAAATTCCAGGTGACATTCAGGATAAGAATTGAGATTAAGAGAACGACACCACGGGTCGTATTGGGTTGTTGTCGGGCAGAAGAAAGCAAAGAAAAGAAAGAAAGAAAGAAAAAAAAAAAAGAAAAAAAAAAGGAGATAATGTTTTTCTTCTTTCAGCAAGATTTTTTAAACGGAGGCCAGTCTGGCCACACCCACACTGCTGAGCGCCCATTGGCTGAATGATGGCGTGAGCGGCAGGCGAAGGTAATCATGTGAAGAAGGAGGGGAGGCCTATTGACACCCAACTGAAGGGATCGGTATGAGATGCCACTGTGAGAGAGAGGGGAAACCCGTTGACACCCTCTGAGGGTATGGGTGAGATACCAATAGGAGAACAGAAGGTGGGAGGACGAAAGTCTTCCAAAAATGGAAATTAATAATTCTTCCTGACTTAAAACAAAGAAAACCTTTTTTTAGAATTATCAAGGAACCTCAACGAGTAAGACAGCAGTTGGAGTTGGCAGGGCAGTTGAGTTGAATTAAGGAGTTCGCAACTGAGTTGAATTGAGTTGGGCCCGCCTCGTAGAAAGCTGACTGAAAGATTCCACGGAATTCCGAACTCAACTTCTAACCAAGAACAATTTTTTTTTGAAGAACGACTTAGACTCACACAACCAAAACAAGTTTTACGAATATCGCCTGAAGATACACCATAACCAGTTTCTTAATAGAACAATTTAAGATGTTAAGACTCACCTAACAAACACTAAGTGTCACGAATCCATATAAGCGGGTTGGAAGAAAGACGCAGTCCTGTATTCATCAACCAGATATAAACTATTGTTATCTTTTTTTTTAATATATTTGAACTTTTCGAGTTATTACTTTATTTTCTTTTACATATACTTGTGTGGTATTACCCTTGTTTGAACTCGACTTGCATTACGGCCCGGCGACTGATTGATTTCGTCTATCTAAGATGAAATCACAACGTGGGTAGGTTAGACTAGAAATCAAAACAGTTACTTCGGTAACGGAGAGGTTGCAGGCGAGCTGGGAACGACAAGGCTGATACCGATTCTAACCAGATTCCCATCCGAATCAGCAAAAGGTTAGAACGTCACATTTGGTGCCGCGACCAATACCAAGTCACATTGGTCGTCACAGGACAGGATAGGACGGCGACGGCGCGGAGACAGACAGGGTGACGTCACAACTGGTCACGTGACCGGAATAGCACGACGGACGCGACCAGGCAGACGTCACAATTGGCGCAGTGACACCAAGGGGGGACGTCACATCAGTCTCTGATTTTCTTACCTAATTAATATGTTTTTCAGTTGCTATTAATATTAACTCTAAGTACAAGGTTTGAAGTGCCTGCATGTAAAATATTTCAAATAAAGATTTATATTTAATATTTTTTTGATATTTTCAAAATCGGTTATGATATAGTCATGGTTACTACTGGTGTAACTTTAATTGATGGTTAGTTTTTTAGGGTTAAAATAAAAATACAATCAAACTAAGACACTATTTGATTTAAAAAACACATTATCTTAATGAAACTTTTCTAGGAAAAATGAATTTTTACAAAATTTATTTTAATCTTTTTCTTTTTCTTTTAATTAAAATAACTTAATTGTCTTTTAATTTATCCATTTTATATGATTATTAAGTGAATATTATATTTACTCATTATAAAATGAAAAGCTTTATTATAAATCATCATACACCAGTATTTTTAAAAGAATTTTAATTTATTTTTATGTGTATAAATGTGACAATTTAACATATATTGTCGACCCACGACACACATTATCAGAAAATAATCGCGATAACTATAGCAAATTTACAGCCACAAATATAAAAAAAATCAATAAAACATTACGTTTCAGAGAAAATTTTCTTAAAATTTTAAGATTACTGAGTAATTAAAATTATATGTAAAAAACGCTCACGTTAATTCAATTAATTCTTAATGCCTAACGCCTCCATAAAGTCATCAACTTGCCAAACCCACGAATAACTCAAATAAACAGCTACTGTCGGGTTAAAAATACATTTCTGCGATATTTTAAACTTAAATTAAATAATATTTGTTTCAAATCAGATTAATTATATTTTAAATCTGTTCATATTACGCAAATATAGTTTCAGAAAAGTGTATTTTATTTTTGAAAATCTTTTTAATAATGAGAATATAAATCATCAATTTTTGTAAACTTCTCTTAACAAAAATCAGCTCTGAATCGTAAAATACAAACCTGATAAAACTATGATATTACTTAATTAGAAAAACTTTTATTTGCTTTTATGTATAAAATATATTAAGAAAGACAATTCTTTCGATGAAAAATGAATTTCTACAAGATTCATTTACATTTTATCTTACAATTTTAATTAAAATAATTTATAAAATTTTAAATTTTTTTAAAATTCAGTTTCAACGGTGTAACTGTTAGTGAAATATTGTTATTAAGTAAAACTATATTTAATATCATATATCGTAAAGTTTATTGTAATCTGACAAGTATTTTTAAAAGAATTTTGAATTGTTTTTGTATGTTTATAAACGTGCCGATTTTTGTAAATACGGTCGCACATGCATGACATAATTAGAAAATAAGAGCGATAATTATAGTAAATTGACAGCCAAAAATATTTAAAATTCAATATAACATTAGGTTAACGAGAATATTTTCTTAATTTTTTATGATTATTGAGTACTTAAAAATTATATATAAAATGCGCTCACGTCACTGCAATATTTTTAAACGCCTAAACCCCACATAGAACAACATTAGATAAATGGCAATCTATCATCATGCTGTCAAACCAGCCAACACCTTAAATAAACAGCTACTGGCGGGTTAAAAATGCATTTCTACGATATTACTGAAAGTAAATAATATTTGTTTCAAATCAGATTAATTATACTTTACATCTGTTAATATTCCGCAAATATAATATATTTTATTTTTGAAAAACTTTTTAATAAGATTTGCATAGTGATGAATATCGACTAAAAAGAGGTGATATCAGCTATTAGGTTGGTGCAAAAATAATGACGTAATAATGTCTTTTTTTGACGTTAAAAATACGTCAAAAAACGACATTATTACGTCATTATTTTTGCACCAACCTAATATTTTAGTAAAAACAAAACTCCTTCCCGTCAATTTAAATTCATTTTAAATTAGTTTTTAAAATACAACAATATATTCTGCTTATTGGATATATTAAATTTAATCTATTACCTTAAAATTAGAATTAAAATAAAAGCATCAAGAAAGATTATTCATTTTCAAAAATTAATTTAAATTTAGGTATCGCGTTTTCTGTGGAAATCTCTAAACAGTATAAAATGTTTGTGATGTCAGTCGTCTTACGTTTTCACATTTGTGATGTCAACGAATGTTCATTATCACGTTCGTAATTGTCGTTGTAGTCGAGACTTTGGAATCACAGAAACTAGTATTAAATCCTACAAATAATATTCGTACTAGTAATATTTGTTCGAATAGTAACCGCCAAATAGTACTCCGTAGAGTGACCAGCATTAAGAAATAATATAGAGGATAGTATAGAGAATCGCGATCGCTTAGGCGCCACGCTAATTCCCATATATACCTTTCGTTTACGATTACGTGGTATACTTATTAGATATGAAATCGCCTGTGCTTGCTCACTGGTGATCTGCGTTCAGACCCCAGTGTCGGCAACGACACTTTATCCATATACAACATAATATGTAAGCCTCAATAGCAATCAGAGGAGTGATCAGTACAGAGAAATAGTATAGAGAATCGCGATCACTTAGACGCCACGTTAATTCCCATATATATCTTTTCTTTTCGATTTACTTATTAGAAATGAAATCGCCTGTGTTTGCTCACTGGTGATCTGTGTTCAAACCCCAGTGTCGGCAACGACTCTTTATCCGTATACAACATAATATGTAACCCTCAATAGTAATCACACAAGTGATCAGTACAGAGAAATAGTCTAGAGAATCGCGATCACTTAGACGCCACACTAATTCCGATATATATCTTTCCTTTACGATCACGTGGTATATTTATTAGATATGGATTTACCTGTGTTTGCTCACTGGTGATCTGTGTTCAAACTCCAGTGTCGGCAACGACGCTTTATCCGTATACAACATAAGAGAAAAAATACAGAAATTAGAATAACGCTAAAAACTGAGCGAGCAAACAGATAACAAAGGAGAAAGGAAGGAAGGCAATAAAGCCACTGAGACGAAAAGAATTATATAGTGTGAGAGTATATGAGAAAAGAAGAACATTATTAAGCACAGAGAATAATAAAAGAACTTAAATTGAAAACACAGTCGATAAGGATTGTTTTCACAGTTAAGTTGTTGAAGATTAAAATCAACAAGAAAAGAAGCGGGAATTAGCTTGAAATTTAAATTAAAATAAAAGTTTCATCAAATATTTTTTCATTTTTAAAAATGAATGCAAAAAACTTAGGTACCATTTTATTCTTTTATTTATTTTCGTTCCTGAGATACCTAATTACATTTTATCCAGTTATATATTCATCGCTATTTGCAATAACTTCTTACAATTTATCCGGTAGCTCTTCCATAACTTTTTAGCAAAATTCTGCTGGTTTTGATAGAAAAAAGTTTAAAATCTGGTTTTCACCCGAGAAAGTTTTCTCTATAAAAACGTTTGGCAGCGATCAAAAAATTAGATAATCAGTATAAGGTCAGGTGAATAGGGCGATTACCGTTGAACAGACCAACCGAGTTCCAAATATTTTTCCTGTGTTATTCTTCATCTCTGCTGCCTTGCATTGTCATGGAGGACAATTTTTTTACTTCCATCCTCTGTGTACGCTGCCACCATCATGCATAATGTAGTGTTTTGGATGATAAACTCGTCATTACAACTGATTCCCTAAAACAGAAATGACTTTATTTTAATCGGTCAAGCTTGCTCGTACATTCACGAGTCTATCACACGGCTCTACATCAACGTCAGAAGCTCATTATAGAGGCATCCTATATCATAAAATATCTGGTCAATGTAGGTGGATGCTAGGCAACCAAAGCCTCTTGGCTAGAAGTCCAGAGTAGTAAATCCCTCACGAGTTCTTGATCTGCTCCACAGAACTGAACTGCAAAAAGCACTCTGCGCTCGGATAAGTTTGTACAAATATCAGTGATATATATATACAGCTTTGATTCAGTTGGATGTTGTCTTCAGGAGATGTGTATGTGTATAGCCCTCAGCATACGAATGTAGTTTCAATCAAGTTTAGAATTTAGGGTTGCACTTTTTCTCTTTATTATCACCCTTGATGAAATATTGAGAAAAGCCTTCGAAAATCATCATCATGGCTTTCCTGTAGCTCTTAATAGACTTTGTCTTTCTGCTATTTCTCCTATGTCCTGGTCTGCCATCCACTTAAGTATTTTATGCGTTGTTTTACCCTGACCCACTTGCCCTCTATAAGTCCCGTGAGTATCAGTTTCTCCATGCCCTCCTTCCTCATTATGTGCCCGAGAAACCTCAACTGTCTCTTTCTGATGTTAAGTATTAGTTTTATTGTTGTTTCCATTTTCTCATCATGGCTTTTCACAATTTTCTGTCGCTTGTAGCACTTAACAGATTTTGTCTTTCTGTTATTTTATTATGGTGGCATCCTATGTTATAACATAGCTGGTCAATGTAGGTGGATGCTAGGCGACCAAAGCGTCTTGGCTATGGGGTCCAGAGTTGTAAATCACTCGTGAGTTCTTGCTCTGCTCCACAGCGGTAAAATTCAAAAAACTTTCTGCGTTCGCGTCAGATTATAAAAATATCAGAGATGGGTCCATAGAGCTGTGATTTAGTTGGAAGTTGTCTCCAAGAGGCAATAAACATCTAAGTATACGAATGTAGTTTCCATCAAGTTTAGACTATAGGGTTTTAGTTAATCTTCAGACATTGGCAATTTCTTCGAGATCAAAGCAAGGGTGTTTCAGGGAGACACCCTTGCATCGTTTCTCTTTGTTATCACCCTTGATGACGTATTGTGAACAAAACATCAACAAACATCATCTACGTTTTAATTTTTATCAAAAAGACTCTCAAGTCGATATGCTGCAAAAAAGATGAATATTGACTATGCAGATGACTTGGCTATCATTGCAGACAATATTACCAATGCCACAGTCCTCCTACATCATCTAGAAAATATTACTAACGATGTTGGAATATACGCCATGTCTCTAAAACTGAATTCATACGCTTCATCTAGCAAGGCTCAATACAAAATTCTGACGTCACCCCGGCGGCCTCTTTCTGCCCCCGTGCTATCCTGTGACGACCAATGTGACTTGGTATTGGTCGCGGCACCAAATGTGACGTTCTAACCCTTGGCCGATTCGGATGTGAATCTGGTTATATTCGGTATCAGCTTTGTCGTTCCTAGCTCGCCTCCAACGTCTGGTTACCGAAGTAAGTGCTTTGATTTCTAGTCTAACCTACCCACGTTGTGATTTCATCTTAGGTAGACGAAATCAATCAGTCGCCGGGCCGTAATGCAAGCCCAGTCCTAGCAAAGGTAACACCGCACAAGTATATGTAAAAGAAAATAAAGTAACAACTCGAAAAGTTCAAATGTGTTAAAAAAAAACAAATATTTTTATATCTGGTTGCTGAATTCAGGACTGCGTCTTTCTCCCAAACCGCTTCTATGACTACGTGACACTTTGCGTTTGTTAGGCGAGTCTTAATATCTTAAATTGTTTTTCGATAACTGGTTTTTGGTGTCTTAAGGCGATATTCGCAAAACTTGTTTTGGTGGTGTGAGTCTAAGTCGTTCTTCAAAAATTGTTCTTGGTTAGAAGTCGAAGTCGGGATGCGTGATTCTTCAGTCAGCTTCCTGAGAGGCTGGTCTCAGAGCTCACAGCTCAACTCTGTCTGCGTCTGCGTATCTCCAACTCCAACTGCAACAAACTAACTAACTACGACTCTGTTTATATGGACGCCGACCAAAACCGGGTGTGGGCTTGTCGGGGTTTGAGTTTCTCGATAATTCTACATCCACAATAAGGATTTTCTTTATTTTCGGACAGGAAAAAATTATTACTTTCCATTTTTGAAAGTCCATTACTTTCTGCTCCAGTTGGGTCCTTAAAGGATTCGTCCTCCCAAATTCCTCCTTTCTCATATTGGTATCTCGCACCAATCCCCTCAGAGGGCGTCAAAAGGTTTCCCTTCTTTCTCATAGTGGAATCTCACACCAATCCCTTCAGAGTGCGTCAACAGGCCTCCCTTCTCTCTCACAGTGGTATCTCACACCAATCCCCCCAGAGGCGTCAACAGGCCTCCCCTCCTTCTCATATGTTTACCATTATTGCTCAAAGGCAAAAAAATTATCTTCTTTTTTTTTTCTTTTCTTTCTCTTTCCGACACCAGACCTCTATGACTCGTAGTGTGGTCTTTAATCTCTATCTTAACCGAATGTCACCTGGACTTTATCAACGAGATTTTCGCCAGCGTCAAATGGGTGGTTATCTGGACGCAATTCGCACTCTGTATCCTATTGTCCATTCCGGTAACAAACTTTTATCATGTCCAGGTCTGGACAATAAAACAGGTGATCTCTTTCCAAAACCAAATGATATCTCCGAAGGATAGTTAATGGTTTATTCTTTTCCCTTTCTTCTTAGGTGGCCTCAGCTGATGCTTTTCTCGGTCAGTACGTGACCTGATTAACATTATCTCCCAGCTTCTGTTTCGTAGGCCACTTGATCAATTTGAAATTTTCATTATTGCCATGAGCAGATGGCTATCTTTTATTCGCCGCCTCGTAGCATAAATTAATTCGACAGATCCGAAATCTTACGAATTTCCTATCTTCTGCGAAAAAAATAGTTTTCTTCGCAAATGAAAATAAAATCTTTACCACTTTTCTTTGTTAAAAAAAATAACATCGCTCAGTATGTCTTTTCGTGATAGCTTCTTATCGCCTTAATTATTTCAGCTTCTTCTCGCCTTAATTATTTCTCGCTTTTAATTTTCATGCGACCGCTAAATAGTGTTACAAAATGTCTCAGGTCGATCAATAAAATCTGTCGAATCTTTTACATAACCAGGAAGCGAGATAAATTCTATTGAAAAGGATGTGAAAATGATATCTAAAGCCTGGAATATAATATAATCTCGAATATGATCTATCTTCTGAATTACCTTAATATATTGATTTGCCGTAAATTTACATGTTGAAAGCACAATGAAGGAAATGTTAGTATTTGTTAATTTTTACATCTTAAAATTTTCAAATTTTATTTAATTATATATTCACAGATATTTGCAATGTCTCCTTGCCACTTATCAAGCAGTTCGTCGGGATATTTTGATTAAGATTCCGTAGGTTTTGATGTGAAAAGATCTTTCGCTCGGTTTTTCATTGTGTAACCCTTCAAAACGTTCTGCAGCAATCTGCAAAGACAATAAACGATTGCTGCATTGTGAGTTAAATATAGTGAGTTCGGTTGAATAGGCCAGCCGAGTTCCCAAAAAATTGCCTATGTTATCCTTGCGTTGTCATGGAGGAGAAAAACATTTTTTTCTTTAATGTTATGTGTATGCTGCCACTAACTTTAATTAATGTATGTTTGTGCAGTTTCAATTTACTCTTAACTGTCACGTATGATTAATGTTTAAGATACGATAATCAATGCCACAAAACGGAAAGGAAATATTTAAGACTGAACCTAACATTTATTTACATATCTGTACGGAGACATTAAAAATCATTTTGAAGCACTCCGCAAAACGTCCGAGGTATGAAGTAAGACAATAGACTACGTTTGCGTTCTAGGTAAATTCGATAAACTACGTCCAACAGCAAAGCCTCTGGAGGTTTTGAGGGGCCTGTAACCACCTCTTAATTGCTGGTGTTCCCAGGTCCACCCTGATTCGGGGTGGTAGTACCTGTTAGGCTCCCAGCTATCAGCTAATAGTTAACACCCAAACGGGGGTCAATGCACTATGAAAGTGTAAAAATAGAATTTTAATACCAGCAATACATTTTTGGAAAAAATATTGACAGGCAATGAATTTTTGAAGAAAAAATTATTACTAGCAATACTTTTTTTTGGAGAAAAAATATTACCTGCAATAGATTTTTGGAAACAAAATATTGCCATCAATACATTTTTGAAGAAAAAAGTTTATCAGCAATCAATTTTGAAGAAAAAATATTACCATCAATATATTTTTGAAGAACAAAATATCAGCAATACATTTTTGAAGAAAAAATATTATCAGCAATGCATTTTTCTAAGAAAAAATATTGCCAACCATAACAAATCTTGTCGGCATTAAATAACCCATTGACGTTGATATGACGTAAAACAAACCAAACCAAAGTACTCTGCAATGTACAAATTGTCTGTCTACAGAACGGCATCTATTGTTGAAACGTTGAAATTCAGCAAAAATGTACTCAGCGATTGGCGATGTGCCATGTCAGTGTCGTTTTCTATTATTGTGACCGTGCATCAAGGCATTGTTAAAATTTTGAAAAATCCCACGGCGTCGCTGCAAGTCCATTGCAGCG
>OZ010598.1:81803482-81820687 GCA_963932145.1 Acanthosepion lycidas | reverse complement strand
TTAAACCTCTTGCCCGCCATCTTAATATCCCCGCAGCCGCCATCATCCGGGCTCTAATAAACAATAGCAATAGCGGGAAACACATTTAGTGCAATGTTTTCTTGTATTCTGCTAGGTTTCATCTCTTCCGCATTTTACACGAACTCTCTGTTCGTCTTAATGCCATGGAATTAATCTAAGGGATTATTCACGGCTCAACTAATTTTGCATAGGATCAGATCTTTAAGAATATTTCCTTTCTTATTTTTTCTGTTTTCAACTTTCGGCATTTTTTTCTTTCTTTCTTTTATTCGTTCTTCTTAACTTTACGTCATGATTCTTTAATATTCTTGTATTTTTTTTTTAATTTTCTTTCGTTTAGATAATCATTGTTGTTTTTTCATGACTTATAGTCTTTAACGTATATTTCCGACCCCGACCCCTAAAAGCTCGTCCCACCACACCAAATATTTGTTGATAATCTTATTTTAATTCCGTTTTTGTTCTTTATGTTTTGTTGTGTTTTAGTCAGACCGGAAGAAAGTTTCACGCAGACAGTTTATTTATTTACTTATTTTTTTTTAATTTTTTTTTTACCTTTGTGGAACAAACTCCTGAACGTTACAATCTTAACCTTTGCAAGTGAAGAGCCAATCATTGTTTATCCTCCTTATCCTCATAAGCTTCACTTCCTACCACCTATTTCCTTTATATTACAAACGCCATCCATCATAACCTTCTTTAAAATAATCCTCAATATTGAATGGCTTTCAAGGCTTTTACTGGTGAACTTCTTTATTTAAATGCAGGAAGATATGGTTGCTTTCAGTGATCTCATTCGTTTCATAAATTCGTCATATATTACCGTAATTCCCCATGTATAATACTAATTTTCTTTCTAAAAATTAATAAGCAAAATCAGGGGTGCGTATTATGCACAGTTACAAAAAAATTCTTTAAAAAAATTGCCGTAAAATAAAATAAGAATTATTATAAAACTAAATTAGAATAATATTATTCTATGTTTGAAACCATTTTTTAAATAAGAGTATGAAACGCTGGCCGTAATGAAATTGGAGAGGTACAATTTATAGGGTTTGATTACCAAACAAGGTGTGCGTATTATACATGAGTAGAAGCATTTTCCCACATTTTCAGCATAATTCTATGTGTGCATATAATGGATAAATGCATTATATACATGGTTTGATTACTGTTATATACAGTACTTATGAACATTAATGAGTATGTCCAACGTTCGACACTGTTGTAATTGGGAGTAATATGGTGTCTAAGTAGTCCAACACTAGCAGTGGTTTACCTACTTGACGCCGCTGGCGAGTACTGTATTTTGTTGATGTTATAAAGATTACCATTTCATTTCCAACTTCCGTTTTGGTTATTCTTCATTCAGTAACCCTTTCTAGGTTACAACAATTACCAAACAAGTGGTGCGTATTATGCGTGAGAAGAAGTATTTCCCCACTCTTTCAGCACAATTGCAGGTGTACGTATTATGGTTGAACGCGTATTTACATGGGGAATTTCAGTATTTATTTGTTTTTAAATTATTTCCTTTCTGATGGCGTACGGCCAAATCACATTGAAACACCAGCATCCATACGATCACCGTAGTTAAGCAACGCTGAGCCTAGTTAGGAAATTGATCTGTGAATGCATGGGAATACCAGTTGCTCTATGCGTGTATGTGAGTGTGGTATGGTTTACGGCCATATCCCTTTGAAACACTGGTTCTCATAGATGCCCCGAAGTTAAGTAACATCGAGCCTGATCACTACCTAGATGGGTGACCGCTTGTCAATACCAGGTGCAATAAGCCTAGATGTGCGGATGGTGTGGTTTTGTTATATTCACTTCCGTGAAAATACCTTTGGAAAAGTTATGAATCCAGTTATTTCCCCTCCAGCTATGGGTTAATTAGTAAGACTTGAATCACGAAACTATTATTTCCGCTCCCACCCCTAAAATCTGATATTTGTTGATAGTTTTATTTTATTTCAGTTGACGTTGTTTCTGTTTTTGTTGTGTTTTAGTCGGACAGGGAGAAAGTTTCAATGCTTCTTTGAACGAGACCATCTTAAACGCTTCAAGTCATGGGTCAATCATTATTTATCCCTCTTCGTATTTTCATCTTCACTTCTAATTTCCTTCGCATCATACACCTCATTCATCATATCCTTTTTGACAGTAACCCTCTACACTGAGTGGCTCTTGTGCCTTTTATTATATGACCTTATGTGTCATAAAATAGAAGAATATAGTTGCTTTAAGTGATTTCATTATTTCATAATATTTTATTCTTATGACACATTATCATCACTGAGCGGACCCTAAATTTTCGCCTATCGCGTAAAACGGGTGTCCTCTTAAGGAGGCCCTATGCCACTACTGGGTGAAACACTCAATCCAGACCCCGAAAGATGTCAGAAAAACGAGTTGATTTTCTGTACCGCTCCAGTAAGTACCTGTCACTTAATGCTATCATCTACGTTTACAAGAGCTAGATAAGGCCGAAAATGGTATACAGCTGCCATATATGGGCAAGAGCTGCCGAGTCTTCCAGACTCGATAGAGCCCCAAACCACTCTTGTGGGTGACGAATTGTTTTCCACCCTGCAATGGTACTCTCAACTCTCACAGTTGCCAGCCTCACGCTGTTCTATCTATAGTTCCATGGAACGTGTTCAGACAAACTGCATTCATTAGTTTAACTATTTCTAACCTTCACAGCTAAGACCCATCCTGGCACGCACATTGTAGCGAACCAACTTCTATTCCAGTGGTGTGATGTAAGTTCTACACGGTCATTTTCTTCCCACGAATCTATGCTTTGTGGAACTAACTGCCAAGGAGGCTCCTTTCCCAATCACTACAATCCTAATCTTTTTAAGTCTAGGGTCAACCGTTATCTTACCCACATATTTTCATAATCTGTGCCTCTTACTGAGTAACCCTCTACCGTATAGGTGCTTATTAATCTGAAATCATCTACCGTGAGTAGCTCTTGGGCCTTTTAAAGGGTGAAGATTGTCGTAAAAAATCTCATTCTTTATAAATTGATATAAGTAGATCACTATATTGACCGTCTCTTGAGCCTTACATTTAGTCAACTTTGGTATAAAAATGTAAGTTATTGTGTCTTCAGTGGTTTATTTCTTTATTTATGTTTATTTTACTTTGTTTTGGTTTTTCATTCTTACTTTTCTTCCTTCCCTCCTTCCTTCCTTCCTTCCTTCCTTCCATTTTTCTTTCTTTCTTTCTTTCTTTCTTTCTTTTCCCCTTCATTTCTTTCTTGTTGGCAGTTCAGTTTTGAATCTCCATTGTTTTCTTTTTTTTTTTTTTTTTTAGCGTATCCGTGTTGCTTTTTGTACCTAGCAATCTTTAACATATATTTCTTCTCCTCCCCACCCAAAGAAACTGCAAGCCACCACACCCAATATTTGTTGATAAATTTATTTTAGTTCCTCTTTTTGTTGTTTCGTAGTCAAACTAAAAAGTTATGGTTGCTTTCAGCATTCTTTTTTTTTTTATTTCATTTTTTTTTTTTTATAAATTTATCATTTCTTTCTTTCTTTCTTTCTTTCTTTCTTTCATTCATTCATTCATTCTTTCTTTCTTTCATTCATTCTTTCTTTCTTTCTTTCTGGAAGTTCAGTGTTTGAAAAATTCAATCGTTTTTTGTTTTTTGTTTTTTGTTTTTAGTCGTTTTATTTTGTTTTATTTTCTCCCCCACCACTTCGTACGTCATAGATGACGTGTAATGTCATATTGGAAAAGCACGTGGGTCTGTTGTTTACCAGGGCGGGACATGAAAGACGTGTCTTCTGACAAGATAGATATCGAAAACTGGCGGGAGGGGTT
Source organism: Acanthosepion lycidas (assembly GCA_963932145.1). Lineage (NCBI taxonomy): Eukaryota > Metazoa > Mollusca > Cephalopoda > Sepiida > Sepiidae > Acanthosepion > Acanthosepion lycidas. The sequence goes on along the minus strand of OZ010598.1, from coordinate 81,816,826 downwards.
AGAGAGGAGAGGAGAAGAATTTCTTTAGAAGTAAGGGGGGTGGAGAACCAAGGGTGGCAGCTTTCGTTATTTTACTCCGAGGCTTTAGTTTTTGAAAAGGAAAAGAAAAAAAAATTCGAAAAATAAATGAAATCTTGGAGATAGTTGAGTGGCTCAACCAGAAAACTCAAGAGATAGGACTTCTTTTCAATTACCGTTTTACAATAAATCTTCTTTTTCTATTATTACTACTTGTACTTCTGATTATTATTATTATTATTATTATTATTATTCTATTTGATTGTTCTTCTTCAAATCTTCTTCAAAATTGTTTCCTCTCCTCCTCCTTTTCAAATTCTCTTCCAAATTTTTCTTCTTCTTCTTCTTCTTCTTCTTCTTCTTCTTCTTCTTCAAAACTGTTTCTTCTTCTATTCATTCTCCTCCTTCTTGAAATCCTCTTCAAAAATGTTTCTCATCCTCCTTCTTTATCAAATTCTTTTCAAAACTGCTTCTTCTTCTTCTTTTTCTATCATCCTCTTCCACTTTCTCCTCCTACTCCTTCTTAATCTTCTTTTTCTATCTTCCTCCTCCTCCCTTTTCTATCATCCTTCTCCACTTTCTCCTCCTTTTTCTATCATCCTTCTCCACTTCCTCCTCCTTTTCTATCATCCTCCCCCACTTCCTTTTTCTTCTTCTATCATTCCCCTCCACTTTCTTCTTCTTCTTCTTCTTCTTCTTCTTCTTCTTCTTCTTCTTCTTCTTCTTCTTCTGCTGCTGCTGCTGCTGCTGCCGCTGCTTATTCAAATCCTCTTCAAAACTTCTTCGTTATCAAAACTGTGTCTTCTTCTATTACTACTACTGCTACTACTACTGATTATTATTATTATTATTATTATTATTATTCACTTTGTTTTCCTTTTGAACAGGAAGTTTGCATTATGGCTGTTTTTTATCATATCTTACAAAGGCAGAGAGAGAGAGAGAGAGAGAGAGAGAGAGAGAGAGAGAGAGAGAAAGGGTGGAGAGAGAGAGAAACATTATTCGAAGAATATTTGCAGCGCGAATCAACGTAGATTTCTAAAGCTATATTATAAAAGATTTTATACCGAATTTCTCAAAGTAGGATTTTAAGTTCGCTGGTATAGATCCCCAATGAGAATTGCGACAATATGACCTGAACGTCCCACATTCTCGCAACATTAATCCGGAAGTCAATTTCTTTGTCCTTGATATTATGGTCACCGGTACATCCACGTCGACAAAGAGGTATATCCTTGTCAACAATGGTGATGTCTTGTTTGGTGAACTCTGGCCTGTTTGAATTCTCAAATTCCTCATGATCTTGACTTGGTTTTTCCACAACCCTTTCTCCGGCGTGTGACGGTATCATTTCTCATCGACACTTCCAATTAGGCACGAATGAAGATGAGAGGCCCATTTATCTTTTCAACATCGTTATTAATAAGTAGTGTATCCAAAATGATGTCAATTTTTAGAAAGTTTTAATCGTGAGATACAATGAAATAAAAGTCTTGAAACAAAGACTCGATAAAGCAGAGATAAAGAACTTACAACTAAAATGGAAGCTAATGAATCGTTTAATTAATCCGTTCTTTTTATATTTATTTAAATATTCAATGGTATCCATGACTCTTTGATTACTCCTGGTATTATATAAATCGATTTTTGTTCAATATCTTTTCATTTCAAAAAAAAATTAGGTTGTTTAATATAAAAGTGGAATGGAAATATCTCTCCAAAGAAAATAAATTAGCAAGGGAACGAGAACGACAAAGCCTATTTCAAAGACCAATTTCAAGTAAAAAAAATAATTACTTCATAGACAAAGCTATCTGATTACCTGGAAGAAAAATTCTGCAAACTAAAAATAATTAAAAAAAAACAAAAAACGTAGTAACTAATTAATAAAACGGTTCATTTTGTTCTGGAACTAATTTTGCCTAAATGCATAGAAATATTTTATTTGTATAGATTATTACAGCGACTAATTGAAGAAATCAGTCATAGATTTACCAACTTAAGTTGATTTACCTCCCTTTCCAATTTAGAGAAACGGACAGGAAATATATAAATAAATATACATTGATAATTATTATATGGTTTGATAATTGCTTATAAAATTAGTAATATATTTTCTGTATATTTTTCTGTTATTTTAATGTTTCTAATAAGCGTAATAGAACGTACCAGATAATTTATTTCGATGTGCGCGCAACTGTTGTATCCTTAAAAAGATTACAAACAGACAAAGCGGTACTCGAATGAAAGGAACAAAAACGCGCGCGTAGATGAAAGAAAGAGTGGTTTATTGTAAAAGAGAATACACTATTGAAAAAACAGGGTAGCAATTCCCAAAGCAAGGTTATTTGCCAATCGTCCCACGCGGTCAGAGGTGGCAGAAGGCCGAATTTAACATGGGGTAACCGAGCCCATATGCTGGGGAAAAAATCCCCGTAGACCCCCGTTACAAACGTGGTCGCATAGCGCAGATAAGTCTCTACCTTTCGGCATAGTCCCGTCTGGGTTCCTCTCCGCCCGAAGGCAAAGAGTTCAACCAGCTTAGCTGGAGACGAATCTCCAACTAATTGCCGAAGCAAGTTCGCAAGTCCCAGAGCAAGGATATTTGCCAACCGCCCCACGCGGTCAGATGTGGCACATGGCCGAATTTAACGTGGGGTATCCGAGACCGTAGGCTCGGGAAAAATTCTCCATAGACCCCGTAAAAAACGGGGTCGGATAGCTGTCTGACATCCCAGACGAAACTCTGCCCTTCGGCATAGCCTCGTCTGGGTTCCTCTCCGCCCGGAAGCAAAGAGTTCAACCAGCTTAGCTGGAAACGAATCTCCAACTAATTGCCGAAGCAAGTTCACAAGTCCCAAAGCAAGTCGCCAGGTATATACTGTGCTCACTATATATATCTACTGATATAGTCAGTCCACATAGGCAATAGGAAGTGTGAGACATTCCATTATATAGTGTTATTTTTTTAAATTATTTCACACCATGCCAGGCGATGATGCCACTAAGACACGAGAGGTGTTTACAGAGAGTGGGAGATAATAAGATATTAGCGAGGAGAAAGAACAATAAAATAACAGGTATGAGGAAGACAGAAAATGGAGATTGACGTCGCATTTAGATTTTAGAAGATTGCAGGTAAGCAAGAAATCGCAAGCGAGTTCCACAGAAGACAAACTATTATTAGGTTGGTGCAAAAATAATGACGTAATAATGTCGTTTTTTGACGTATTTTTTAACGTCAAAAAACGACATTATTACGTCATTATTTTTGCACCAACCTAATAGAATAAAACTTAAGATTACATGTAGGTATTTCAATAGTAAAGCGACGAGAAGTCGTAACCACGCTAGTAGTACGCTTAAATCGATGTACCAAGGAGGAAATCTTCTTAGAACAACTGTCATGGAAATGTTTATAGAAAAGCCAGAAGGAAGCCACGTCACAATGGTAGAAAAGTGACTGAAGTTAAATTGCCAGGTCAGGACCAGTTATATGACAAACCCTTTTTTGGAGTTTGTCGTGAATGCTCAGAGAGATAACCGGAGCACGTGATCAAATATGGCAGCCATGTTCAATGCACAGACGAATTGTAGTTTTATAAATCTTCAAGATGATGTGAAGAGTTGTCAGGGAAGACATAGTGAAGCGATCTTTTTAGCAGCAGACCTGGCAGTTGATTCAATATAATCACTTCACTTTATGTCAATAGAAAAACGCGAAAAAGAAGGCGCTATGTCTACTGATATCCCGTTTAGTTTTATATTTACTACTGCTCGGTTGTAACTCGCTGTATTCTACTGATTTCAAATATACACTGTCCAGCGATTGGACTCACAATTTCTCTGTATTCAATCTAGTAACTGTGAGTTCATTACCTGACCAGACCAGTGTATACTTTGAATCAGTTGAAACGAACAATAACTGAGTTTTAAAAATAAGACGACATAACTCTGGACATGATCACTGCTACGAGAACAATCTACGGCCATAGATTAAATAAAGGGTTCAGTTCAGAATTCCCTGTAGGTTACCAGTGTCAACAGACACCTGATGAAGGCCGGAGAGCAGAAAGGGTGAAACTTGTTAACAGTAACAAAGATGAGGATAATATTCCACATGTAAGCATTATAAGTAATAACTCTTCATCCAGTAAATTCGGACAGAAATTAAATACAGGTTACATTATGATAATTTTAGATTCGTTTCGGTCAAGTAACCTCTAAGACAGTGGTTCCACAACTTTTTTCTCTGGGCCGAATTTTCGGAATGAAAGTTTGCTTGTGACTCACCAAATTTTATGTGATAAAAAGAACATTTTTTAAAAATGAAGGGAGAGATAGTTAAAGGGAGATAAACGCGGATTCGAAACCAACATTATTAATGATAACTCTTTCCTCCAATTAGTTACTATGTTCTTAAGACATCATATAATATAAACATATCACAAATATAAAATCGGTTAATAATTAATTAATAATTAATTAATTAATAATTAATTTATACTGGGAGTCATGTATGCAATTACAAGTAATTCATGTTAATATTTAAAATTTTTAATCAAATTCATTTTTAACATATGAAAGTCTTTCTAAATATTTGATTGTCTTTCAATCATCCCGCCTCACCTGCTATCCCCTTTCGTCTCTCCTGCTATCCTCTTTCGCTTCATCTGCTACCTTCTTTCGCCTCAGCTGCTATCCCCTTTCGCCTCACCGAGAATACTCTTCCACCTCATCTGCTATCCTCTTCAGCCTTACCTGCTATTCTCTTCCGACTCACTTGCTATACTCTTCCGCCCCAATCTGCTATCCTCTTCCGCCTCACTTGCTATTCTCTTCCACATCAAGAGCTATCGTCTTCTACCTCACCTGATATTCTTTTCCGACTCACTTGCTATCCTCTTCTAACACACCTGCTATCCTCTTCTGCCTCACTTGCTATACTCTTCCAACTCAACTGCTATTCTATCCCACCTCACTTGCTATCCTCTTCCGCGCCAATCTGCTATCCTCTTCCGCGCCAACCTGCTATCCTCTTTCGCCTCACCTGCTATCATCTTCCATCTCACCTGCTATCCTCTTCCGTCTCATCTGCTATCCTCCTCCACCTCATTTGCTCCCCACTTCCACCTCACCTGCTATTCTCTTCCGACTCAGCTGCTATCATTTTCCGTCCCAATCTGTTATCCTCTTCCGCCTTACCTGTTATCATCTTTCGCCTCACCTGCTATCCTCTTCCGCCTGGTCTTCTATCCTCCTCCACCTCATTTGCTATCCTCTTCCACTTCACCTGCTATTCTCCTCGGACTCACCTGCTATCCTTTTCCGCCCCAATCTGCTATCCTCTTCCACCTCACCTGCTATTCTCTTCCGACTCACCTGCTATCATCTTCCGCCCCGAGCTTCTATCCTTCTCCGCCTCACCTGTTATCATCTTCCGCCACACCTGCTATCCTCTTCAACCTCACTTGCTATCGTCTTCCAACTCAACTGCTATTCTCTTCCACTTCACTTGCTATTCTCTTCTACCTCACCTGCTGTCCTCTTCCACCTCACCTGCTATTCTCTTTCACCACACTTGCCATCCGCTTCTAACTCACTTGCTATACTCTTCCACCTCACTTGCTATCCTCTTTCGCTCTCACCTGCTATCCTCTTCCAACTCACCTGGCAATCTCTTCCACCTCACTTGCTATCCTCTTCCGTCTCACCTGCTATCCTATTCTACCTCACTTGCTATCCTCTTCTAACTCACCTGGTATACTCTTCCATCTCACTTGCTGTCCTCTTCCACTTCACCTGCTATTCTCTTCCACCTCATTTGCTATCCTCTTCCGCCTCACCTGCTATCCTCTTCCACCTCACTTGCTATCCTCTTCTAACTCACCTGCTATACTCTTCCACCTCACTTGCTTTTCAATCTACTATCCTCTTCCACCTCACTTGCTATTCTCTTCCACCTCACCTGCTATCCTCTTCCGCCTCACCTGCTATCCTCTTCTACCTCACTTGTTATCCGCTTCTAACTCACCTGCTATACTCTTCCACTTCACTTGCTATCCTCTTCCGCCTCACCTGATATCCTCTTCTACTTCAATCTGCTATCCTCTTCCAACTCATTTGTTATCCTCTTCCGACTCACTTTCTATCCTCTTCCGCCCCAATCTGCTATCCTCCTCCGCCTCATTTGCTATCCTCTTCCACTTCACTTGCTATCCTCTTCCACTTCACTTGCTATCCTCTTCCGCCCCTATCTGCTATCCTCTTCCGCCTCACCTGCTATCCTCTTCCGCCTCATCTTCTATCCTCCTCCACCTCATTTGCTATCGTCTTTCGCTCTCACCTGCTATCCTCTTCCGCCTCACCTTATATCCTCTTCCACTTCAATCGGCTATCCTCTTCCACCTCACCTGCTATCCTCTTTCGCTCTCACCTGCTATCCTCTTCTACCTCACTTGCTATCCGCTTCTAACTCACTTGCTATACTCTTCCACCTCACTTGCTATCCTCTTTCGCTCTCACCTGCTATCCTCTTCTACCTCACTTGCTATCCTCTTCCAACTCACCTGCTATCCTCCTCCACCTCATTTGCTATCCTCTTCCACCTCACCTGCTATTCTCTTCCGACTCACCTGCTACCCTCTTCCGCCCCAATCTGCTATATTCTTCCGCGCACCTATGAGGCGCGCTGCATCGTTTGGGAACCACTGCTCTAATACAATCAGTAGATGTCTATTATTTTTAATTAATGTATAGTATGAGCTATTCACTTGTAACATATTTTTTCTTTTCCTTTGAATCAAAATATAGGGATTTTCGCTATCTGAACCTGAGATAGAACTCATACCTTCCAGGGAAATACTAGTCTTAATTTAACTACGTCTACACCACACAGCACAAAAGTCCCGACAGAGGGGAATGGTGTACTTTCAAATGCAGTAACAGATGGTTTAGACATTTTATCACAGCGGATTCATACAACATTTTGATAATTTCTTTTGTTCTTTCAGTTTACGGTCATATCACGTTGAAACATCGCACAATCAACAAAGTTAAGCAACATCGAACCTGGTCAATTGCTAGATGGGATAAAGCTGAGATATACCGGGCGCTGTCAGCTTGGATGTCCCTGTGGTATGTTTAAAGGCAATAAAAAGATGAATCACCGGTTTCTTAGGATCACCGAAGTTAAGCAATGCCGATCCTTGTGCGTACCCATATGGGATACTGCTGGGGAACTGAAGAAGCTGTAAGGTTGGATGTGCGCGTGGTATGGTTTACGGCTATATCACGCTGAAACAGCGGTGGCGTACGAACATAGAAGTTAAGCAATATCAATTTCATAAATGCAACCCTAAATAAAAAGGAACATAAGATATTTTTTATGTGGAAATACTTTAACGGAGTCCGGATATATATTTTACCAAGTAGAAACAGACGTCAAAAAGTATATTATATATTTTCTTTTTATGTGCCGTGACCCTTCAGGATGTAGGCGATCATGGCTCTCCACTTGCTCCTATCCCTTGTAGCTCTCAAGTTTCGTCCCTCTGTACACTCCCCTAGACCACGTTCTTTCATCCACTTGCTTAAGTCCACCAGGTATGTCATGCGTTGTTTTCCCTTGTCTCTCTTTCCCTCTGTTCGGCCCGAGAGTATCAGATTCTCCAGGCTTCCCTTTCTCATTACGTGTCCCAGAAATTTCATCTGCCTCTTCCTGATGTTAAGTATAAGCCTCCTTCTTGTTTGCATCCTCTCCAAGACCTCATCGTTGCTCACACGCTCAGTCCATTATATCCTTAGCATCCTTCTGTAGATACATATCTCCGTCACCTCGAGTTTCTTCTTCATCTTTGAGGAGACCGTCCAACATTCGCTGTCGTAAATGTGGACAGATGTCTCGTAGCAGTTCAGTACACTTGTCTTTGTTACCAACGAAATACTTGTTTATGCTCTGCCTATCTTTTGATATCCCTCTTGGGCCATCCCAATATTTTTTCGGATCTCCGTTGCCTCGAGTCTCTTCATCTTTGAGGAGACCGTCCAACATTCGCTGCCATAAAGGAGGACAGATGTTGCGTAGAAGCTCAGTACCCATTTCTTTGTTACCAAAGAAATTCTCCCCTGTCTCGCAATAATCTGCGCAGACATCACCAACCTTTATTAAATCAATTCTTAAAGAATCTAACATATAGTTATCTATTACAATCGGTATTTACGTAAAAAAATCGCAGATAAGCATGTGGAGAAACACTAAAATAATGCCTATTACACACACACACACAAACTTACGAACATATAGTTTCATCTAAATCCCACATAGATAAATTAGAATTATTATATACTTACATATATGAAGGAATATTAATGTTGTTGTTTTTTTCGGTTAGGCTTAGAATTGGTAATTTTCGGAAGATTCGAAAGGATGCGTCATCTCTCTTCAGAAGCCTATGATTATACTAACGCTGCTTAACAAGGCATAACGGAACCTGCTTAATCAAAATCAGCACAAAATTACAAGACAGTCTTTCTTTCTCCATTTTTAACTCTGCCATGAAGCTTTAATAAATGTGAAACGTTTGATTGATAAAAGTGTCGTATTTGATGTTTTTCCCATCATTCTGTCGGATTCCATATTTGATATGTATCTGATATCAATATATATATATATATATATATATATATATATATATATATATATATATATATATATGTATATAGTGCTCAATGTTAGAGATAGAGCGTATATAAATATAAAAGTGAACATTGAAGTCAAAGCTAAGAGGCAACAGACTGTTTCATGCTAAACGCAAACATCAGGCCTCATGATATATAATATAATTTATAAATTCATGAATCATTCATACAAAAAACAAATATAGAGGTTAATTATTTAAATGGCGAGAATACTTCGTCGCAAACAATCTAAATAAGATACATCAACTCCGAGCCTGTATATGAATGATATGATCCCCGTTTATAAATTCCAGTTACATAAGGTCTTTTTGATTTTACAAGCTTTCGTCTGTTCCTACAGACATCATCAGGTATGGAAGTAGATTTTGATTCATGAATATATAAATTATATTTGCACCCTTTAATTGAAATTAAAATAACTGATGCAACGTGCAACTCTCGGATAATAAGTGTGACATTACTGTAATTATTGAACAATATAGTTCATGCCATATTCACGGAAAATCTACCAGTAAAAAAGAATTCTCTTATTGCTATATTTTTACAAAAACGCAGAACCTTAAAATTTAAATTCAAACTCAGCGTTGCGACCGCACGTTCCAAACCAATAACACATTTCTCATAGCATTTTTTCGGATTACATTTCTATTTTCGTTGTCCTCTTATTACTGAGATGTAAAACCAAGAACAAAATCTACTTCCAGACCTGATGATTTCTGTAGGAACATACGAAAGCTTGTAAAATTAAAAAGACCTTATGCAACTGGAATTTATAAACGGGTATCATATCATTCTTATACAGGGTCGGGGTTGATGTATCTTATTTAGATTGTTTGCGACGAAGTATTCTCGCCATTTAAATCATTAACCTCTATATTTGCTTTTTTGTATGAATGATTCATGAATATATATATATATATATATATATATATATATATATAATTCGATTGATGTGAGTTTGTGACTCTAGTTTTCACGCCCTTTGCAATCGTCTGACATATGTTAATTCTATCACTGATATTGACCGCTTTCCAATAATTAAAGCGCGTATATAATATATAAATAATATAAAAATTATATATATATATATATATATATATAATTTTTATATTATTTATATATTATATATTATATATATATATATATATATATATATATACAAGTTATGGAAAACCTTGTTTGTGTATTATAATGGAACCTTAAAGTAGCCTGTTTTTCTTTAAAATATATAAATATTTTTCTGTATGTGTTATATATATATATATATATATATATATATATATATATATATATATATATATATATATATGCCCCTCCAAAAGTATTGAAACGATAAGTTCAATTCCTCTTTTTTTTGTTGTTCACTGAAGACATTTGCATCTAAGATCAAGAGAATTCTGTCTTTATTTCTTGGTATCTGTTCCAGTGGCTTTCCTCACCTTGTTTAGTTTGAGAAACACGCCACCAAATCTCGTAAAAGGATTTTTGATACACCCTGTATGTATGTATGTATGTATATATATATATATATATATATATATATATATATATATATATATATATATATATATATATATTAATTTCACATTCGCACCCACCCACATCTGTAAATAATATGAGTAGGTGTGTTCAATAGAAACGTTGATTGTATTTAAAGTAACCTGGTTGCTTACTACTTCGATATATTAGGTTGGTGCAAAAATAAAGACGTAATAATGTCGTTTTTTGACGTTAAAAAATACGTCAGAAAACGACATTATTACGTCATTATTTTTGCACCCACCTAATAAATAAGAAAACTGGGGAGTCCTTGGTGTGATTGCACGATGTCATGAAGATGTGTTCTTTCGCTCTATTAAACAATGTTTCAATTTGCGAACATAACAAACAAACGCTTTCTTGTTTACACTATAGCGATCTCTTTCTTAACTTCCTTGCAGCGAAATTCACTCAGTGCCCCAGCTTGCTTCTGCTAAGATAGAAACACAGATAGAAACACAGATAGAAACAGAAGGATTGATTTTTGTTTTTTTTTTAAAAATGCTTAAAGAAATGAAGCAGAACATTTCAGAAACGAAACAAAAGCTAAACATTAACTCGTTTCGGCTCTTCTTACAAGGAAACAAGTTTTCCATGAGTTAGGGTTGCTTGACACGATACCTTTACTGGTTTTCCCCTCTGCTAGCTCACAATGCCACCCATTGTTGAAAGTAGACGCCGTGTGTGGCTGGTGTAACGTTGTTATTTGAGAAGCAGATTGACCAATAAGATTCTCGAAGACATTCACGACACCAGAGTTAGAATTACCTAGAACCTATACGGATCGAAATGATCTTAGGGGTGTAAGAAAACGTTGTTTCTTCTCACCGGATTTATTGAACCTTTGCCGTAAAGCAACCCTGAGAAAATTAAAAGTCCTACCAGGTTTCATTATTAGCAGCCATAATCTTAACAAAATAATCAGATGACACAGTGTTGAAACCAGATTCAAACCAAAACTACAAGCACTCGAAATTTTGTTATAAACAAAGGAAAAACGTACTGAACTGTTATGTAATATTGGTCCTCCGATAACTGAATAGTGAATAATCTCCTCACAGATTAAGAAGAAATTTGAGCTATAGAAATGTGGTTCTACAGAAGGATACTGAGAATACCATGGGATCAACATTTTTGGTATTATTCTCGCTCGTGGCTGAGAAATTTGTGTATTCCTGATAAACGCCATGGAAATCTCCTATCGGCTAAGAGAACCTTTTTTTTATTTCCATTATCGTAGCTGCTGTTAGCCTGTAGGAGAGTAACTCTCAACATCTTCTTAGTTTAACGTTTTCTACATGTATTTCTACATGAATTTTCTAAATGTATTTTCTACATGAATTTTTCTACATACATTTCCTACATGTATTTTCTACATTAAATTTTTACATGTATTTTCTACATGTATTTCCTACATGAATTTTCTACATACATTTCCTACATATATTTTCTACATACATTTCCTACATGTATTTTTTACATATATTTCCTGTATGTATTTTCTACATACATTTCCCGTATGTATTTTTTACATAAATTTTCTACATGTATTTCTACATGTATTTTCTACATGTATTTTCTGCATGAATTTCTACATGTATTTTCTACATGAATTTACTACTTACATTTCCTACATGTATTTTCAACATGAATTATCTACATGTATTTTCTACATACATTTCTTACATGTTTTTTCTACGTGTATTTCTCCATGAATTTTCTACATACATTTCCTACATGTATTTTCTACATACATTTTCTACATGTGTTTTCTACATGAATTTTTAAATGTATATTTCTACATGAATTTCCTACATACATTTCGTACATGCATTTTTTACATGCATTTCCTACATGTATTTTCTACATTAATTTTTTACATGTATTTTCTACATGTATATATTCTATGAATTGAAATGACTACATTGTCTCAACTGGTATGTCCGCTGATTAAGGAAATTAGGTCCCTGTGTCGAGCTCAACAATTTTCATCACCTGATACTGAAAATACCATGGGCTTAACATGTGAGCAATGACGAAGTTTTAGAGAAAATGGAAATAAAAAAGGACACTTATAATTGACATCAGAAAGAGACAGCTGAAATTTCTAGGGTACGTACTGAGGAAGATGGGTTTGGAAAATTTGACACTCACAGAACATATAGAAGGCAAGAGAGACGGAAGAGACAATGTCTGACATACCTAACAAACTTGCATAAATGGTTAGCGGAACTGGGATTAAGAGAGTGTTGTGGATTCCAAAATGTATTCTGTCTCCAAGGAATGACAAACGCAATAATTAAATATAAAAAATAAAATGTATTTACACAATCATACAAAGAGTAATACTGTTAGTAAGTCCAGGAACGTGGTTAGTAGCAAATACAGATAGATATATACAGTCTCGAAGTAGGACTTCCTAAGAGTTTACGTGCTTGTAACTGACTTCTAAAAGAGGTTACCTCACAATAGAGAGATAATAAAATGACAAAAGTTATTAAGAGCTATAAAGAACTGGAAATTGTGGAGAGGCATAATCGCCAAAGTCCTGAACGGACATGGCACATAGAAGAAAAAGAGTTACCATAATATCCTTAAAAATGCTCTGAATCCATATTGTCAACCTTAGAATTAAATAACAAAAACTCGCTTTGGTTGGCTAGGAAAATATAAAATCTTAATTCGAACAGGAATATTTGGAGACATAGCAGCACACACTGCATGATGCTTTTTGCTAATGTGTACATTGTCCGAGGCCGAAGAGCAACTCAAGGTGCAGTTTTACTAAAGCGGTTAATGTAAGCGGTAAGATGTGGATATGTGGGAAAGATAACAGTTAAACCTATACTTAAAGATGTTAAAATTCTATTTATCTGGGAGGCATCTTCATGGAAGTAGATTTACTGCTATATACTGTGTTTATTCTGTACTATTCTGTTCTAAAATGTTACGCTAAAACCTAATACGCCGATACCAGAGATACATATGTGTGTGTGTGTGTGTGTGTGTGTGATGTATAATATTTCCGAAACAAAATTAAGATAATGCGAGAAAACAGAAAAGTTGTAATCAACTCATTTCGCCGAG
>OZ010598.1:81785982-81800982 GCA_963932145.1 Acanthosepion lycidas | reverse complement strand
ATGTGTGACCAGGCTGCAAAACTGATATCCTCACAAAGGATATCAGTTTTGCAGCCTGGAATGTTTATGGAATAAAGTGGAACTTGTTTCTTGAAATGGTGATGTCACCGATACTGAATCTATTATAAAAAAATTCATGACAAAGAACGAATAAGTACTAGTGGAGGAATAGATAACGGCTCGGATTGAGGAATCGGAGTTCCGAGTTCGAATTCCAGTCGAATCCATTACAATCAATTACATGCTTGGGAAAGGTATAAGAACGATCATGTATTAGTGCTTAATAGTAGGACAGCAGATCTTTAGCGATAGCTCAGTTGGTAGAGCAAAGTGCTGTAATAGGATGAGTTATCTTTAAGTCGATGGTTCGAATCCTTCCCCCCGAGATTTTTTTAAAATTTAATAGCATTTTCTCTTTTCGCCCAAAGTTCTTATTAATTTAAATATTAGTGCAAAAATAATGTCGTTTTCTCACATATGTTACTATGCGAGAAAACGACCTTATTTTTGCACCATCATAATAATAATTTGTACCATTTTATAACGCTGTTGCTCGACAACTCGCCATGCATAATGAATAATGAAATAATGGAATAATGAAAAAGTTAAAGGCGCTTTTGTCCTTGAGCCAATCATTCGAATATTCACATTTATTTGTTCAACTTCACACCATTTTCTTTTCTCTCCTAAATTGCTTGTTTTAAATAATATTGTTGTAAAGGTGGCCAGGTGGAGTCATGGATAGCGGCTCGGATTGAGGAACTTACGTGTTAATACCCTTGGAAAAGGTATGAATCCTCCACTTCTTTCCCCAGCTATGGATAAATAGCAAAACAGACCGGGTTCTATAGCATTGGATAGCAACTGGTCTACCGCAGAAAGAAATGGCAGATGCATGATTGCCTATGTGTGTATCACGCATGCCATTATAACTGACTTTAGGAGATATAGTGGAGTAATGGATAGCGACTAGAATTAAGGAAGCGGAGAGCCAAGTTCTAATTCCAGTCGAATCCATTACATTCACTTACGTACTTGGGACAGCTATGAATCCTCTTCTTCTCTCCCCCCACCTACTATGGTTAAATAGCAGAACAGATCGGATTCTATAGCCTTGGGTGGTAACTAGTCTACCGCAGATAGAAATGGCAACGATACATGATCGCCTAAGTGTGTATCAAGCATGGCACATAACTGACTTGAGGAGGTATAGTGGAGTAATGGATAGCGACTAGAATTAAGAAAGCGGAGAGCCGAGTTCGAATTCCAGTCGAATCCATTACATTCACTTACGTGCTTGGGAAAGGTATCAATCCTCTTCATTTCTCCGCAGCTATTGGTAAATAGCAGCAGGACAGACCGGGTTTTATAGCCTTTTATAGGTGCAACTGTAGCTGATTTTTACTGTGTTTTTGTTGAATATTTTGTGTAGGGTGCTTGATTCCGGGAAGTGTTTGTGTAAGAGTTTGAAGAATATTTTTCCTATGTTTGTTTTTACGTTTTTGCTGTACGGTGGGTTGAACCATATGATATTTCTTCTCCTGTTGGCCTTTTTTGTGTTTTGTGGTGAGTATGTGTGTGTTGCTATCTTTTAGGGCTGTTTCATAGTCTTTCTTAGATTTGTTAAATATGGATTCATTGGAGGAATTGTCGGAAAGCCTGCGGTTAATCGATTTTGGTATCTGTTTGAGTATAGAAGGCGGATGGTTGGAAGATGTGTGTATGTATAGTGGTTTATCATTAGGTTTTCTATATGGTTTATATGTGCCTTTTGTTATGTTGAAGGTAACATCTAGAAAATCTACTTCGTTTAAGTTGGTTTTTATATCTATGTCGAATCCGTTGTTTTTAAAAATCTTTATTATTGCTTTTCTAGTTTTCTAGAACATGGCACAAATAATAAAAAAGCACAACAGGAAAATTATCAACAAACCACACGAACAAATTAAACCCACGTGCAACTGCAGAATAAAGAACGAATCTCCCTTAAATGGAAATTGTTTACAAAATAACGTAATATACCAAGCTACGATAAAATCACCAGATAATGAAGAACAAGTATACATAGGAATAACTGAAGGACCCTGGAAACAAAGAAATTATACACACAAAACATCTTTCACAAATAGTAAATATGCGAACAGTACAACGCTTTCTAAGTATATCTGGAAAATTAAAAACAAAACGCATATCACACCAAAAATATCTTGGAAAATAAGGAAAAGATCATCAGCCTACAACAACCAATCAAAAACTTGCAAACTTTGCTTGGAGGAAAAAATAGCTATCATTACTTTCCCAGAGCAAAATAAATTATTAAATAAAAGATCTGAGCTCATCTCAAAATGCAGACATGAAAACAAATTTTTACTACGTTACTTAAAAAACTGAAAACGGAAAAAATAAAATAAAAACAAATAAATAAACAAGTAAACAAAATAACAATAAAAATAAGCAAAATTAATTCATCCAAATTACCAAATCACACCTGTTAGAATAGACGAAATAGAATAATAATAATAATAATAATAATAATAATAATAATAATAATGATGATGATAATAATAATAATAATAACAAAAAACAAAACAAAAAAACAACGAACCCAAATAAAGTAAATATTAAACAAAGCAGCAAACCATTATGAACAAAATATTAGTTAGACTAAAAAATCAAACCAAAAAATCAGACGAAAAATAGCTATAACTGTTATATAAAGATAAAAAAAATAATAAAATAAAATAAAACAAAATAAAAAATAAAATAAAAATAAAAAATAAATAAATATATACTACGTTACTTAAAAACCGAAAACCGAAAAGAGAAAATATACAAGTAAAATAAATTGACCTAAATTCATCCAAGTAAATAAATAAACTAACCAATCCCGATAAAGTTACCGTTAAAAAAAACAAATAAAGATAATCAACCCAAATAAACACGAATTAAAAAACTGTTTCTGCCAAAATAATAGTTAGAATAAACTACAACAACCAACCCCAAAACCGAACAAATAGCTTTAATTAAATTCTCAAACCAAAACAAAACTATTAAATAAGTGATATAAACAAATCTTTACTACGTTAATTAAAAACATCGATTAAAAATAAGTAAATAAATAAATAAAATAAGAAACAAAAAATAAAAACAAGCAAAATAATTTACCCCAAATAAATAAATAAACGACTTC
This sequence comes from Acanthosepion lycidas, assembly GCA_963932145.1. Classification (NCBI taxonomy): domain Eukaryota; kingdom Metazoa; phylum Mollusca; class Cephalopoda; order Sepiida; family Sepiidae; genus Acanthosepion; species Acanthosepion lycidas. The sequence goes on along the minus strand of OZ010598.1, from coordinate 81,797,792 downwards.
CGGTAAAATAACCGCCGTAATAGACTACCCACAATGCACCACTGACCCGTATATGTATAAATAGCCGAGAAAAATAACAGCATACGTGGCCTGACGATTGCATATAGCATGAAACAGACTGTCGCCTCTAAGTGTTGACTTCTATGTTCACTTTTATATTTACACACGCTCTATCTCTGATATTGAGCACTTTATCCCATAAATATAGCACACCTTAAGACTATATTTCTTCATATATATATATATATATATATATATATATATATATACATACATATGTGTGTGTGTGTGCGCGAACATTTTATCTGTTTGTGTTCTTCAGTTAACTGCTATATGCGAATTAGAAAATGCTTTCATTGTTACCTCCCTTGAATGCTAAATTCTGAGAACAAATACCCAGCTTAATTTATCAATAAAAAGAAACAAAGAGTCCTTGACATACACAAAAACGTAAACAGACCGTGTATGGAGGATTTTTTTATTATCTGAGGACAGATCCGTCAACTATTTTCAGCACCGTCGTGAGACCCCCGATTTATCTTTTTAAACTTAAACTAGGGAAAAACCGCTTGCATTTGGATAGAAAATCTGTTCTGCAAATACACATAACTAGAACAGAATGTAAGACAAGTATGTATTTTCACCGAATTTATCGAACATTTGCAGTAAGGCTATCTTGAGAAAACTAGAAGTCCCTACCAGGATTTATTATTTGCGGACAGGGTCTTAGCAACATAAGATATGCAAATGAAACAGAGAAAGCAAACTGCAGCAACTCCTAGAGAATCCAAACCTTTCGAACATTGATTAAACCAGTCCTACTGTATGGATCAGAAATTTGGACATTATCTGTTCGTCTTGAAAGACGACTGGATGGAAAATATACAAATCTACTTAGAAAAATCCAGAACATTATTTGGAGATCCCATTAAACGCTTAACACAATTGACGGATAACTGAGACCAATCTCTCTTAAGCTCAAACACAAACGATTACTGTTTGCCGGCCACTGCCACCGAGCGGTCATAGACATCGTCTCATCCTTACTCCTATGGCATCCTTCTGGGAGTTTCTTATCCTGAAAATTGATTTTCCCAGACAGCATAGCTGGGGACTCAGAGTTGGACATTGGGGATTTGGGGTCAACAATACAGAACTGAAGAGTGTGGAAAGGGATTGTCTATAGACCAAACATAGGATGATCGACGGATGATGATGATGATAATCTGCTTATCTTATATTATTAACATTATATCCACCAATAATAAATACTTGTTGGAATTCGCTTTCTCAGTATCACTTTGACGTATAGGTTTAATAAATTCGTATCCTAACGTAACAAAAAAAGCTTTTCTTTAAAAAAAATGCTTTGTTTACATTAGGATATGAAACAGAGCCGACACGTATATTTCAACATCTGTGTTTAAAGGAACTCTTCAGGATTTTGATCATTTTAATACTTTGCTTAGTTTCTGAAAGTCTTCTTTTCAGATTTCACTGTCAGATTTTTTTACATCTTGGCTCGCCTCTGGCACTGTACTTTTTGGTAAATGCCATACACTCTGTCTTCTTACAAATGATAGTCCTTTCTTCTCTCTTTCCTATACTGCCACGTCTACTTAAAAAAATCCAGAACTTCAGTTGGAGATTCCATGCAACGCTTAACACAACTGACGGAGAACTGAGACCTATCTCTCTTAAGCTCAAACAAAAACGATTACAGTTTGCCTGCCACTGCCACTAAGTGGACAGGGAAATCGTCTCATCCTTACTCCTATGGCATCCTCCTGGAAGAGTCTTCTCACGAAAATTGACTTTCCCAGACACCATAGTTCAGGATTCAGGGTTGGACATTGGGGATCTGGGGACAACAATACAGGAATGAACAGTATGGAAAGGGATTGTCAAAGGAATTTCGACCAAACATAGGAAGATCGAAGGATGATGATGATAATCTGTTTATCTTATATAATTAACATTATATCAACCAATGATAAATACTTGTTGGACTCCGTTTTCTCAGAATCTCTTTGACGTATAGGTTTAATAAATTCGTATTCTAACGTAGCAAAAAAAGCTTTTCTTTAAAATTGTTTTGTTTCCTTAGGATATGAAACGGAACAGACATGTTTATTTCAAAATCTGTGTTTAAAGGAACTCTTCAGAATTTTCATCTTTTTAATACGTTGCTTAGATTTTGGAAGTCTCCTTTTCAGATTTCAGTATCACATTTTTGACAGCTCTTATTCTTAGCTTGCCTCCAGCACTGTACTTTTTGCTAAATGCCATACGCTCTGTTTTGTTTTGTTTTTTTTACAACTGATAGTCCTTTCTTCCCGCATTTCTATACTACCATGTCTAGGAGTTCCTGAAGATTGTTATTGTGTCTGTCATCAACATGGTGTCATCTGCATGGGATGCGTGTAAGATTTAACACTCAAACATTCCATTTTCCTTAAAAGTCAACACCATAGCTCGGGACTCATGGTTAGACATTGGGGAGCTGGGGACAGCAATTGACAGATTGAAGGATGATGATGAGATAATGTAGTAAAAGAAAACGAGAAGAAAGGACTATCTATTTACATTATTCGGACTATTGTCCTCATCTTTTTCGCCATAATTATTACAACGTTTCGGCCGTTGTACGCGCCGGACTTCTTCAGGTGGTTGGAATGCTGAACTGAAGCCTTTATTTGGCTCACTGTTCTAGTTGCACGTGTCATGTTTTAATGGATGTCAGTTATCTTCTGTTAATTCCCCTCTCCAAGTTCTCCACTGCCATAACCAGCTATTGAATTCACACTCTTTGGATCCTGTCACTGGATCTAACCAACGCCTTTATCCACTGTCTCATGTGTCCTTGAGGACATCTGTGTATGAATTTCTGGATATTATAAACCTAATGTCTCAGCAATTAATTTTTAACAGTCCTCATATTGCAATTTTTTGCTGTTGTCATTGCATTGAATTTAATGTTTTTACCAGAGTTCATATTGTAAATAGTGTACTTAATACCTCACCTCAGAAATATAGACAGATACTCAAGTACTATCTATAAATTATAAGAGGCAATGCATCGTTGTGTAATTGTTAGCAAGTTTTTTCTTTAGACTAATTATGACTGAATAGTGCGATCGATCCTCACTGGGAGCCCCAATAATTTCAGCATTGTGCCGCATCTAAGCTATACTTATAAAATCATATTTTCCACTGCCCATGCCAGGGTTAGATTATCATCACTGCAGTTTCGTTTCTGTCTTCGCTCAGAGTGCGACAGAGTCGCTCTGTTCGCGGAAAGAGACGCAGATTTTAAGAATGAAATACAGCAAGGTGTCCGGTACTGAAGAACAGCTGCCCGAGGTTGCACTAGAGCGTGGGGATCGGTAGTCATATCGATGCCAGAGTAACCGACTGTTGCAGAGACTGAACAATTTTTGTACCTGGCCCGAGTATATGTGCTCGGATTCCCCACATTAAACCCGACCTTGTGTCGCATGCAGGATTTCTGGAGAAGACTGGGTAAAGACTAGCATCAACTGCAAGAAGACAGAATGTATGGTTGTCAGCATGAGGTGCTGCCCAGAACGAGGTCTACGAATTAGAGGTGGCAAAATCAAGCAAGTGCGAAAGTAAGTGTTTTAATAGAAGATTGACAATGCGACGCCAAAATAAGAAAGCTGATTGGAACAAGAAAAGATGGTTCCTAAAATTTAGTTAAATATAAGGAAACAAGAAAATTTGGTTGGAAACAAAGAAAATAATGCTGAATTCTTACGTAATATCGATCGCCCCGATATGGAAGTGTATGCTGGACAATTTCTTCACAGAAAAAAAACAAAAAAACAAACTTGCAGGCAACAGAAAAGTGTTTGCACAGGACGATGCGATGTATACCAACGGTGAATGGACAAACCTTTTAAGAGCTAAAGAAGCTGTGTAAAGCTAAAACGGTCCACGTCCTGAAGAGACACGGCATATAGAAAAAGAAAATGGTAAATCGTTTTGGTGGTGCTGTTTGAAACTCTCCCATGTGCCGAAAATTGTGAGGAGCAAGTTTTTGTTTTCTTTTTCCTCTGTATGAGTACGAATTTCGTCACCAAATAATGTGGCGAACGAATTTTTTTTTTCCGTATGAGTTTCAATACTCGTAATTTCTTTTTTGTTATGGCGGGTGAATTTTTTTCGTGAGCAAGTGTGTTATGGAGTACGAATGTTTTTCTTCCTTCGTATGAATCCGAATACCCCGTTGCCAAGTGTTGTATGGCGTACGAAAAGTTTTTCTTCCTCCGTATGAGTTCGAATCCTCGTCGTCAAGTGTTGTAGAGTACGAAAGGTTTTTCTTCCTCCGTATGAGTTCGAATCCCTCGTCGCCAAGTTGTTATGTAGTGGTTTCACAGTGGAGGCTTGTATATGTACTAAGTCGGTCCTAAAATAGGTTCGACGTACAAAACGTTAGGAACTTGATATAACAGGTAATGACACAGTAATCTAGTTGTGGTCGCTGATACTTTAATATCCGACTAACGGTCGTCCGACATCGACTGACTGACCAACTCACTGCGCGACTCAGCGACTGCTACTACTCCTACTTATTATAGGTGGGAGAGTCTATTAACTATAGAATAGGTGTGTTCCACTATAACAATTATTCGGACTACTGTCCTCATCTTTTTCGCCATAATTATTGCAACGTTTCGGCCGTTTTACGCTCCGGCTTTCTTCAGGTGGTTGGAATGCCGAACTGAAGCCTTTATTTCGCTCACTGTGGTAGACTGTTCTTGTTCCACGTGCCATGTTTTAATGGATGTCAGTTATCTTCTGTTAATTCCCCTCTCCAAGTTCTCCACTGCCTTAACCAGGTATTGATCTCACACTCTTTGTCGTTGCCCTTTGCATTTAAACTGTCGTTTTAAATTTCCAGTAGCACATTTCCATAAATTTCCTTTCTTCAAAGCTGAGCATATCCGCGATTATTACTTCTAGTGTTTGAAAAGAAATGAAAATTAAGTGAGGGATCTGCTTCTAAAGTTCGTATCCCATTTGAGGTGATACGTTGTGTAGAAGAGAAGACGACTTACCTTGTGTGGCAAAGCGAGCACATATACGCCTGGCGGGCAAAACGTGTGAATGGAAGGAAAAAGAAATATGGTCACACTGACACTTTAATTGAAGAAAGACACGGTCCCGCAGCTAGGAGAATTTGCGGGTGTGTTTGAGCGTATACAATTTTTTTTTTTTTTTTTTTGCGAGATCAGCTGGGCATAAAAACGCAACACGAGAGAGTATAGAAAGTTCGTTCTTGAACATGGTGCTGCTTGTACGGGGAGACTGTGTCAGTTGGAAAGATGACTTTGGTCAGTTTCACAGAACAAAACAACGATTGACACTATAGGAGTCCTTGTAGTTACAGTGTCTTTAACGAACCGGCTCTGGTTTTGTCCTATTTCCGGTCTGATTCTGCTGTACCATCTGCTTATCAGAAACTGTATAATTTTGTTATATGGCTCATTAGACTGATTGTTTGATGGAGTACACATTCGTTCTCACCTGGAATTAAGAAGACAAAAATAACGATTGACATTGCATTTCAGTTTGTTAAGATCAAAGTTGATTGGAAAGCAAGAGGCCGGAAGAGAGTTCCACAAACGATATGTATGACAGAAGAAGCGGATATCATAGAACTTACGGTGACATCTAGATATTCCAACTGTAAAATGATAAAAAAAATTCCGTCATGCCTGTACTACGCTTAAATTCATAGGGTCTAAATACTATAAAGGAAATGTCTTAAATGCCACTTAAGATTATCACATAGTCTTGCAAAACTGAATCAGTAAGCTGGCAGATCCTCATACGTCGAAACCGATGGGAGAGTCCATTATTGTTATATATATATATATATATATATATATATATATGCATATATATATATATATATATATATATATATATATATATATATATATATATATATATATATATGTGTGTGTGTGTGTGTGTGTGTGTGTGTGTGTGTGTGTGTGTGTGTTCCACCCTAGGATTTTTTTTTAAATTGGCCCAAAATGTTGTTGTTTGGTATTTAAATAAAAGAAAATCGTTATAAATGGTTAAAAATAAGTGAGACATGATTTTGTTCATTTGAAATTTTATTATAACAAAAAAGCAGAAAAGAAGCATTTTATGATGAAATTTTGCTCTCGTCAAAATATACTCCTTTAGCCTTGGTTACTGCAGCACAAATTTTTGGCATTCGTTGCAAATGTTTCGGAAACTATAACATTGATAATTGATCCCCTTTTCAATGTTTCAGTGACTCTAACAGTTCTTTAAAATTTTATTTCACTCTTTTGTGAAGATCATCCCATGCTAATTCAAAGGGTGGCTTTTCAAACTTTTGAACTGTGGTATATATATATATATATATATATATATATATATATATATATATATATATATATATATGAACTGTCACTGATAAAGAAATAGCACAAGGTATACAAATGCTGAATGTCTCGCGATTCCTGTCACCCAGGCACCGGACATATTGATGCCAAACGGAAATACATTCAAGACACGTGACTAAGCATTAGGTTCGCTGTAAGCAAGTAAGTAAATTAAATAAAAGGATCAGTGCATGTTTTCAAATATCAACATTTGTGCAGGCTATGAATATTTAAACGAACGTCTTTGGCGCTAATTAGCACCTCTGATCATGTTGTGCGAAGATGTCTTGGGTGGGAAGCTTGAATGATGGGCAACAGAGGTGTTGGGGTGTGCATATTGTGCTGAATTATTTTATTTTTTGTTTTTGTTTTCGTCAACTATCCTTTCACCATAAAGGAAGATGAGGTCGTGACAAGGAGAAGTTATAAGGTCGTTGGTGAGAAAATATATTAGCCTTATTCGGTTGTTAACTGACTGTCGAGATATTGTGGGTTTAAATATTCATGTGAGGCGCCAACGAGCGGAATCATTATCTCGGGTCATCTCTCGGGTTATCATTTATCTAAACATCCACTATCTTAGTATCTTCTATTTATTTATTTACTTACCATATTTATTCATGTATAAGTCGAGTTTTAAGACGTTCACACCTACCTTGGATGTTACATCGTTTATTATAATGGTTGTTTTTCTTTGAGTTATAAAACAGAATTTAAATAAACTTCACAAATTAGGTAGGTGAACTCTTTAGGAATTTAATTAAAGGATTATAGGTACAATAAATATCTCTTTGACATAATAATAACAATATTAAATAACACATGCAAAAGCAGCCTGAAGAAGGATGGGCACCGTGAAGTTATCTTGCTCTAAATTGCACAAGTTTCTCACTGCTTCTACGAGTTATGTTCAAAAATATTAAATAACACATGCAAAAGCAGTCGGAAGAGGGATGGGCGTCGTCAGGTTATTTTGCTCTTGACACATTCACTGCTTCTACGAACAATATAATATCAAATAGCACATGCAAATCTATTCAGTCATTCTGTTAATTAGCACACGTAATACACACATGGGCGATCATGTATCTTTCTTAAAGCCTACACCTGTATATTTTTGTGATTACATCATTTTTTAAGGACTAATACAATGTAGTAACCCCCAACAGTTTATGGTTTGATTTGAGTTTTTTTTTTTTTACGGCATAACAACCCATTGGGTTGATAAACCGTAAAACAATGCTGAAATTTAATGTTTTTTTTTTTAAATAAAATCTTGTATTTAAACAATACATTTCATTGTCTTTTGTAAAATCAATACAATATTTTTTTCTTTTTCATTACTATTGGCCCCGCCTGCATATAATTTTAGCATGTCCATTGTTATGAATAATCAAGAGTGGTCAGCCCTTCTTTTGTTACTCTCCTCTTTGAAACAGATATTTTTGTTTACTGGGACTATAAAACGACAATAGATGCGAATTTTGCATTCTCACTTGAATAAAGCTTTCTTAAAGCCTACACCTGCGTACTTTTGACATTACTAATAATATGTCGATTTATTTGAATACATTTTTATGTTTATACATTCTTTTTTATAGATACAAATATTTCAGTAAACGCTCTGTTTATAATAAACTGTATTAACAACTTTTACCGGCCTAAATGTCCGAGAAATTGTCATAGAAAATATGCGTCCTCCGACAGGAATCGAACCTGTATCCTATACGGAACCGTCATATAGCCTGACGTGCTTTTACGCATTTCGTCACAGAGGAGCGTTTCGGTTACCAAGGTTGATTTTGCTGTTTTTAAACTACAATTTTCCATGATTCTCTGACGTACCTTCATATCTGCTCGATGCATATCCAAATGTAAACAAATGACGTCACATATTATAAAATTTCCAAGAATTATTTTAAGACATTTTTTTTATGATTTTACATACTTTTTTATAGATAGAAATCTTTAAGTAAATACTCTGTTTATAATAAACAGTATTAACAACATTTACCGGCCTGAATGTCATAGAAAATATGCGTCCTCCGGTAAATGTTGCTAATACTGTCATGAAAGATTGTAGTTTAAAATCGACCTTACCAACTGAAATGCTACTCTGTGGCTCAGTCGGTAAAAGCACGTCAGACTTAATGTGGGTTCCGTATAGGATGCAGGTTCGATTCCTGTCGAGGGACGCATATTTTCTATGACAATTTCTCGGACATTCAGGCCGGTAAATGTTGTTTTATACTGTTTAGTATAAAAAGAGCATTTACTTAAATATGTGTATCTATAAAAAGAATGTATAAACATAAAAATGTTTTAAAATAATTGTCGGACTTTGTCCATTTCATAATGTGTGACGTCATTTGTTTACAGTTGGATACGCCATGAGCAGATATGAATGTACGTGAGAGATTCATGGAAGATTGAAGTTCAAATACAGTAAATTCGACCTTGCTAACCGAACGCTCCTCAAATCGGTAAAGGCACGTAAGCTAAATGACTGTTCCGTATAGGATACAGGTTCGAATCCTGTCGGTGGGCGAATATATTCTATGACAAATTTTCGGACATTCAGGCCGGTAAATGTTGTTAATACTGTTTATTATAAACAGAGCATTTACTTAAATATTTCTATCTATAAAAAGAATGTATAAATCTAAAAATGTATTAAAATAATTCTCGGACTTTGTCCATTTCATAATAGAGATTTATATAAATTTCTATATTAATTTATTTTATCCGACATTATTTCTTCTTACTATAAATGTTATCTGTAGTGGGTACCCCTATTTGAATTGCTATCTTTGTCGCAATGTCAATTTCCCTTTCTGTCTGACAATAATCCTTGTATTCTTGTATTTGGTTTATTTTGTCTTAAGGCATATCAACGCCTCAATAGGTTATTGTTATGGGGTCCTCCCCTTTTTCATATTAACGGACTCGACCAGAGTGTTACTTGGACTGCTGTCCTTAAATACCATGAGTCAGTCAGAATATATATATATATATATATATATATATAGATAGATAGATATATAGATAGATAGATAGAGAGAGAGTAGTGTGAGGTAACCGCTTATAGAAGTCAGTTACAAGCACGTAGACTAATATCAACGCCTTAATGGGTTATTTAATACCAACGAGATTTTTATTAATGGTAATATATATATATATTTTTTTTTTCAAAAAATATATTGCTAGTAAGGTTTTTTCTTTTTCAAAAATGTATTGGGAGTGATTTTTCCAAAAAATTATTGCTAGTCTTAAAACCTATTTTTAATATTTTAATAGTGTTTTGACCCCTTTGTGTGGGGGGGTAACTATTTGTCCATAGATTTGAACATGACATGTGTTACCACTCAGGGTAGAACTGGGAACTACAGTAATTAAGAGACGGTTCCATGCTCCTCAAAACCTCCTGATCAAAGGTCTTGGTATCGGATGTATTAGGTTGGTGCAAAAATAATGTCGTTTTCTCACATGTGAGAAAACGACATTATTTTTGCACCAACCTAATAGTTTATCGTCTTACCCATGACGTGATTTTAGTGATTACTATCACGGACTTACCAAAGATGAATACAAAGAAAAGCAACGCATTTTAAATACAGTGTAACCCGGATATAAGAGAGTTGTCGGGACAGGAGAATAAGTATCTTATATCCGGGTTTCTCTTATATCCGGGTTTGGTCTATTTTGTTTAGGTAACTATAGCTCTAATTTGGGAATAGATAAAATCTATCTTATATCCGGGTTTCTCTTATATCCGGCTCTCTTATATCCGGGTTACACTGATTTAAAAATCTTCTTTGAGATTAAATTTTGGCTTTATTTGCACGTTGAAAGAAAGAAAGAAAGAAAGAAAAATGTTTGTCCGCATTTGAATTAAATTTTTAAACAATTTTAAAACATTAGTGCGACCACACCTGACTCCACTCCTCGCTCCTCGATTATAGGCAAAAAACGAACACGTTTGTTAATCATTAAATTTACCGTATTTGACGGCATATAAGACGCACGTGTACTTAAGACGCAACCCAATTTCAGCAGGGCAAATCTAGAAAAATTAGCAATTAGTAAAATTATTAGTAAATGATACAGCCTAGGTTATATTTATGAGTTATTATTTTGGTTAAACAAGCCATGATTATAATTAAGTGAAAAATAATAGGAAAAAAGGACATGAGCCTATAAAAACTTGATTATATCTTTCAAATGATCTGTTCAACCAAATTCATGTAAACGTTTTATTGAAATAATTAGGAAATAAAAAATCTGATTTTATTTATACCAATGCAATCAGAAGTTATCACAAAAATTAATGAAACAAATATATTTTACGAATATATAACTTGAATTTATTGCATATAATTTTAGTGAAACAAATACTAATATTAAACGTGATGAAATTAATATAATGAATATTATCAAGGATAACATTTTTAATCTGCATCATAACCTTTTAAATAATGACAACATGTACATAAAAGTTACTGTAAAGTCTAAGCTAATATTAGGTTGGTGCAAAAATAATGACGGTTATTGTCGTATTTTTAACGTCAAAAACCGTCATTATTTTTGCACCAAACTAATAGTTGCCAGGTAGCTAATATCGGCTGACTATCGCGAATTTTAAACTTAGATAAGGCGTATAAGTCGCAGGTGAATTTTAAAAGATATTTTAGTAAAAAAAAAAAAAGTGCACCTTATATACCGTCATACGGTACTTAAATTACTTTGAAACAATTCTCCATGACAAATATTGGATTTTTAAATGATTTTTAAAATTAGTGTTTTTATTTTTTGTTTATAATGGAGATTCGATGAAAGATCGTGACGTAATGTTTACTTTTTGCCCAAAAAATCAGTTCATCGGAACAATTTCCCTGAAAATATTTATAGAACAGGCGCAGAAAAATTACGATAATTAGTAACGTGTTGAAAGTATTTCTATCTCTTAGCATTTGTTTTTATTAAATGTTTTGAAATCTCCTCTTTCTTGTTATATATATATATATATATATATATATATATGAAAAAATATAGTCTTAAGATGTGCTATATTTACGATATAAAGTGCTCAATATGAGAGATGGAGCGTGTGTAAATATAAAAGTGGACATTGAAGTCAATATTTAGAGGCGTCAGGCTGTTTCATGCTAGACGCAAACGTCAAGCCATTGCATAAAAACTGTCGAATGGTCCTTTTGTGCGAGCAATTTCGTCTATACATTTAGCCATTTTCAAAGTTGAAATACATTAGCAGTTAACATTTATATAATGTTTTCATTATCAAAGCAAGATCAAGATACTGTGTCTATGTTCATGCATTCTGCAATGAACTATTTCTTGTTAACA
>OZ010598.1:81748482-81783482 GCA_963932145.1 Acanthosepion lycidas | reverse complement strand
TGCTACCTCATCGATAACAACTCACCAGTTCGCCATTACGATCTCTCGAGTTTGCCGAAACTTCTCGTCAGTGGGAGAGGTCGATGGGCTTCCTGGTCTTTCTTTGTACGTTCGGACTCTTTGAAACTCTTTGATCCGCCTCTGTGCAGCAGTGTACTGTCGGTGTAATGTGTCAAAAGCCTGCGATGAATTTCTGAATGCAATAAATGCTGCCTAAACATACTATATATATATATATATATATATATATATATATATATATATATATATATATATATATATATATATATATATATTCATACACGTTTCATTAAATAATATAGACAAGTGTTGTCTATTTATTTTATGTAAATTTCTTTCGTAACTTCTGATAAGTTTAATAACATTATCGTTGAAAGAAGAAAGAAATTCACAGTAGTGATCCATATTTTTTAATACAATCTAAGCTTTCGGCTTACTTAAGCCATTATCAAAGATGTCAATTACAACATATTAAACAATATACGGACACGACAGTGATGATAGTCTGTCAATGTTTAATTCCAAGTATTGATAGTATTGTGGGCTGCTGGATCATGTAATTTATATTGTGTGTATTTAGGCAGCATCTTTTCATTCATACACGTTTCATTAAATAATATAGACAAGTGTTGTCTATTTATTTTATGTAAATTTTTTTCGTAACTTATGATAAGTTTAATAACATTATCGTTGAAAGAAGAAAGAAATTCACAGCAGTGATCCATATTTTTTTAATACAATCTAACCTTTCTTCTTTCAACGATAATGTTATTAAACTTATCAGAAGTTACGAAAAAACTTATATATACAATATATATATATATATAGATACCATTGATTATAAAGGGAACGGAATTCGGTTCATTGAAGCTGAGATAAAGAATTTTACAACTAAAATAGAAGACAATAGACACATTGTTTCAAGACTTTTGTCTTTTTGCATCTCGCTATTACAACTTTCTAAAAATTGCCGTCTTTTTTTACGTCACGGATAACTAGTAATAATAATAATAATACGAATCAGTAACACCTAGGTAAACATTAGTAGAACAACCTATTTTAAGGTGAGCAGAAAGTGCTCAATAGGGAACTTTGTTAATTTTTTTTGATAATGTTCTTACAATACAAGGCCCAAGAGCCACTCAAGGTAGAGGTTTATGTTTGGTGTTGAATGAGCGCAAGAAAGGGTCAAAAGTGAATTTCTTTGGGCTATGAAGGAAAGATAACGGCGAACTGTAGATTTGAAGAGGTCAAAATTGTTGTGATTTAGAAAACGTAAGCGAAGCAGTAGACTCTAGAAGGGACCAGAAACCTAATTCTAGGAAAAAAGGATAAACTTCTACGCCTTTTCAAAAGAGGTGGGGATGCGTGAAACGGCCGATCTGTGAAATAAAGTGTCCGTATTTTCAAAATTAATCGACTGAATTTCCACTCTTTATTTTTTTTCCTGTCTGTCAAAACAAACCTTTAAACTATTATTTTTTCGATGTTTCCCTTAATTCAGTATATCCTGTGAGTGTTTAGTTCTCTAAGCGCTCTTTCCTCATTTGATCAATAAATTTCAAGTTTTTGTTTCTGATTGTAAATATCAGCTTCTATTTTCCTTAAAATGTCCTCATTACTCACCTGTCCTCTTTACGATATTGTTAACCTTTGACAATAGAACCATATTTCTATCGCTTGAAGTCTTCTTCACTTATTAAGCGTTTCACTGTCATATAAGAGATTAGGTATTACGTAGCAGTTCTAGTCTCTTTTCTTTGTTTCTAATGATATTTTCTTATCTCTTAATACGTGGCTTACTTTCTGGAAGACATTTTTCGCTATTCTCCCCTCTTCGGTTGCACTGTGGCACTTTATTGATGCGACACAACACACTTTTAAAAAATAATATTTACCTTGTATAAGGATCAAAATTAAACAAAGTAAAGGGTTACCTAGTAAGAGGCACGCTTTATGGGGATATGTGGAGAAAAGAACGGTTAACCCTAAACTTGTAGCGATCGGTGAATCCTCCTCTTGGGAGTCGATTACACGGAACAGTGATTCGCAGGAAGAAGCTACTCGAGTGGAACTTACGCCTCACCAATGAAATACGAAGGTAATGAAGGTGTTTTGCTATAATGCGAGGATCATGCCGTGTCCTAGGCATGAAGGTTAGCACTGGTGGAACTATGGAATGTTGTTCGTCTCCATGCATCTAGCGGTAGAGCAGTGTGAAGCTTTCGACGTTTCGTCTGTGGGAAAGTGGTTGTAGGGTGGAAAATAATTTGTCACCCACGAGGACACATTTGAACTATATCGTGACTGGAAAGTGAGGAGTGTGTAGATCCTGTCCATATATGACAGCAGGACTTGATTTTCCGCCTAATCTGCTTTTTGCAAACGTAGAGGATGGCATTACTAACACGGCACAAGGAACCGATCAGTTTTCCAATACCTTTAGCGATGGATCGTATGTACGAGAACCAGTTGATGTCTGGGGTGAGTTTAAGACTCACTGGAACGGGGCCTCTCTGAGGAAACGCCAGTTCATCGTGATGGGTGGAAGTTCTGGGTCTGCTCGGTGTTAATATAGCATCACTAGTTTTGCTTACGAGGCATTGAATATAATCAGCCAGTTTACCACCACTAAGCTTTTAAAGCTAGATTCCAAAAGAGATCTGCTGCCAACCTCTGGTTATCTAGAATATTTTTAGGCACACCCATATGCCGTTGTATCATCAGCATAGATATTCACAACTGATCGGTGTATTCTCTCAGGCAGATCATTTATGTAAAACTAGCAGCATGGCCAGGCGTTTCCCGTGCTTGATTAAAAAATCGTACGACTCATACAGCAATTGCTATCACTTGACTTAAAATATTTTTGCCCTTCCTTGCTTTTAAAGGAGTGCCCTTTGCCGTGCTGATGTTGCTACATGCCTTACTTCTTGCCTATCTGACACTGCGAATTTTTTCTAAGCTCTATACTAAACATTAAATCTGTTACGAAAAAAGAACTAAACAAAATGAACACAAAACGAGCAGCTTTAAAAAAGGACTCGTAACTGGAAAAACAGAATTAAAAAAGAATGTTAACAACAAATACTTTTTCATATCTAACCCAGTTCTGCGGAATCAGAATCAACGTTGAGTTCAAGCAAGCGAATGAGCCAATTGGAGTAAAGTGACAAGCAGATTTAAATTTAGTCCCACTTGTGACGATTGCAGCTATCGATTTTCTTTGCATACTAGCATGCTAGTTAACATTCGTGTCAGTCAGCTGTTGACTCTCACGCTGGCCAGTAGAATCTTCCTGCCTTTTCGTGATAGCCAGCTATAGGCTTTCACTCTGGCCAGTAGAAAATGTCCGCAAACTACATGAAAACTGCCGTAGAAGCATGAAAAAATCGATTATTCCGCTATCGATGGGAATTGGGAAATGGAAAGTCGGTATTGGCCTTCCGGCTAACTTGGAGCATGTGCATGTAAATTTTGGTGCAAATCCGTCGAAAATTGCGTCCGTGCACTCGTTACACACACACACACACACACACACACACACACTGCCTTTTATAGATAGTGATAGACAGAGGGTTAGACCGAGAAGCGGCCCCAGGGGGATGCCTGCGTTGATCGTTTAGGTGTTAACATCTACCTTCAGGGACCTACCCTTTAGGTAGGACTTGGCAACTAAAAAGACTCTTCCAGTGATTCCACAGACACACTACTCCACCCGCATGATTTTGACGTCTACATAGGTCTAACGCTACATTTTTTCTGAGAGCCACACATACTATCTTTTCTTCTGAATAAATAAACGGCAAATTCTGTCTGTCCGTCTGTGTGTCTGATACCCCCTCTAATTAGGGCCACGCTTGTTCTACATTCTCATATTATACTGTTTTGGAATCAGGATGATCCTTTGTTTGAAAATTTTCCCTTCACCTGGTGCTTGAAGATTCAGCATTGAAATATTGTCCGGAGAAGGCGGGAACGGTAAAAAATTCAAATTAAAAAAAAAAAAAATGAAAAAATTAGTGGTTTTAAAAGTTTTAAAATCTATATTGAGTTTAAAATAACACTAATCTTTGCTAATTTTAAAAATGTCTGTTTTATATTCAGTTTATAATATCTCCATTTT
This sequence comes from Acanthosepion lycidas, assembly GCA_963932145.1. NCBI lineage: Eukaryota > Metazoa > Mollusca > Cephalopoda > Sepiida > Sepiidae > Acanthosepion > Acanthosepion lycidas. The sequence continues at coordinate 81,779,335 of OZ010598.1, read as the reverse complement.
ATTTCTTCAAAATGCCAAGGAGTCAAAGGTAAAGTAATAGGTTTCGTGAAATGATAATTTGAAGTTCCGCAGAGATTGTTATTAGGTTGGTCCAAAAATAATATCGTTTTCTTACATAGTAACATATGTGAGAAAACGACATTATTTTTGCAACAACCTAATATCTGAAGAACTAGGCTCAATTGAACTTCCACGGAGTTTGTGATTTGAAGAACTCTCTTTTTCGCCCGAATTGGAATTTCGTTACAAATTGGTCTTTTAGCGGAAATTGGATTTATAGTTTGAATCAGAATTAAAGTGAGGTTTTTGAAGCTTCGTGGAGTGAACAGAGGAATTAAAAGTTATTTCTTCAAAAATTGTCATTGCTGTTTACTAAGCTGGACCAGAGGTCTAGTTCGCTTTGGGCTGTAGGCCCAATTAGTCCTCCGCAGGAGTTAACTTATTAAGCTAGTAATTTAATAAGTTAATAATGAGTTAACAGATATTCCTTTCTTCTGGCTTTCCTTTACTACCATATGTTAAAGTCCTTTCAATTTACCTTTCGGGTCTTCTACGCAGTTTTATAAAGTGTATTTTATGCTGATAATATATCTTACTAGATATTCTAGATTTCTTAAAACTGCCCCCCACTATATGGATTAAAAATCCAGTGCGAAGACTTACCCTTTCTTTATCTCTCGTTCTATCAAGTTGGTACTGAAAAAAAATATTATGTTAAAATTTGATTTTTCTCTGTTTTTTATCATTCCTCTTTTTCAAGTGTAAAGTTCCTGCATAACTTAGGCGGTTATGAATCTCCACAGTTTCCTTTTAATATTATATCTTTAAAATGAGCATTGCCACGATTGATCTTGAGTAAAAAAAAATATTGCAATGGTTCCTTTCTTGTAGACTGGTTGCCATCTAAGGTTAGAGAGTGTATTGTCTTCTGTTATTTAACTCAACGCTGGAGGGAGAACAGGTGGATTCATGCCTTTCTCAAACGTACAGCTTTTTAATAGCAAATTTGGTAAGTCCAAAAAAGTCAGATTTGCAGATGATCTCGAAAATGACCTCTAATCCGTTGTTAAATGGGGCAAGAAGTGGCTTGTTAATTTTAAGTCCTCTAAAACCAATCAAAAATCCCTTCGTACTTTCCAAGAGCATGGCTGATGCTAAAATCCAGGATATCATCTCACTGCGACTTCTTCGTGTCGCGTTTTCCACTGACATGAAGTGGATCGATTATATTGAATCAGTTGCTAGGTCTGCTGCTAGGAAAGTTGGTTCACTGTGTTGTGCTAAACAATTTATCTCGGCAGAAAATATCCTGCACATTTATAAGTTTACAATTCGACCGTGCATCGGACATTGCTGCGATATTTGGTTTGGTGATTCTGCTGTACATCTAAAGATTCTTGACAAAATCCAAAGACGAGTCTGCAATGTTGTCTCTCCTGATCTGGCATCTTGGCTTCAGTTACATTCCAGTTTTGACCCCGCATTAAAAAACGGCCTTCTGACTCATCTCGAGTAGGTAAGAATATTTTTAGGTACACCCATATGCCGTTGTATCATCAGCACAGATATTCACAACTGATCGGTGTATACTCTTTGGCAGATCATTTATGTAAAGTAGAGAGAGGGTTGGACCGAGAAGCGGCCACAGGGGGATGCCTGCGTTGATCGTTTAGGTGTTAACATCTGCCTTCAGGTAGGACTTGGCAGCTAAAAAGTCTCTTCCAGTGATTCCATAGACACACTACCCCACCAGCTTGATTTTGACGTCATCAATGCATAGGTCTAGACCTACAATTTTCCTGACAACCACACATACTGTCTTTTTCTTCTGAATAAATAAACGGCAAATTCTGTCTGTCGGTCTGTGTGTCTGATACCCCTCTAATTAGGGCCACGCTTGTTCTACATACACATATTATACTGTTTTGGGATCAGGATGATCCTGGGATTGAAAATTTTCCCTTCATCAAGTGCTTGAAGATTCAGCATTGAAATTTGTGTTTTGCTTCGGCAATTAGTTGGAGATTCGTCTTAAGCTGTGCTGGTCGAACTCTCTGCTTTTGGGCAGAGAGGAACCCAGACAAGGCTATGCCGAAGAACAGAGTCGCATCTGGGGTGGCAGACAGTTACTCGACTCCGTTTTTTACGGGGTCTACGGGCAATTTTTGCCAGAGACTACGGGCTCAGTTTTGACCCCGCATTAAAACCGACCTTGTGTCACATCCTGCCACGAGGGGTGGCGGGAGGTAAATATCCTTGCTTCGGGAATTACTAGCCTGCCAATGATTCCCTGTTTTCACTAGTGTATTCTCTTTTACAATAAACCTCTCTTTCTTCAATAGAGTACCACATTTGTCTGTCTGTAACCTCTTTTAATACCATGTATTGTAAGCTAGGATGTGCGGGTGGTGTAATGAATAATGACACGGGGTTTTTAATCGGAGAAACTCTTTCTAATTCCAGTTGGGTTCGTTATATTCACTTACGAGCATATACCCTTGGGAAAGGTATGTATCCACTTCTTTTGCCTCCAGCTATGGGTTAATCAATAAGACTTTTATCAATAAATCCTTATTATCTCTAAAAATAAATATTCTCAAAATCTAAGCCTACTGAAGAGATAATCCTATATATGCGGGTTTACGTCCATATCACATTGAAACACGCACCGAAGTTAAGCAATGTTGAACTTGGTCAGTATCAAGATCAGTGATCGCATGAGAACACCAGGCACTGTAAGATTGAATGTACGAGTGCGAATACATAGGGAAAGGTTGAATTCATCTCATTTCCATTCAGTTAATCATTAAGAATTGTATCACTATATCATTTTTTATCATATTATCACAAAAAAAGAAAAGAAAAAAAAAAAAAAACATTGTCAGAGTCTAAAATAATTTCTGGCTTTAAATAACCTGAAAATGTTGATAAACTCTAAAAAAACAAACAAAAAAACGGATCAATCAATCAACGTATTACAAAACTGGCAGATAGGTTTCGCAACATTACTGTTGAAATTGTGTTGTATCACGTGTTTTCGGGATAACAGAGGGAAATAAATAAGGAATAGAAACTCGTAGGTAAGTAATGAAATACAAGGTTTACTACACGAAGATACAATTAGCAATTAACCTAATGCTGACTCTCCTCAACGCCACTTAAATCCGCTTATTTAAATAATAGATAATAGAGAGAAATCATAAGCAAGACAAACTCGTAGGTAAGTAATATAAGATGAAAATAGAAGGTTTTGTACACGAAGGTACGCTTAGCAATTGACCTAATGCTAACTCTCCTCAACTCTGCTTATTTACATAAACGAGTTCTCCCCCAGTACCTTTCACACAAACACTGGTGTTCCCAAGGCTCTATCCTGGGTCCTACACTGTTTCTGATCTTCATGAACGATCTTTCTGATGCCAACAACTCCCAAGTTGGCATCTATGCTGGCGAAACTACTATTTACTCTTGCCTATGTTGGCTATGGGAAAGGAAGAAGGTATTTTTTTATCTTTTATTTTTTTTGCAACGTGTGCAGTATTGGGCAGTGGTAAGTCAAAACGGAAGGCTAATGCAACATTGAAAGGCAACGGATTTTGAGCGTTACAAGGTGTTGTATCTCGGGTTTTCAAGATAACAAAGGGAAATAAATAAGAAGACATATTTGTAGGTAAGTAATGAAATAGCAGGTTTTTACACAAAGGTACGCTTAACAATTGACCTCATGCTAACTCTCCTCAACTCCACTTCGTTTGTTTACAAAAATGGGAGATTCCATTCAATTATCTCTATCTATAAAAGGCAGGATGTGTGTGTGTGTGTGTGTGTGTGTGTGTGTGTTTGTGTGTGTGTGTGTGTGTGTATGTGTAACGAATGCACGGCTGCAATTTTCGACGGATTTGCACCAAAATCTACATGCACATGCTCCAAGTTAGCGAGAAGGCCAAGACCGACGTTGCATTTCCCAACTCCCATCGATAGTGGAAATAATCGATTTTTTCATGCTTCTACGGCAGTTTTCATGTAGTTTGCGGAAATTTTCTACTGGCCAGAGTGAGAGCCTATAGCTGGCTATCACGAATAGGCAGGAAGATTCTATTGGCCAGCGTGAGAGTCAACAGCTGACTGACACGAATGTTAACTAGCATGCTAGCATGCAAAAAATATCGATAGCTGCATTCGTCACAGGTGGGAAAAATTTAAATCTGCTTGGCACTTTACTCCAATTGGCTCATTCGCTTGCTTAAACTCAACGTTGATTCTGATTCCGCAGAACTGGGTTTGAGGTGAAAAAGTATTTGTTGTTAACATTCTTTTTTCATTCAGTTTTTCCAGTTACGAGTCCTTTTTTAAAGCTGATCATTTTGTGTTCATTTTGTTTAGTTCTTTTTTCGTAACAGATTTAATGTTTAGTATAGAGATTAGAAAAAATTCGCAGTGTGAGATAGGCAAGAAGTAAGGCATGTAGCAGCATCAGCACGGCAAAGAGCACTCTTTTAAAGGCAAGGAAGGGCAAAAATATTTTAAGTCAAGTGATAGCGATTGCTGTATGAGTCGTACGATTTTTTAATCAAGCACGAGCAACGCCGGGCCATGTTGATTTTTTATTGTCTTGATTGCAATGATTTTATTTAATGGTTTAAAAGTAATACAAACTGTCTCCAGTGGGATTTGCTCCCGGTTCTCCTATGTCATTTTCCGCTCTCATCTCTATAACTTTAGCAGTCATCCCTAAGCAAACACTCATCTATATGAAATAGGGAGATCTAAAATGAACAAACTCTCACCATATTTTTTTGCTGTAGTTATTAGTTTATTTACAGTATTCGGACTGTTGTCCTCACCTTTATTGCCATATTCACGACGTTTCGGACTTCTTCAGATGACTGGAATTTCGAACTGAAGCCATTATTTCGTCCACCAAAGTAGTTTGTTCTAGTTCCACGTGTCATACCTCTCCCGTGTGTTTCGGTTATCTTCCTTTAATTCAACGCTCCAAGTTTTATTTTTTTATTTTTTTTTTTTATTTTTTTTTTATTTTTTTTTTGATGAGGGCAACAGTCCGACCAATGTAATATAGATCCCGAAGAAAGCCGTAACGTATAACGGGTGACACGTCGTTAATATGACAATAAAGATGAGGGCAGAAGTCTGAAGATTGTAAATAATGTAAGTAATTACAATACCTCTTCTCAGAAATATAGATAGTTCCTGAAGAAGGCCGGAGTGTACAACGGTCGAAACATCGTGAATATGACAATAAAGATAAGGACAAAAGTCCGAACAATGTAAATAATATAAATAATTACAATACCTCATCTCAAAAATACCGACAGTTGTTGATTATTTTTTATTGCTGATAAAACTTTTGCATTTTATTTAAAACCAGAAAATATTTTCAGATTGTAAGATTCTTTTGTAGATAATACAGTGTAACCCGGATATAAGAGAGTTGTCGGGACCGGATAAGAAGTCTTTTATATCCGGGTTTCTCTTATATCCGGGTTTGGTTTAATTTATATACATTAACACAGGCTCTAATTTGGGACCAGAGAAAATCTCTTATATCCGGGTTTCTCTTATATCCAGGTCTCTTATATCCGGGTTACACTGTAATTATTTAATGACACAAATCCTACTAATTAGCCCATAGCTGAGGGGACGCATACCTTTCCAAAGGGTATTTGCGCGTGTGTGAATATCACGAACAGCAGTGGAATTGAAACTCGGCTCCCACGTTTCCAATTCCGGGTCGTTATCCTTTGCACCACCTGCACATCCATGCACCTGGTATTTCAAACGGTCACCCCTCTAGGTACTGACCAAGTTCAACGTTGCTTAACTTCCTTGATCGTACGATAACTGGTGTTTTAGTAGTTGTAGTAGGAAAAGTTTCAAAGTCCATCGTAATGATAATTGCGCACGAGGTCGTTTACAAAATAAAAGCCGCGAGTCAATGCTTAGGAGTTGGGTGGTAGTTGGCAATTGTTAGAAGGTGGATAGGCTGCGGGTTGAAACCGTCGTGTGTCATGTCTCATGATTGGCTTAACATCAGGGAAGCCGTCATCTGTCAAAAGTCACACTTAAGCTGTGAATAAGTCCATTGAAATGAGAAGAAAATCGCGCCTCTTAAGAACGCTTGTCTAACGAAATGATAGAGACGCGGGCAAAATAGAAGACGCAACGAAGAAAGACAACAGCATGGCGGTAGGAGGACAAGAAACAAGTAAGAAGTGGAGGGTAGATGACTTCGATGGTTGGGCGTGGAGGAAAGAGATTTGAGAAAATGTTTTTAAGTGTGGGAAGTAAACAGAGAAAGAGCGCGTGGAATAAAAATAGATTATGTAGCGGCATCATTCTTTGGCAGGAAACGTTTATTTAGAAGAAACGGATAATGGGCCAGAGGTTAATTTGTGAGTAACTGATAGATAGATAGATAGATAGATAGATAGATAGATAGATAGATAGATAGATAGATAGATATAAAAAGAGAAAGAGAGAGATATGTAGAAATTGAGGTAGACAGATAGATATAGAACGAAAGAGATAGATAGATAGATAGATAGATAGATAGATAGATAGATAGATATAAAAAGAGAAAGAGAGAGATATGTAGAAATTGAGGCAGACAGATAGATATAGAACGAAAGAGATAGATAGATAGATAGATAGATAGATAGATAGATAGATATGAACAGATTAAAATATACAAATAAATATGAACAGACTTAGATAGATAGATAGATAGATAGATAGATAGATATAAAAAGAGAAAGAGAGAGATATGTAGAAATTGAGGCAGACAGATAGATATAGAACGAAAGAGATAGATAGATAGATAGATAGATAGATAGATAGATAGATAAAAATATACAAATAAATATGAACTGACTTAAATAGATAGATAGATAGATAGATATGGACAGATTTAAATATACAGATAAATAAATATGAATAGATTTAGATAGATAGATATGTGAAAAGTAAGATAGAAAGATAAAGAGATAGACAGACTTGAACAAATCGACATAGATATGCATGAGACGAGATAGACAGAAACAAAAACAGATAGATAGATAGATAGATAGATAGATAGATAAATAGATGAAGTAGAAGTGACCTGATAGATAGATAGATAGATAGATAGATATTAAAACCTGACAAATATACAGAGAAATATATATAAGACGATAACAGAAAGTCACATAAAACTGAAATCAAAATAGTTATATATATATATATATATATATATATATATATATATATATATAGTTAAATAGTTATATATATATATATATATATATATATATATATATATATATATATATATATATATATATATATATATATATATATATATATATATATAAGCGCTTCATTCTCGTTCGGACTTCTACAAATATATATGTTCTAGCTTCAGTTTCGTACTTGAAACGCAAATAACAGTCATTTTCAGATGAATTTTTTAATCCGACATTTATTCTTATTACTCTAAACGTTATTTTTAATCGGCCACGTATTTGAAATTCTCTCCCTGTGTCTTTTTTTTTATTTTTTCATTTTTTTTAAACAGTAATATTAATATCCCACCAATTTTGTAAATAAAATATATGTTCGATTCCTGTTGGGGGGCAAATATAGTTTGTAAAGATAATGGTGGATGTTTTATTTCTAAAATTGCCAGATTTTTGTTAGTTCAACGTTATTTTTAGTGAATATTTGTATTTGAGTAGACGCCCTGTTTATTTACTAAATAGTACATTTATTTCTTTTAGTCTACCGGCCTGAATATTCAGGATTCGAATCTGCGTTGCCCAAGGGATGACCATCATTCCATCTGACGTGATTTTGAGGTGCTTTGACCTCTCGGCTACAGAGTGCATCGATGAACAATGACGCTGAATAGTCCCTTTAAACAAAGATTTTTCTCTGGCACGTGAAATAACCATATATCGTTTGGAGACAAAACTGACCGGTTAAATCTATTTCAAGAGGTAGAGGAAAAATCTGTTTTTAAAGGCATATATATATATATATATATATATATATATATATATATATATATATATATATATATATATATATATATATATATATTTGTGTGTGTGTGAAATGGATGTATATGTATATATATATATATATATATATATATATATATATATGCACACAAAAATGTATGTACATATAAATATAAATCTTTATATGCACATTTATATATATATATAAATATATATATTTATATTTGTATATATATATATAAATGTGCATATAAATATTTATATTTGTAAATATAACGATATATAAAACGATATATAATTTTACGATATATATATTATAATTTATATATACAGGCATATATATATATATATATATATATATATATATATATATATTAGGAAAAATATAACAAACTGTATTTTTTTATGATTCGATGAAATATATATATATATAAAAGATATATATATATATAAAAGATATATATATATATATATATATATATATATATATATATATATATATATATATATATTTGATCGAGTCACATATATATGAAAGATACATATATATATATATATATATATATATATATATATATATATATATATATATAAATAACAAACTGGAAATTTTTTGTGACTCCATGAAAGATATATATATATATATAATTTTCATCGAGTCACAAAAAAAATTCCAGCTTGTTATATTTTTTTCCAAAATACTGTTTGTTGATATATAAAGTTATACAAAATTATATATATATATATATATATATATATATATATATATATATATATATATATATATATATATATATATATATATATATATATATATATATATATATATATATATATGTCATTAGATATAATAACTTTAAATACTCGTGTAACATCCACACATGTATTTCAAAATTTTTCTCTCACTCATCGGGACTTTCGTCAAGTTGGTTTGTTGATTTTGTTTGGTGGCATATCAACACCTCCATGCGTTATTTAATGCCGAAATTTAAATATTTTGTACATAATTTTATACTTTCAGGGTAAAGGTATTTTTTTCGATATATATTTTGTAGATCATTATTTTTATATATTTAAAATTTTGCATTGATTGTCATTTTGTTATGAAAATGTACTCAATGTCATTTTAGTTTAAAAATCTATTAATGTTTCTTTAGGGATTTTGCCGATATTTGGGGACGGTAACAGTTGCTATCAACCCAAGTCCGGGAGGACGTGGGAATAATAGTATTTAAGAGGTGTTTCCAAGCTCCTCAGATCTTTCAATTTCCCGATCAGAGGCATTGCTGCCGATTGTAGTTTATCGTCATACCTAGGACTTGTCTTTCGACAAGAATGATTACAATGGTCAGAGAAAATCTGTTTTATTATTATATAAGCGTTATGTACGCGCTAACTTAAATTTAAATTTTACTGTTACAACTCTAGAAAGTAAATAATCATATTCTGTTTGTATCTTTGAATTTAAATTCATAATTTACATTTAAGATATTTTGAGACAGGAGGCACATTGTATTAATGAATAGCGGATAGATTAATTCATATTGTATGTACTCATTGGGGATCGTTTTAATTTGTTGTTTTATCAACGTACGACGATTTGTACATATGGCGACTATTTAGGTTTTTTCATTGAGAGAATGAGGTATTATGTTGGTTTTAGTAAGAGAGTTTAGTAAGAACGTGTTCTTTTGGTGTTAGGAATATTTTTTGTATGCTTGGGTCAGTGCTTGTGGATAGCTAAGTTTAAAATTAAGACAGATGAAGACCGTACTTTTCCCTATCCCCTTTTTAAGGCCTTGTGTCACATTTTCTGCATATTTCACAGAAATAAATATTGTAATGGATAGCTGGTCGGATTGTGGAATCAGTAGAGCCGAGTCTGAATTCCAGTCGGAAACATTATATGCTCTTAGTGCTAATACCCTTGGGAAATGTATGAATTCTCTATGGGTATATAACAAGACAGAATGGGTTCTATGGTCTTGGGTGGCAACCGGTCTAGAAAGACAAACTTTCTGAGTGTTGGGATCCGGGATTTCTACTGTGGCTGACGATTTGTAATTATTTTTTTTCTTATTTCCTTTATTATGTATATTATGGTTATTATATATATTTAAAGTTATATATCGATTTTTTTTTTCTTTCACTTTTTTCCACAGTTGCCGGATTTTTTCCTGTATTAATGCTTAATGTTTCCCTTTTATCACTCCTGTCTATGACAAACCTTGCACTCTATAGGATATACGTATATAAATATTTATATATTTTACGTTTTTTTAGAACGTAATGAACAATTAAAAATTAACTGTTTTTTTCAATATATAAAATGTTAGGTAAAGAAAAATACTAATAAACAGGACGAATAAATAAACAGTCGATCATAAATAAACAAACACAAATATGAAAAAGATTGTTTATTTAAAAAAAAAAGTATTGCAGAAAGAAAAAAAATATAAAGGAGAGACAGGCCGCCCCTTTAAGATAAGGTTTCAAGAACACCAGAAAGTTGTAACACGAAGGGAAGTGGAAAAATCAGGCGTGGCTGACCACATATGGAGAGAGAAGGGAGGTCGCCGCCCATTGTGGGATCAGGTTGAGATCATAGACAAGGAACACCATTGGAAAATTCGGAATCATACATACGACCATATATATATATATATATATATTATGAGCCGACCAAGCATAGAAATGAACATAATATGGGAACCAGTAATAATTAGTGCCAGAGAAAAGTGATAACAACAAAAGATGCAATATGAGCTCTGGTAAAAACATGTGATGATAACAGCAAAAAACTGCAATATGAGCACTGGTAAAAATGGTTGCTGAAGATTAGGTTTATAATAACCAGAAATTCATACACAGAATGTCTTCATGGCACAGTGGATAAAGGCGTTGGTGAGATCCAGTGACAGGACCCAAAGTGTGTGAGTTCAATACCCGGTTAAGGCAGTGTAGAACATTTAGAGGAAAATTAACAGGAGATAACTGATAACTGACATTCATTAAACATGGTACGTTGATCTAAAACATTCTACCCCAGTGAGCGAAATAAAGGGTTAAGTTCAAGATTCCAATCACCTGAAGAAGGCCGAAGCGTACAACGGACGAAAGGTTGTAATAAATATGGCAACAATGATGAGGACAATAGTCCGAATGCTGTGCTGTAAATAATGTATATAATACCTCATCTCAGAAATATAGACAGATAATATATATATATATATATATATATATATATATTTAAAAATATGATTCCAACACGGTACATAAGAGTTCTCATGTTTCAAAACAAGAGCTGAAAACTTCAATATAATTATTTGAATTAAAGTAAGCTCTGTTCCATCTTCAAGTGAAATTTTTTTGGAATAACTTATTTCTGAAATTTACGTGTTTTAATAGCAGATTCATTATTGAAATAAAAATTACCATGGTAACGGCCAGCGCGATTGTTCATATAAAGAGGAGGCGCAGGGTGTTAATAATTTGTATCAGTATACAGTTACATTCATAGGCGTCAAGTCAGGGTAAGGTTGGGGTGTCTAAATTTAAAACGGAAGATGATTTTCGTCTAGTCTGGTTTACGTGTCTATGGAGATTTATTTATTTTTTATTTTATTTTTTCTGAAAGGGTTTTGTGTATATAAAAAAAAACTGCCGAAACATTTGTTTTTTGACTTCATAAAGGCTTATCTTTTTTGTAGGGTATGTAAGCTATTTATTAGGACTATGGATTTAAAAAAAAATTATGCTAATTATTCAATGCAAAGATTTGATGATGTCGGAAAACCGTTAAAACATGTCTAATGTTTAATAGATTTTTATTATTTAGAAACTTAATAATGTGTAGTTTCTCGTGTAGGCATAATAAAGGGTCATCCCAAGCTTTACAAGTCCTAGTTTTGTTTATAATTTTCCATTTTAATATTTTCATATATATATATATATATATATATATATAAGCCTAACATACTCGGAGATTATGAAGTCATTATTTAACATAGAATGAAATCATCTAAACTGGCTTTTTAACAGAACTAACACCTAAACTCACAATTGATAAAAAAATGAAGGTGAGTAAAAAATGCAGGCTTGATAAATGTAAATTTAGGTAAGCAAAAACTGGAAGTGAAAACAAAACAATCTTTAGGTTAGTTGTAAAAAACAAATAAATACAAAGACAGGAAAAACACAGCAACTGTGAAAAAAGTTGAAAGAAATAACAATTAACAATACATATATAAGTTCAAATAAATATAATAACTATAATAAGTATATATATTAAATGAGACAAAATAAAATACAAATTGCAAATCGTCAGTCAGTTCTGTGCCACACGTGATACACGCTTGGGCGAATCTATCCAAGAACTATTAAGACAAAAAAAAACGCGATTTTCTAAGCGTAGCTCAGATGTGGCACAAGGCCGAAAGTATGAGACACCCAGTGAGGATCGAACTCACTCGTAACTGTTCTAGCGAGACAAACTTGCTAAACATTACACCACCTCGTGGTATTTTATACTTACCTGGCATATGTTAGAGGGTATCCCCCAGACAAAGCTCTGCCTATTGGCAGAGTCTCATCTCAGGAAACTAACTCCGTTTTTACGTGGTCTATAGGCAAGTTTTGCTCAAGCCTACGGTCTCGGATACCCCACTTTAAAACTCGGCCTTTTGCCACATCTTGTAGCGTGGGGAAGAGGGTAAATAATTATTAGTACGCCCAAAAACATTTATTTTCCTTTTTCTTAAGCAAGTTGGGTACCAGTAGCCCGTAGGGGATCACAGAGAGTGAGTATAAAAGGCAAGGATTAGTATATGGTGGATTGAGGAAAAGATAAAAGATGATCAGGTATAAAGGCAACAGATGACGATTGACATTAAATTTAATTTTTTGGAAGTTTGTAGTATTCAGGGAAGCAAGTAGATGGAAGCGAGTTCCACAGGCGAAAAGTGCGAGAAAAGAAACTGTTGGAGTAGAAATGGCGGTTACGTTTAAATAATTCGACAATAAATGCCAATCTAGTAGCAGGCTTGAATTCATGTAGTCACGTCATCAGTTTAATCGCAGTGTATTGTTGGTCGTTTTTAATGAAACGAAACATATATATATATGTATATATGTGTGTGTGTGTGTCTATATATATAATATATATATATATATATATATATATATATATATATATATATATATATATGTAAGTTTGTGCATGTGTGTGTGTGTGCGTGTGTGTGCAAGTTTCCTTCAAAACGACTGAGAAATTGAGGTGGTTGAGTTTCTTTATATTATTTCTCATGTGTTCGTACAAAATTGTACAAAAAAAATTGTATAAAAAATTGTATTAAAAATTGTATATAAAAATGTCGGAATGTTTTCGAAGCGCTTTCAGCTATACTTTTTAGCCATTATCAAGGATGAATTTGATTTTACTTTTAACTGAATATATGCATCGTTTGCCTATGCAAGTATCTAGATTTATAGGAATGTTATATTTTCCAAACACAGTTCGCATACTGACCGTGTTCATAGTTGATAATATCAATAATATAAAAAAGTGATAGAAATAAAAAGAAAAGACTTCAAATAAATCGCGATAAAAAAAAAATTCTAAAATTCCCAGCACCCCTCTGTCGCGCGCAAGTGTAGTTCTACCAACACAACAAAATTAGTACGATGAAACAAGTAATTTTTTTCTAATTTGCATAAGATTTTTTCCCAATTTTGTACTTGATATATAAACATACATATTTATGTCATATATATATATATATATATATATATATATATATATATATATATATATATATATATATATATATATAATATCTTTGTATGCATTAGAAATAAATTTATATTCTTTACTCAGTTGAATGTATATATATATATATATATATATATATATATATATATATATATATATATATATATATATATATATATATATATATATATATATATATGTTATGTGGTTTTAGGTAGTAAGAATTAATAAAAACAAGATTTTTTCAAATTCTACATGAAAGGCAAATATACTTTTTATTTAAAAGAATACTCTAGTCATTGCAGAGAAATATTCAAAATTCTTGAAGGCATTTGTATACGAAAGAAGCACCCGACATTTATTTCAGGTATCTTATGTGTTTGTTTTATATTTTTCTTCCGTCACTCTTGGTTTTATTGGATTGTTAAAAAGTTCCCGGTTTTTTGGGTCACCATGTATATATATATATATATATATATATATATATATATATATATATATATATATATATATGTGTGTGTGTGTGTGTGTGTATAAATAACAGAACATATTCACTTTCTCATTTATACACAACGTCACTATGTAATACTTCCATTCAGAGGCCTGTAGAAATCGATTCTATCAAAATGACACCACCAAGGTCATGATAATAAATGAGATGGTCGATAGTGGTTGAACAAAAATAATTAAAAATCGATATCGGACAGATTAAGCACCTTTTTTCTTCTGATCTGCAAAGTCTTATTTGAAAAATTACAACAAATAAGAAAAACGGAGAGCAGGTTGCATTTAACAAAAGTTTTTGGAATATAGATATACATATATTCATACATACAACCATATATGTGTGTATATATATATATATATATATATATATATATATATATATATATATATATATATATACATATATACATTAGAATGAAAAAATATTACCTATGGGGGATTTAAAGTGTTTTATATTCTTTAATTAATAATAATTTCGCCCTGTCTCTTGACATAGAGCTCTCCCTGGATACATATCATCCTGGAAATTCCATACAGATTACCATATTGTATCATTACTATATACATATACATTCATATATATATATATATATATATATATATATATATATATATAGATAGATAGATAGATAGATAGATAGATAGATAGATAGATAGATACATGCATACATACATTATGATTTTGAGCTCTCATGAAATAAAAATTATTACCTATGGGACTTTAATTGTATGATATTCTTTAATCAATACTAATATATATGTATATATAGTGTATTGGGACAGTAGAATCATTATTTACACATATATTATTAAATATAACAGACAGTGAATGTCTATTATGTCTGATCATCAGGCGTTCTAATATTCGTTTGCTTTGTGAAAATAAAAACAAAAATGTTCGACGTTTGGATATTTTATTATTAAGTTGGTCATTACTTTTTATTTTTATTAAGTTATCATCGCATAGCATTCTTCTATGACAACATAACAAAACATCATCTTCGATGTTGAATATCATGGTTAAAATGTTCGCATTTGCGACTCTGAACATGGCTCATGTGAGCCGAAAGCTTAGTCAAGGACCAACTTAATAAAAATCATATCCAAATGCTGAACAATTTTTGTCTTTATTTTCAGCCAAGATTAAAGCAAACATACGAACATTAGAACGACTCATGATCAGACATAATAGACATTCATTGTCTGTTATATTTAATAATATATGTTTATATATATATATATATATATATATATATATATATATATATATATATATATATATATATATATATATATATATATATATGTATGTATGCGCATACATATTCACACACTCACACGTGCATATACGTGTGCAAACGTATATAAATAAATGGATAAACATTTTTGACAACGATTTAATCTTTTTCGAATTTCTTTCGTTTATTTTGAGATTACCCTTTTACAAAAGGATAAATAAAACTTGGGAAAAGCAGAAAACATCTTCAGATCCTCAACTCCAGCTTTGTTAAGAAAAATAATTTTAAAAAACAAAAAAACAGAAGAAGTTAAAAAAGACAAGTAGATGGACGGACAGACGGACAAGCAAAAAAGAAAGATACAAGGAAAGACAACTCGGCTTTTACTTGAAGGAAATTATGGACTGGACTGGAAAATCTCGACTTTTGAGATTTGAATACACATTGAAAAGAAAAAGAAAATTCTTAATAAAAGAAAATTCTTTTAAAAAATCATGAACTAAGGACTCACAATGACAACAGTAATAATCCTCTTAGTCAGTCATATTGAGATTAACATCACTTTGAAATAATGATTTCAAGCTTGACTGTCATGATAGCGTTGGCTATTACATC
Organism: Acanthosepion lycidas; assembly: GCA_963932145.1. Taxonomy (NCBI): domain Eukaryota; kingdom Metazoa; phylum Mollusca; class Cephalopoda; order Sepiida; family Sepiidae; genus Acanthosepion; species Acanthosepion lycidas. The sequence goes on along the minus strand of OZ010598.1, from coordinate 81,763,187 downwards.
TGAAGATGTCTCCAATGTCCTCTTCATAACACAGCTGCCATTTCATGGTTCAGGAAATGCGTTTCAACTATCTCTTTTAATCCGTTCTTTTCTTAAAAAAAATAATAACCTTATGTCCATGATATTTATGATTTATTTTTCTTTTCTTCTAGATTGTTTTACCTTGAATCGTCCAAAATAATAAAAAAAAGAAAACAAAACTCTTTATTCCATTCAATCCACAAAGTTACTTATATAATTAACCTTTTAAAATTACGTAATTAACCATAGCATAATAGGTAACAACATGACCTCGTTGGTCTGTGTTCGATCCTGACGCATAGCTTCGTTCTTGTTCTAATTTTTAGGCAAATAATGTTTTTATCAGAGCCTCCTTGCTAGACAAAAATGTAGATAAGTTCGAGTTCAAATTTATGTGAATTTTGTTTGACAATAATATTCATTCTGTACAAGGCTAGAGAGCCACTCAGGTTAGAGTTTTTTTTTAATCAATTCAACCCAAGCAAGACGATAATGCCACTAAGACGCAAGGGCTATTTGTGAAAGGGAATGGACAGACTTTAGAAGGAACCGGAAACCAAAACCTAAACAGGAAACAAATAATATACCTTCTACTCCTGTTCAAAAGATTGGAGAAACATGAACCGGACGATAGGCAAACCTACCTACTCTCCCTTTGTAAAATAAATTAAAATAAATCAAAACAAAAAATATTTATTAAATATAATTTCAGAGTTTATGCAGAGACATAAGTAGAGTAGATTTGAAGTAGACAATATAAATAAACGGTAAACAATCCTAAGGGAACAAAGGAAAAACCTCTACTCCTGTTCAAAAGATCGGGGAGGAGTGTGAACCAGACGATAGGCGAACTTATCTACTCCTATTAAGAAAATAAATAAATAGTAAATAAAATTTCAGAGGTTAGGCGGAGACGTTAGAAGTGTAGAGTTGAAGTAGATATTAGAAAGAACCGGAAACTCAGTCCTAAAGAGGGAACAAGGGATAACCCTCTACTCCTGGTCATAATACCGGAGAGGAGTGTGAACTGGACGGAAGACGTGCCTGTCTACTCCTATTGAGAAAAAATAAATAAATATATAGTAAATATAATTTCATAAAACCTCTACTAAACCTTTTTTCCCGACGCCTTGTTAGCAAACAATAATTAGTCAGTTTTACTCACAGACATTACTCACGAATTTGATAGCCCCTGAGTGTTGATACTCACTGAGTGTTAGAAATTAGCTATTTTGGTAGTTGGAGCCTCAATCTGTATCACAATCTTTATTCTAAAACAAGTAAATTACTCCCTTGCTGAACATTTCTCAGGAGAAATTTCGAATGGTAATATTGTGCACACTTTGTTGCAAACGTAAGCTAAACCATATAAGTGACTATAATTACTTCTTTCCTGTTACCTACGATTACAATACCCTCGCGTAGTTTTAGTTCTACTTAGTGACTTTAACTTTCAAAGATTGATATAGATTTTTACCATAATAGTTTTCAAAATATTGTCTAAAATGACTTGGTATATCGAGCAATTTTTCTTATAATTACTGTTAAAACTTGTTAGTACATTTTTATTACACTCCCTCGTATTATAGTTGATACATTTGTCTACTTTTTCCTTTTGATTATTGACAAACACGTATTACTAAATATCTCTAACTCTGTCCCATAATAGGTGATACATTTGCCTTGTTTTCTTCGGATTATTGGAACCACTTATAAATAAATATTATTACCTTTGTGTCATAATAGTTAATACATTTGCTTGGTTTTCTTTGGGTTATTGGTACATCTTATTAATAAATATTTCTACTCTACCCTTGTGCTATAATAGTTGATACATTTGCCTAGTTTTATATATATATATATATATATATATATATATATATATATATATATATATATGTGTGTGTGTGTGTGTGTGTGTGTGTGCGTGCGTGTCTGTGTATGTATATATATATATATATATATATATATATATATATATATATATATATATATAATAGATTAAAACCAAAATATGTTAAAAATCGCTTCACATTAGCTTTCGTGTTTTGGCGGCACTCTTCAGCCGATGATAAATATACCGTATATATATATACATCTATCTATCTATATATCTATCTCTCTCTCTCTATATATATATATATGTGTGTGTGTGTGTTTGTACATGTATATATGTATATATATATATATATATACATATATATACATATATATATATATATATATATTTATACTATATATATATATATATATATATATATATATATATATATATTGGGTTGGTGCAAAAATAATGACGTTTTTTGACGTTAAAAAATACGTCATTATCTTTGCACCAATCTAATATATATATATATATATATATATATATATATATATATATATATATATTATTTTTGCACCAACCTAATATATATATATATATATATATATATATATATATTATCCGCGGTACTTATTGGAAAGTACTGAATGTCAGTGACCCTGGCTTTCACAAACTCATATACGTACAACTATATATATATATATATATATATATTTCTCTTTCTCTTTCTTCGGAATAAACCAAAAGAAATAATGTGAAAAAATAAATAGATACATCGCCGTGCATCAGAACTGATCGAAATCAGAACATTCACCGATCGAGATGAACGGATTTTCCCACAGTGAGGCCCCCTCCTTGTCTTGAGTGCCTATAGGGGCTTAGACTCAACTCACACCTCGTGGAACGCGTACATACGATCAGTCTTTCAAGATTCTAGGAATATGATCGGTTCAATGTACGGCTCCGGTAAAAGCCTGACACCCCTGCTGTAGTTTACATTTACTAGTGCCAGATCAGACCACAAATGGAATACTGGTGCCATATCTGGGATGGGGCTGTCAAATCTTCACTTTCCAGTCTTGATAAAGTCGATAAACCTCTACCCGGCCTTGTGGGTGACAAATTATTTTCTACCCTACAATCCGTTTCTCACAGACCCACCGTTGCAAGCCCCTTTTTGCTTCAACGCTATTTCTATGGAAAATGTCCAGACAAACTACATTCCATAGTTCCACAAGTTCTAACCTTCAGGGCTAAGACCCATCATACCACGCGCGTTGTAGCGAACCACCCTCATTTCGTCTGTATTCCATTAGTGTGATGTCAGTTCCATCGCTGCACTGTGAAACCGACTCCCAAGGGGATGCTTTTTAAATCAGAACAATCTTAACTTGTGTAAGTATAGGGTCAACTTATATCTTCCTCACATAAACTGTGCCTCTTACTCTGTAACTCACTACCTCGAGAGGCTCTTGGGCTTTTTACACGACGAAAATTATTGTAAAAGATTAATGATAAAGGATTTATTTAAAATCCCACAATTTGAAAATCTTTGTAAGCACTTTAATATAGTCCATCATTTTCTTTACGTCCCTATAAGCTAATATGAATATAAGATTCTACTGGATATAAATTTGAGAATCGTTTTCCTTCGAAACGAATGTTGTAATCTGGACATCCATATGAAGAGGATGGTAAATGATTTTATGTCCGTTTTATTTCTTTTTTGATCAGCAGTAAAGTTTGAGAAATGAAGTCTTCGCAGCAGTCACCTACTTGATCAAAAGGAAAATAATTGATAAATAAATTTAAAATTTGTGGATAAAGTGACACTTAACCGGACGTTGGAAACTTCCATCCACAGATTTTTTTTTTAATAAACAAAATCAGAGTTCAGGTTAGTTCTAGAACACATATTGTCAATCGAAGTTCCATTCGAATGTTGACGTTTCACCTCGGGATGTATAGATGAGCAGAGAAGTGGTAGGAGAAAATCAAGCAGCTCCCTGATTGAAGGGGAATAACGATTCGTATTCTGTTATATCATAAGTTTACACAATTGGGATCTATCTACACTACATACCTTAAAATGGCATCCTTAAACAAACTAGTAGCTATATTAGAAACAGGATTCGGGGTTTCATTTATCATCATTGCCTTAATTACCATCTTTTATCTCATTGTGAACGAAGAAGCCGATTGACATAGACATTTTTAATCTTTTTTAATTACGCATAGAACGATACAACCATTGAAAATACTTTATAAAATATATGTAACAAGACATAAAATATGAAGTTTCAAACATTTCCTAAAAACAGAACTGCGGTGATACCCCCAGACTTAGCACAAACCACTTTTAAGACCCCAGCCGCAGCCCCTAACAAAGAACAAAGCCCAAGCACTACGCATGTTTTTGTGTTTGTTTTTTTTAAATGAAGATGTGTAATTCTGCCAACTTTTACCATAAAAATGGACTGTTATATGTCTTACGCCACTTAAATACCAAGAAAAAAAAATACAATAATATTTTAAATATGCTCTTTCGAAAAAAATACGAGAATGGAGGGAATAATTTGTATATATGTTCTTCAGAAAAAAACACGCGAATATTCGGGGTTTACGCGAATAAAATGTATATATGTTCCAAACAAAAATCCTCAAATGTGTGAAGCCACGAATGCTGAAACGCGAATAAGCGGGGGATCATTGTACACGTTCTTCAGTTGATAAAACTATATTGGAGTTAAATATATGATATAAAAAATACGATTAGAAAGGTGCTCAGTATATTCCCGAGCACCCTCTACTATGCAGCTAAGGAAAGGATCGTTTGCATTCACTCAGTGATCCCGGCTAAAGACGTCTTCTTCTTTTCTAGTCGGAAACTTAAAGTGAAAAATAAATGTTTTTTGTCGTGTTAATTACCAAAAATTAGTATTAGCGAATAGCAGTTATTCTTACAGAAAGAAAAGTTCTGAATTCAAATCTCTATAAAAGAAGATAATTTTAATTTTTCGCTTTGGTAATATTAAATGAGGAGATAACTATGAATTTAGCCTGAAGAAATATGAACTCCATTGGACTATCGTGACCTAGACATACAAACTGTTGATACAACTGCAGAACATTACCATCTTTTATCTCATTGTGAACGAAGAATGAACCTTTCTTAGTTTTTTGAATACCGATGCTAACGAGAATAGAAAAAAAAACGTGGGGTCATTTGTCCAGTCAGTGAAAAGCTGAGAGAGCAACCCGTTGTATGTTTACATTTCTATTATTGTTAACAAATATAGGGGCCAACACCATAATTCTTACATATCAATATAATAACTGGAAAGGTATATTTAAAATCATTTACTGAAAATGGAAACAGAAATAACGATTATAATTAAGTACCTCCAAAGATTCGCTAAAAAATGCATATACATGATGAAAAAATACCCAAAACTTAATAAAAATAAAGTTATATCGTTAAAATCTTTATTTTAAAGGATATTCTGTTAATTAAATAATGTTTTTTAATCATTTTATAGCCTTTATAATTTCGGTTACTTTTCTTCTTGCGTCAGCGGTGACAATAAATTTGTATGGGAAATGTTAACGTCTTTTTGCAGTGATAAAAAACTCCAGTAAAACTCCAGTAATTCTCGACTACTAATGAAACTTTCAGGACTTATTCTCAAATGAATTAAATTATTTTATAAGCATTTCTTTTATAGAAAATCTTGGCGAAAACATTTTTTTTTTACATTTGTTACCCACTACTTATTTAATTTTATAAAATTTACACAAATTCTTTTTTGTAGGGCTTAATGTTTATATTAATTATAAGCAGAAGTCATTGGAGAATTTTTCTAAAACAGTACATCCTGTTGCAAAAACTCTGCTCTGAATCGTAAAATTATAAATGTAATAAAATTAAGATATATAATTAGAAAAGCTTTTAATTGCTCTTATGAATAATATACAGCGTGTCCATAAAGTTCATGTGCACTTTAAAAATTTATAACTTTATTTGTATTTGCGATAGAAATAATTTGTAAAAAGGATTAGAAAGAAGTAAATCTATATTTTTTAAGGTGTTATTGAAATTTTATTTAAGTTTCCACATGTTCTCCATCATTAGCAATACAAAGGGTAATATGATTTTGCAGTTCACGGAAAATATTTGCCAACTGATTTACAGTAATGCCTGAAATCACATTAGTTATTTTAGCGATACTTAGAACTAGGTACATTAAACATTATAACATATTTACAGATTATTTCTATCGCAAATACAAATAAAGTTATAATTTTTTTAAAGTGCACACGAACTTTATGGACACTCTGTATATTATAGACACTATTTTCTTAAGTAAAAAATGAATTCTGGTTAAAAAATTTTTTCATTTAAAAATTTTAATTAGAACGATTTATAAAGTTTTAAATCTTAAAAATCATTAATTTGTACCGTTTATATGATATTGTAATTAGGTAAAACTATATTTACTAAATATAAATGGTAGAACTTACTACAATTTAGCGACCCCACTAGTATTTTTTTTTTAATTGTTTTGTGTATGTATAAACGAGTCGACATTAAAAAGATAAACGTCGCTACACGACTTTATCAGAAAATAAGAGCGATAACTATACTAAATTTAAAGCCTAAGTTTCGAAAATTTAATAAAATTACGGAGAATATTTTCCTAAATTTTTAAGATTACTGGGTAGTTAAAAATTATATAAAAAGGAGCTCATTTTATATTTGTCAAGTAATTTTTACGAATATGTCTCCCCAACAAAAAAAAAAAAAAAATTGGTTAAATTTCTCAAATATCAGACTAAAATAGAGCTATATACACCTCATAAAAAAACGCCCGCCTCCGTTAAAAATGCTTTTTTTTACGATATTTTAAAGTAAAAGCAAGTAATATTTGTTTCAAATCAAATTGATTAAACTTTATATCTGCTAATCTTCCTCAAAAAGTTTCAGAAGTTTATATTTCATTTTTGTAATATTTTTTTTTATAAAATTATAATTACGGTATGCTGAGAGAATTGTGAATATGAGTAAAATCAGCAATTACAGCGATTAAAAAAATCTCATTTCAATCAAGATAAATTCATTGTTAAAACAGATATATCTCGGAAAGCTTTTGCAATCCTTGATTACTCTCGAGAAATAAATGAAACAATGTCTAAGCTATATTGTATACGTTATAAATTCGAATTAACAAAAAAAAACTTCGATCGAACTGACTTTGCGAAACATGCGTAAGCTGAAAGCGTGAGAATTGTTTAAAGAAAGAAAGAAATGTCATTTCCAAACCAGAGTACTTCGATCGATTTTTTTTTTTTTTTTTTTTGTTAATTTGAATTTATAACATATCCAATATACCTTAGTCATTGTTTCATTTATTTCTCAAGAATGGTCAATACATTGGGATTAGATTTTTAAATTATTTTTTTATTCTCCTTTTCCACAGACAAAAGATTTTACATATGGGGACTAGTTAGAACTTCATAGATATTTTGAGATATTATAGTGGATGTTGTAAAAATGGTAAGTAAGAATGTCTTGTTTTGATCTAAAGAATATTGTGGTATTTTTAAAATGTCTGTAATAGACTTGATGCAGCACAGATTCACCCGACATCGAATTCTCTACTTCAACGGAAAATACGAAATAAACTAGGAGTATTTTTTCTACTCTGTTTTGGAAATAACATTTCTTTCTTTCTTTAAACAACTTTCACGCTTTCAGCTTACGCATGTCTCGTGAACTCAATTCGATAAAAGACATTTTTGTTAATTTGAATTGATAAGTATACAATGTAGCTTAGACATTGTTTCATTTATTTCTCAAGAGTGATCAAGGACTGTAAAAAGCTTTCCGAAATGCATCTGTTTTAACAATAAATTCTCCGTTGGAATTACAAGTTTTTATTCTTTTTAACATTGTGGTATGTTTAGGTCAGTGAATGTTGCTCGCTAAGTTTAACTATAAGACAGAAGAAGATCAGCTTTAACCCAACTTTTAACCCAATTTTGGCTTTGTGCCACATTTTTGAACACCAGCTAGACTCCAGGACTTGGGCTCACGTCTCCTACTGAGCTGAATGGGACTGACTATATCTAATCACATGATACGGCTACTGCAAGGACAATTGTCTCACGGTGTCGTGCCATAAAATTGTTCTCACCAGAATCTATCTAGTACGTGATAAATACTCCTAGTTGAAGTAAGGAAGTTCATGCTGGGTGAAACTGTGTTGCCTGAATTCTATTACAATAATTTCTGGTACTTGCTATTATCATTTGTTCAGCTACCCATCATTGGTTGAATTCGTGTTGGTTGGCCAGAGTCTATTTCATGACGTTCTTTGATTCAATCATTTTTTTTATTAATTTGAATTTATAACGTATACAATGTAGCTTAGTCATTGTTTCATTTATTCCTCAAGAATGCTCAAGGATTGAAAAAGCTTTCCAAAATACATCTGTTTTAACAATAAATTATCCGTTGGAATTACAAGTTTTTATTATTTTTACTTCAACTTCACCAATGGAATCAAGCGATTTTACAATTAAGTTAAATTGAGTTTTAAATACCGGTAGATATTTTGTATATTGGAAATATCTCTATCTATAAAAAGGCAGGATGTGTGTGTGTGTGTGTGTGTGTGTGTGTGTGTGTGTGTGTGTGTAACGAATGCACGGCCGCAATTTTCGACGGATTTGCACCAAAATTTATATGCACATGCTCCAAGTTAGTGAGAAGGCCAAGACCGACATTGCATTTTCCAACTCCCATCGATAGCGGAAATAATCGATATTTTATGCTTCTACGGCAGTTTTCATGTAGTTTGCGGCCATTTTCTACTGGCCAGAGTGAGAGCCTATAGCTGGCTACCACGAATAGGCAGGAAGATTCTATTGGCCAGCGTGAGAGCCAACAGCTGTCTGACACGAATGTTAACTAGCATGCAAAAAAAATCGATAGCTGCATTCGTCACTAGTGGGAAAAATTTAAATCTGCATGGCACTTTACTCCAATTGGCTCATTCGCTTGCTTAAACTCAACGTTGATTCTGATTCCGCAGAACTGGGTTAAGTGTGAAAAAGTATTTGTTGTTAACATTCTTTTTTCATTCGGTTTTTCCAGTAATGAGTCCTTTTTTAAAGCTGATCGTTTTATGTTCATTTTGTTTAGTTCTTTTTTCGTAATAGATTTAATGTTTAGTATAGAGCTTAGAAAAAAATCGCAGTGTGAGATAGGCAAGAAGTAAGGCATGTAGCAATATCAGCACGGCAAAGGGCACTCCTTTAAAGGTAAGGAAGGGCAAAAATATTTTAAGTCAAGTGATAGCGATTGCTGGATGAGTCGTACGATTTTTGAATCAAGCACGGGCAACACCCGGTCATGCTGCTAGTATATATGTATATATATATATATATAAGTGTTTAAAATCTTACGATTTTTCAGTCAACCACGGGCAACGCCGGGCCATGCTGCTAGTTAGATTAAATCTATTAGCTTGAAATTGAAACTAAAATAAAAACTTCAAGAAAGATTTTCCATTTGAAAAAATAATTTTAAACATTAGATATTGCTTTTCTTTTTACTTATAATTAACTTCAGAAAAAGGAAGTTGGAATTTTTAGCGCACACAATTTAAATAGAGGGCTTGGAAAATTTAACAGTCACAGGACATATTAAAAGCAAGATTTACAGAAGAAAAAAGCAAATAATCTATCTAATGTAAATAGTTGGCAGGGCAGGGTTTAGGAGATTCAACAGCAAGAAAAATTTGAATAACAGCTACAGAGGTCAGGAAAATGTAGAGATCGTTTGTCTTGAAAAGGGACACCACAGACAAACGAAAAATAATGCACATAAATTAGGGTATCGGTTTTCTATAGTTATTAGGTTGGTGCAAAAATAATGTCGTTTACTCACATAGTAACATATGTAAGAAAACGACATTATTTTTGCACCAACCTAATGTTAGGTTGGTGCAAAAATAATGACGTAATAATGTCGTTTTTTGACGTATTTTTTAACGTCAAAAAACGACATTATTACGTCATTATTTTTGCACCAACCTAATATTGAGTAAAACAAAATGATTGCTTAGAAGTTTTTATTCTGTTTAACGTTGTGGTAGGGTTAGGGTCAGTGATTGTTGCTCGCTAAATTTAACTGTAAGGCAGAAGATCAGCTTTAACCCAACCCCAATTTTGACCTTGTGCCACATTTTTGTATTTTTGTATGCCAGCTAGACTCCAGGACTTGGCTTTACGTCTTCCAATGAGCTGAATGGGATTGACTATATCGAATCAAATGATTGGAAAATGTATTTAAAGACAGACATCTGAAGACCAAATATTAAGGACTTAAACTATGTCGAAATTTTCGATAGTAAATGTTAATAATTCATAATTCTATAAAATTCTAAGAGTTTTAGAATGGGGTTAATTTTTCCATTGTTATTAATTAATAAAATGATCCCCCATAATTACTAGATAGTAACAATTGTTTGAACATTTATTTAAAGGCTCACATATAATTCTTTAATATATATATATATATATATATATATATATATATATATATATATATATATATATATATATGACTGTACATATGCTATGTTTAAATAGCAAGAAACACTGGGTTCTATAGCCTTGGATGGCAACTGGTCTAGGAGAAGGAAAACTCTCAATTCAAAACCTGCGGAGTGTCGTTGAGGGACCCTGTGGCACGTAGTGCACCAGGTCTCTGTATTCGGCCCTTCAAAAAGTGTGGATGGTTCTGCACAAAATCTTCACCATTATAATCAAATCTTATGTGCTGGCGTCGGGCTGTCTGTTCCTCGGAACTGATCTGCTTGACCATGTAATTAGTGGCTAAATCTCTTCGCTAACAATATATAATAATTCATTAACTAACTAACAATTCATTGAATGACGCAATCCTTAAGTTTAGATTATTGTCAGATGGAACAGTACGTCTAAAGCCGAATATTTTGGAAAATTTCACATTTTCATCCTTAGGGCGTAATCTTTCCATTTTCAAGTAAACTCCAAAACGAAATAAACGTATTGTAGACTGAAATATGTTATTTATTGACAGTTATATAATTTTGGAACGCACGATGTCTGGTTTAAATAATTCAATTTTGTTTAAATTTACTAATGTGGTAATTTTTTTTTGTTGTATACCTTTCTTTCAGTTAGTGACATGAACTAAAAAGGATATTTCAATTAACAGAGTAACACACACACACACACACACACACACACACACACACACACACACACATATATATATATATATATATATATATATATATATATATATATATATATAATGAGCGCATCCATAGAAAGTCGATATTTGTATTTGCACCAAGACAAGTGAGCAATAGGATTCGTTTATTAATACAGCGTATTAATACAGGTGTATATATGAACATTATACAAGTAAACAAAAATGAATTAGAAACGAAAACGCTCCTCAGCATACTGCCTTAAAGAATAAACGTTATCTTTAAACAAACACACATATATATATATATATATATATATATATATATATATATAGAGAGAGAGAGAGAGAGAGAGAGAGAGATGAAAAGAATGAGACAAATAGGTAGAGAAATAAAGAAAACAAGCGAGCAAGAAAGAAAGAGAGCAAGAAAGAAAAAATAAAGGAAGAATGAACGGAAAAGATTTTTGCTGGACGAGTATAGCTGCTTACATTTATTATTACTGTTATATATATATATATATATATATATATATATATATATATAAATATAAAAGGCACGGTGGAGTAATGGATATCGGCTTGGATTGAGGAATCGGAATTCGAATTACAGTCGAATCCATTACATTCACTTATGTGCTAATACCCTTGGGAAAGGTATGAATCCTCTTCTTCTCCCTCCAGCTATGGGTAAAATAGCAGGACAGACTGGGTTCTATAGCCTTGGATGGCAACTGGTCTAGGAGAAGGACAACTCTGAATTCAAAACCTACGGAGTGTCGGTTAGGAACCTTGTGGCATTCGTCCCTCCAAAAAGTGTGGATGGTTCTGCACGAGGCCTTCACCACTATAATCAAATCTCATGTGCCGGTGTCGGGCTGTCGGGTCCTGGAAACTGATCTGCTTGACCCTCATACGTCGAATCTCGGCGGGAGAGTCGATCATCATATATATATATATATATATATATATATATATATATATATATATATATATATATATATATATAGAGAGAGAGAGAGAGAGAGAGAGAGAGATAAATTAGATAGATGCTGACAAAAGCAAGCAAACTAGAAAGAAAGAAAAAGTAAGAAAGAATGAATGAAAGAAATGAAAAATATATCAAAATATAGATAAATAAATAGATATTTATGAAAGCAAGCAAGAAAGAAAAAAGAAGGAAAAAAGGAAGAAAGAAAGAATAGTAAAGGAAGATAACGAAAGTAAGATATATAGATACATACATAGATACGTAGATAGAAACAAACTTAGATAGATAGATAAGAGATGGGCGTTCGTCGCTCTCCACAACACCCTATCCCTTGTAGCTCTTACAAATGTTTGTCTCACTATTATCGCTCCCACTCTCTGCACTCATCCATTTAAAAAAACTGAGATAGATAGATAGGTAGATATGAACAGACTGAGACAGATGGATAGATATGAACAAACTAAAATGGATACATATGAACAGGCTTAGATAGATAGATAGATAGATAGATAGATAGATAGATAGATAGATAGATAGATAGATATGAACAGACTGTGATGAATATGAACAGATAGATAGATAGATAGACAGATAGATAGATATGAACAGATTTCGATAAATATGAATACATAGATATGAATAGACTGTGATAGATAGATAGATATAAACAGATTTCGATAAATATGAATAGATAGATAGATAGATAGATAGATAGATAGATAGATATGAACAGATTTCGATAAATATGAATAGATAGATAGATAGATAGATAGATAGATAGATAGATATGAATAGACTGTGATCGATAGATAGATAGATAGATAGATAATGGGAATGATGAATAGATAGATAGATAGATAGATAGATAGATAGATAGATAGATATGAACAGATTTCGATAAATATGAATAGATAGATAGATAGATAGATATGAACAGATTTCGATGAATATGAATAGATAGATATGAATAGATTGTGATAGATAGATAGATAGATAGATAGATAGATAGATAGATATGAATAGACTGTGATCGATAGATAGATCGATCGATAGATAGATAGATAGATAGATATACCTTAACAAAGAAATAGATAGTGCATAATTAAATAATTAACTAACAAACTCGACAAAAAAGTCAGTAAATAATGTCATTCCAATTCCAGCCATTTATTGTATTTAAATCTTTCAAATATTTCTCTGATTTGAAACATTTTTGCTTTCGCTCATTAAACAGTAAGCCGAAATAAAACGCTCAAAACAAGCAAAAAAACAAACAAAAAACATGAATTAAATAGCACCGCTCTTTTTGAATTCTAATTGAAAAAAAAAACAAAAAACAACAAGCTTATTAGGATTTATTTTCCCCACCCACCCCTCTTCCTTCCCCCTTTTTTTTTAACAGAAGCCCATTTGCCAGAGTCCCTTAGGCATAATTACCCTTTTTTAGATGTTACACTTCGACGGCGGGAAAATGAAATCACGTGAAATGTCATGGCTATCAAAAAACCCTCCCGTCAGTCATCCAGATTTTAGTCACATTGATTTAAAAACTTCTAATTTTTTCTTTTTTTTCCGAATTATTTGCTTCTACACAATGTTTTTTTTTTTCATTTTTTATTTTAATTAATTTATTTTTTAAATATCTCGACCAGACTTTCTCATCTAAAGTGTTTTATTGACTTTTCTCTCTCTCTCTCTCTCTCTCTCTCTTTTCTCTCTCTCTCTCTCTCTATCTCTATCTCTCTCACCCATTTTTTTTTTAAGTTTAAAAAATTGATCTTTTATACTTTTGGTCATAGGTGTTGTTTTTATTTTTTTTAATTATTTTTCCTCTTTTTTATTTATTTTTTTTTCTTTTAAATTTCCATGATTTAAAAATTGTTGAAGGTTCATTTTCATTTTAGCTTGGCAACACTCGTTTAAAGTATTCGGTATTTTTCCTGGTTCCCTGTCTTCCTTATTTATGCCTTTATTATTATTATTATTATTATTATTGTTGTTGTTGTTTTTGTTGTTGTTGTTGTTATTATTATTATTATTATTATTATTATAGAAATATTTAGAACATTTTTGTATTTTAATTCAAGATTTTAACAATAGTTTTTAGATTGAATCATTGCTAGTTTTTTTTTTTATAATTTGAAAACATTCCATCAAATTTCATTTGTTCCAAGTGTTCTTCGGACTACTGGTGACTTTCATTGTGCTGCTCTTTTAATCGCAAGTAAACATCGGCTAATCAATACTGTAGACTTCTTACGATTTACAAATAAATATTAAAAAATTATTTTCCCTAAAATTGAAACGAGTATTTATCTGATAAGAAAATTAAACAAAGAATAGCCTCGTCAGAGGTCGTTTCTCCCAACACTGCAACCTGCAGCAAAACGAAACATTAACATAAATCTTAGGCCATGTTCTTAAATAGTCTAGACAGATCGAAATTTTCAATTTGTTGCCATACATGATGCCAAACTCAGTCAGAATTATCTAAATTATCAGAAATTTTTAACTCTTAGGGAGGACCATCTTCCTTCAAACCTCGTGGAATGGTGCTACAGAATCGCAAACAAAGAATTGCAACAAATAAAGGAAACCAAATCACT
>OZ010598.1:81710982-81738482 GCA_963932145.1 Acanthosepion lycidas | reverse complement strand
AAAGGGAAAATAGAGCCTAGTTGTGACGTTCTTCGTGGTCGAGCTGTAAAACCACCCGGATCAAACGGTGGCCCCCCTATTAACATCATCATAAAGGGGAACGCATGTTCGATCCCTGTCGCATTTCTCAAATTCTCTGGCCGATATAATATCGACAAATAAAAATGGGGCATCTATTTTATTTACGAAGTGTCCAGTAATATAACGTTTGAAGTAATATATATATATATATATATATATATATATATATATATATATATATATATATATGAAGCAATCCTTAAATATGCCGGGTGTAACAGCAAAATTGTTCAATTGTTAAATTAAGTTTCGAAACGTTGTATCATAGAAATGATTAAAGATATCTTATTGGAATCCTCCGAGGTTTTTATAACACTATTAGACTCTACTTTAAACAATAAGAATGTATTCAGCTCTCAGTTGATATGATGCTCCCTGTTTATGTTGAGACATCTTAAGCCAGTTTTCATCTCTACTAATCACATGTTTTTGTTTTTTTAAATTCTAAACATATTCACCGTCCGATTGATGGTACTTAAATGGACTTTGAATATGCAACCCAGAGTATGAATGTTCGTTATACGATTTGGACAATGTCGCTATTTCACCCAGTCTATATATATATATATATATATATATATATATATATATATATATATATATATAGTGCATTTAGGCAGCAATCCTTCAATTATACATGTTTTAATAAAGACGAGAGACAATATACTACGATTAAGCTTTTCATTTAATTTTTCTTGTGTTCGAACAAGTGTTTTCTTTTCTGGACACAGAGTAGAAATTGTCCAAATGATCTATAATTACGAGCTCTTTCGGCTATACTTTTAGCCATTACCAAGGATGATTTGCTTTTTGCTTTTTGATTGAGTGCATCGGTTGATATAGAGTTATAGGGATGTTTTATTTTCCGAACACAGTTAGCACATTGTGGCCGTGTTCATAGTTAATATTATTAAGTGTTGGCTTATTCTTTTTCATTATTCAATCTTCCATTATTTTTAATATTTTTACATGTGGATGGTCGTCCTGGGTAAAACGATAAACTATATCCACATCCTGGGTATGACGATAAACTACGTCCAACAGCAGACATCTGATCAGAAGGTTTTGAGGAGCATGGAACCATCCCTTAATTACTGGTGTTCTCAGGTCCACACCGACCCGGGGTGGTAGCACCTGTTAGGGTCCCAGCTATGGGCAAATAGTTAACACCCAAACTTGTGTAAAAATAAGTTTTAATACCAGAAATACTTTCTTATAAAAAAATTATTACCAGCAATAATTCTTGAAGGAAAAATTATCAGCAATAATTAAAAAAAAATATCAGTTATACAAACAGCTATATATTCTTTGAAACAAAATGCAGAATGGAACTCAGAATACTAAATAGTGCGAACAAAATATTACCAAGTGAGTAATTAAAAAAAAAACGTTACGAAAATAAAACCATACAAGATTGTAAATTTCCTAAGAGAAGTTGGATTGTACTCAAAAATATGAGTAATTGAAAAAATGGTTCAAATATATGTGTATACATACACACCTTTTTTACGAAACTATCGCTATGAGTCTATTTCAAAGTGTTGTTGGCATTAAATAACCCACTGAGGTTTTGATATGCCATAAAACAAAACAACAAACATGTGGATGAGGTTATTATATTTGTATTTTCTATTAGTATGTTTCGGATGGAGTCTGGTATGTGTGTATTTAAATAGATTATAATAGAGCTGTGGTCAGATAGGTGTAACGTAAGGCGTCTGGATAAGCATGTAGTCGTGTGACCGAATGTAATTATCTATGAATTCGGTTTGATCAGGAACACAGTTCCTTAAGGGGCATTTAAACACAGATAATATTCATTCGTTGTAATTTTGATTTTACTGGTGTGTTGTTATTTTTGAGGATAAACTTAGCCGTTTTAAAATTTTCGTCAGTGTAACCCGGATATAAGAGAGATTTTCTCTGGTCCCAAATTAGAGCCATACTTACCTAAACAGAATAGACCAAACCCGGATATAAGAGAAACCCGTATATAATAGACTCCTTCTCCGGTCCAGACAACTCTCTTATATCCGGGTTACACTGTAGTAGATATTTGATATTTTTTTATTCGGGTCAATTAGTGTATTTCTTTATGATATTTCTAAGTAAAGATTCCTCTTGTTTTCATTTGGTTTTAGTAAAAGATATTTATTTTATTTTTGACTGTATGTTCACTATCTTTATTATTTCCTTTGGGAAGAAATAATCTAATTTGGTGGTTAGGGAAGTCATTGTTAATTAGAGTCTGGTATTCAGTTCTTCAAGGAAGACTCGTTTAGAGGATGCATTCTGGTGTGCTCATTTTAGGAAGTTTTTTTTTTTAATTATTGCTATTTTGTATCTGAGCGAGCATTCCCCTTAAAGTTAAGGTAGCAAGAGTTTCTGCTAGTGGGTTTTTGTATATAATGAGGTGATAAAAGTATTGGTACTATATTCTACGAAAACGTCTGAGAAGGGAGTTGATTTTTTTGACTAATTCGTAGGTAAAGTTAAGGGCAGAATTTTTTTTTTTCAAATGTGGTTTTAAGAGTACCTATTTCTTTAGTGTTATTTGCCAACATAAAAAATATCGTCTACGTAGCGAACATATATTTTAGGTTTACAGACCTGTTTTAATATCATATTTTCTACATGGGACATGTAATAATTGGAGAAGTAGAGGCCGGGTGATTTTCCCATACTGAAGCCATTAATTTGGGTGTAAATGGTTCCATTATGGTCATAGATTGAAACTTTGGTTGTGCATGCGAGTAGTAATTTTTGGGGTATGAATGATTTGATGGATGGAGGAGAGATCTATTAGAATCCATTCTGAATGTTAATTAAATAGTTTTGCTGATTATATTTTCTTCCTCCGCTTTCTATTATTATTATTGTTATTGTTGTTTTTATTTCCTTTGATTTCTGAAGTGTACACATTTCTTTCCGGGTCCCGCCTAGGGACCTAAGGTTAGAAATGGCATCATGACACTTTCCACTGACAAAAAAAAAACATATATATATATATATATATATATATATATATATATATATATAGATAGATAGATAGATAGATAGATAGATAGATAGATAAAGCCCTTCGTAAAGTGTGGGCTGTACTTGTGAGAACAATTTTTTGTATATCTTTGAGGCATGGGCTTCCAGGAATCCCTTCAATTAGTCTACTGGAATCTTTTCCAACCAATTCTAGGGCTCCAACTACAACAGGGATTATTGATGTTCCCATGTGCCATATTGTTGTAGTTGTAGTTGTTGTTGTTGTTGTTGTGCCACGCTGTGTTAGTTCGCCTGACGGTTAAGCATAAATAACAGACTGTTCCGTTTTCTCGTGGAAAGACGGAAAAGACAGTAATTCGTTTCAGTAAGAAAAAAGAAATGAAGAAATAAGGGGTGAAAAAAGAAAGAAAAAAAAAGAAAGAAAGAAGAGAAAATGGGAGTATTTAACACCTGTTTCAGTGAAATTCAAAAGGTCGTCAATTTCAAACATTTTCATTTGTACCCCCTTACTTCTTAAAATAACGAACATCATTCATATTTATTATTGTTACTGCAATTTTTTGTTAAAGTTGTTAAGCTCAAATATTTAACCATGTGATATAGGAATTAATACGGATATGTTATTGCCGTACAAGTCGACATGAGCTTACTCAATCATTAACTTAAGAATTAAGCTTCATTACAATAGGAAAATAATAATAATAATAATAATAATAATAATAATAATAATAATAATAATAATTATTATTATTATTATTATTATTATTATTATTATTATTATTATTATTATTATTATTATTTCCTTCGATTTCTGGTGTGTACGCATTTCTTTCCTGGTCCCACGCAGAGAACTAAGATCAGAAATGACGTCATGACATTTTTCACTGACCAATTAAAAAAAACAAACGCACACGCACATATTTTACATAGATAAAGCCCTTCGTAAAATATGGACTGTACTCGTGAGAATAATTTTTGTATTATTATTATTATTATTATTATTATTATTATTATTATTATAAATATGAGTGGCTGTTTAATATAATCGTTCTTCTTTTCTTTTGATGCGCCGTGTTCTTTCAGGACATAGGCGATCATGGCTCTCCGCTTTCCCCTATCCCTTGTGGCTCTCAATAAATTTCGTGCCTCTCCTAACTCCCCCAGACCATGTTCTGCCATCTACTTGCTTAAGCCCGACCGGTATGTCATAAGTTGCTTTCCCTTGTCTCTTTTTCTCTTTCTTCGACCTGTGAGTATCAGATTTTCCAGGCCTTCCTTTTTCATTACGTTTCCCAGATATTACCATCTGCCTTTTTCCTATATTAAATATTGTAATGAACCTTAATTCTTAAGTTAATGATTGAGTAAGCTCATGTCGACTTGTACGGCAATAAAATATCCGTATTAATTCCTATATCACATGTTTAATATTATATTTTCCTATATTAAATATAAGCTTCGCCAAGTCTTTTACATGCGATATGAAGTCAAGGAGGGTTTTCTTATTAACATATTCAGCATATAACTCATTTAATTGATATAAGTAAGTAGAATCTTTGATTAAGATGGTTTTAATGGGCTTTGCTCAATGTGAGTGTCAGTATTGTTTTTAATAATTCCTAGTGCTCGTATTATTACTGGTTGAAAGAAATAATACTACTACTACTACTAATAATAATAATAATTACTATTATTATTATTTTTTATATTCGTTCTGAACTTTTTAAATACGGAGCTTTCGTGATGGTTTCTCCCCCGTCCCAACCTTCTCCAATATAAATTGGCATTAAGAATTCTTGGCTAGTCGAGTCATAATCGTGCGATTGGATTAAACACGATTCAAATAACTCGATTGGCCGGATCAAAACTTTCAAGGCAGCTCAAATGAACGAACTTAAACTCTTTTTGGCAAGGGGGGAATTTAAGAGAAAACGGATCACTACAGAAAACCATTCCCACGCCTCACCAGCGAGCGATTTGAATAAATACTGAAAGGTTACGCTTTTAAGTGTTTGCCTCTTCTTTATTTTTTGTTTTGAAACTTTTACATCTTGCATTATATATATATATATATATATATATATATATATATATATATATATATATATATATATATATACACGATTATGTGTGTGTGTTATTTTTATAAAAAAACGTAAGCTTTTGTTTCATTTCAAAATCTCTAGAATTTGCTTACGTGTTTAGTTTTTGATCTTTTTGTCTTTTTACCAGCGTTTTTCTTGTTTGTAACCTTTTGCAGTCTTTCTCTCCCCCCCACTTCTTCTTTGTGCATTTTTCATTACTATTTCTTTCACTTTATATCGTTATTTTTCTTTTCTTCTTTATTTCTCCTTCTTTTTGGTGGCTGTTTCCATTTTTCTTTCTATTCTTTTTTTTCCCACCTTTTCTTCCTTCTACCTTGTTTTTTTTTTTTTTCTCCGTTTATTTATCTCTCCCGTTCCTTCTTCTTTTTCTTCGGTTTCTTCCTTTTTCTTCTCCGTTTATTTCTTTCTACCTTTTCTTTTTTTTTCTGTTTTCTTGTTTCTACCTTTTTTTTTCTCTGTTTATTTCTTTTTTCCCCCTTTTCTTTTCCTTTTTATCCTTTTTCTTCTTTATACCTTCCTTTTCCATCGTTTATTTCTTTTTTCCTTTTCTTCTTCTTTTTCTCCGTTTTCTTCTTTCTGCCTTTTTTTTTTCTCCGTCTCTTTCTTTCTTTTTTTTTTATTCTTCTCCGTTTCTTCTTTCTACCTTTTTTCTTCTCCGTTTGTTTCTTTCTTCCTTTTATTCTTCTTTTTCTCCGGTTTCCTCTTTATACCTTTTTTTATCCATTTCTTTCTTTCTTTCTTTCTTTCTTTCTTTCTTATTCTTCTCTGTTTCTTCTTTATACCTCTTTTTTCTCCGTTTATTTCTTTCTTCCTTTTCTTCTTTTTTCTCTGTTTTCTTCTTTTTTTATTTTCTCGTCTATTTGTTTGATTTCTCTATTTTAATCGTTCTTTCATCTCCTTTTCTTTTTCTTCTTATTTTTCTTCTTCTTCTTTGTCCTCCTCCTCCTCTTCTTTTTTAAGCTTTTCACTTTCGTCTTTTATTCATTTTTTAAACGTTTTTATCTCTTTCTCTTCCTTCTATCTTCTTCGTTTTCTCTTTCATGCTTTTCTTATTCGCCATTTTCCTTTTTTACTGTGTTCTCTCCTTTTAGCCCTTCTCCATTCTCCTTTTTTCTTCGCCATCAAATTTTTCTGTTCAGTTTTCTATTTTATCTCTCATCCTCCACTTTCTCCACTCCTTTTCTTTTTCATTTTCTACTTATTCACTCTTTTCGTCTTCTTTTTTTTTTCTTTTTTCTTCTATCTTTACCTTTATCTCTCCCCCTCCTTTTTCGTTTGTTTATTTTTTAACTTTTTCTCAATTTCTCCTTCTCCACTCTGCGTTATTTTCGTCTTTTTCCTTGAAACTTTATTCCTTCCCCATTTTCCTTTTTATATTTCATTATCTACTTCTTCACTTCTTCCATTCTTCTTCTTTCTTCATCAAGATTTTTGTCGTTCTCCTTTTTTCTACATTAACTTTCATCCTTCTTCACTACTCTTCTTTGACTTTTTCTTTGATATATTTTCTGTTCAACTTATACTTCTTCATTTTCTTTTCTTCTTCTTCTTTTCTTCTTCTTCTTTCTTCTTCTTCATCTTCTTTTCTTCTTCTTCTTCTTTCTTCTTCTCCTCCATCTTCTTTTCTTCTTCTTCTTCTTGTTCATCTTCCTCTTCTTTTCTTCTTCTTCTCCTCCTTCATCTTCTTTTCTTCTTCTTTCTTCTTCTTCATCTTCTTTTCTTCTTTTTTCTTTTCTTCTTCTTCTTCTTCTCTTCTTCTTTTCTTCTTCTTCTTCTTTTCTTCTCCTTTCCTCTTTCTTCTTCTTCTTCCTTTTTCTTCTTCTTTTCTTCTTCTTTTCTTCTTCTTTTCTTCTCCTTTCCTCTTTCTTCTTCTTCTTCCTTTTTCTTCTTCTTTTCTTCTTCTTCTTTTCTTCTTCTACTTCTTTCTTCTTCTTCTTCATCTTCTTTTCTTCTTCTTCTTCTTTCTTCTTCTCCTTCACTCTTTTCTACTTTTTTTATTTTCACATTTTCCCTTTTTACTTGTTCTCATCTTCTTCTTCTTCTTCTCATCCTCTTCCTCCTCCTCATCTATTCAACTTCTTTGTTATATTTTCCCTCCTTCCTAATTGTCTTTTTTCTACCTCTTGTCTACTTATCTTCTCTTCTCCACTCTTCTTTTTCCTTTTACTTCCTTCTCCATGTTTTCCTTTTCTTCTTTACTTTTTCTTCTTCCTCAAACTTTTTATTCTTTTCTCACCACGCCCTCCATTTCTCCTCCTCCTCCCCTTCTTCTTCTTCTTCTTCTTCTTCTTCTTCAATCTTTCCTCTTTTTCTACATTTGCCCATTGGTTTTTGCTGTAATGATGGCTAATGTTGGCTATGCAACTGCAGCATAATTTGGTAAAGAACTGTGAACAAGTCGACAATGTGTATCGAAAAATATCGATAAATTAAAAATTTGAGTTTTTTTTTGCCTCCCTCTCATCCCGGTCGATGCCAGGTTTGCCTTACAAGGTGCACTTTAAATATTTCAGTTATCGAATGTCAATATCACAAACTGATGCGCATATTTAGCTGGCCTTACAGATGAACTGCCTTAAAATTAAGAAATAAATGTAATGTTTGGGGCGAAGAAAATTGAAATGAGTAAATAATTAATACGCAATGATGATTTCAAATACTTCAAATTTTATTACTATGTGAAGTGAAACGGGAATCAACAGAAGGAACTGAACTATAAAACAATAAAATCTCAGAATACTGGAACGTTTTCTTCTTTTATTCGTTACGTCCATTCAGTATGTGGGTGATCACGGCACTTCAAATCTTCTTATTTCTTTCAGTTGGTAATATGGTTTTTCTTTTCACTATCCATTCACTATCTGTTCTGCAATCCTTTACAAAAGCTTGTTAAGTCATTCACTATTTCCTTCTGTCCCTCTTGCCTTCCATATATGCTGTCAGATTCTCCAAAACCTCTTTTCTCATTATTCGTTCTAGAAATGTCGGCTCTCGTTTTATGATTGTAAGTATAAGCTTCGTTTTTAGTTTACTTTTTTTTTTCTTGAAACTTTCCTCGTTACTCCCATGTGCAGTCCGTGGTATTCTCAGCCATCTTTTCTAGAACCATAGTTTTTTCTTAGTCTCTGAGGAAATTGTGCAGCGTTCATTGCCGTTGAGGGGGAAAGAAGAAAAATGAAGCCGAACTAAGTTATGAGAATGAGGGTCATTTCAACGGGAAGGGAGAATTCAACATCAACAACTCAAAACCGCCGACTCAACACCACCGACTGAGCGTCTGTTTATGACGATAAACTACATCCGGCAGCAAAGCCTCAACTCCCGGAGATTGTAGATTTTGACGAGCCTGAAACCACCTCTTAACTGCTATTGTTCCCAGCGTGGTAGCACCTCTTAGGGTCCTCGCTATGAACAGTTAATGAAGCCATAAATAAAAATCAATGTTACATTTTTATAATAAAATAAGAAACAATATATTTTTGTAGCAAAATAAAAATCAATGCTACGCCAAAGAAATTATCAAAATACATTTTTATGCTAAAATTACCAACAACACATTTTATGATCTACAAATTATATATCTAAAAACATACCTTTACTCAGAAAGTATAAAATTATGTGATAAGTCCCGGGATATATCTGAACGAAGTAGCTAAGTAGTTTTGGTTACTATAACCAAGTAGAATACGGTAGTAGTAATTAACTGGTACGCGTCGTAGTCGCAGGTAAGAAGTGTAGATCAATGGCGTAGTCCAATGGTCGTCGTTATAGACTTAGCTCTCAGACTAAGGCTCTTGACTCTCCTACACATCAGTGGGTATTTATGACGGACACCAGCCAATCATATTCCAGTGAGGGGCAACATAGGTGGATGCATATTCCATTATATCAGATAGATAGATAGATAGATAGATAGATAGATAGATAGATAGATAGATAGATAGATAGATAGTAATATGTCCCGTAAAGGGATATATTTGAACGAAGTAGCTAAGTGGTTTTGGCTACTATAACCAAGTAGAATCCGGTAGCAGTAATCGACTGGTACGCGTCGTAGTCGCAGGTAAGAAGTGTAGATCAATGGTGGATGCATATTCCATTATATCATTACGTACAAAATATCTCTAGCTCAATTATTCCCAACGTGGGGCGTATGCCCCACCGATGGGGCATGGAAATATTTTGGTGGGGCATGCGTAGGATGTGCACCCTTAGG
Organism: Acanthosepion lycidas; assembly: GCA_963932145.1. Lineage (NCBI taxonomy): Eukaryota > Metazoa > Mollusca > Cephalopoda > Sepiida > Sepiidae > Acanthosepion > Acanthosepion lycidas. Next base: position 81,729,080 of record OZ010598.1, on the reverse strand, counting down.
CTTACTATACCAACGTGAGCTCAAGTTTCATTTTGCATTATTATTTCATGATTAAATGGAAAAGTTTGTCACTTTCTAAGTTATTTTTTTCATTTGTACCCCCTTACTTCTTAAAATAGCGACTAGCATCATATGTATGATTGTTATTGCAATACTTTGCTTATTTTGTTAAGCTCATATATTTTACAAGGCGATAAGAGAGTCTCTACGGAGAACTCGACATGAGTTTATTCAATCGTTAACTTAGGGAATAAGTTTGATCAGAAAATTCAAACACTTTTAAATTTTATGAATATTTAAATCTGAAATAACCGTTTTCATAGTTGAATTAATATATTTGAATATAAGTTGATGATTATTAGATATATTTGCACCAGTATTAACATTTCTATTTGTATATGAATTAAAATTATATGAATTAAAATTATATCTTTAAATTTGACATATGGATTTCTATTTCCGTTAAAACTTTATTAATTTATTAAATAAAGATTAAATTGAAATTAAATTTAAATGAAACGTTTTTGTATTAAAATTATATGAATTAAAATTATATCTTTAAATTTGACATATGGATTTCTATTTCCGTTAAAACTTTATTAATTTATTAAATAAAGATTAAATTTAAATTAAATTTAAATGAAACGTTTTTGTATTAAAATTATATGAATTAAAATTATATCTTTAAATTTGACATATGGATTTCTATTTCCGTTAAAACTTTATTAATTTATTAAATAAAGATTAAATTGAAATTAAATTTAAATGAAACGTTTTTGTATTAAAATTATATGAATTAAAATTATATCTTTAAATTTGACATATGGATTTCTATTTCCGTTAAAACTTTATTAATTTATTAAATAAAGATTAAATTGAAATTAAATTTAAATGAAACGTTTTTGTATTAAAATTATATGAATTAAAATTATATCTTTAAATTTGACATATGGATTTCTATTTCCGTTAAAACTTTATTAATTTATTAAATAAAGATTAAATTGAAATTAAATTTAAATGAAACGTTTTTGTATTAAAATTATATGAATTAAAATTATATCTTTAAATTTGACATATGGATTTCTATTTCCGTTAAAACTTTATTAATTTATTAAATAAAGATTAAATTGAAATTAAATTTAAATGAAACGTTTTTGTATTAAAATTATATAATTTTATTTAAATTCTATAAGCGTCTTAATACATATGTTTAAATTTTATTTAATGTTGATAAATTTCTTATTTACTTTTAATTACAATTTCATTTAAATTCGAAATATTTCTTAGTATTTTTATTCTTTCATTTCATTTAAATACGATGTATTTTTAATGTGTATACTTAAACCGTATTTTATTTAAATTATTTATTATTTCATTAAAATTCAACATATTTCTTTAAATATTTCAATTAATCATTTTATTTTATTTAAATTTTATTTCTTTTAAATTCAATATAATTCTTATTATATATTCTTATTATATTAGGTTGGTGCAAAAATAATGTCGTTTTCTCACATATGTTACTATGTGAGAAAACGACATTATTTTTGCACCAAACTAATGTTTAAATATTATTTCTTTTATATTCATCATATTTATTTAAATCATTCATTCCATTAGTGCATTTAGCGCCGCCGCTCTAGACACCACTCCCCTCGAACTCACAGTTGTGGTTCATGATGAATAGAACAATCGCTTACCGTTTCCATATGCATTTTAAATATTTATTTAAATATTTTAAGTATTTGTTTGAATATTTTAAATATTTGTTTAAATTGCTCATATCAATTTATTTAAATTTTCTTTCCTTAAGATTCGAAATATTCCTTAATGTTTATATTTAAATTTTATTTTATATATAATTGCAAAATATTTTTTGAGTGTTTGCATTTAAATTAGAACTTTAAATCAACTTAAAACATTTCTTTTTATTAAATATATATTTTTTAATTTTTCCATTGAACACATATCTTACATTTGTACAAATTATTTTACTTAAATTCGACATAATCTTATTTAAATTCGGCATAATTTAATTTAAATTTATTTGATTTAAATTTATTTAATTTAAATTTAAATTTATTTAATTTAAATTTATCTAATTTAAATTTATTTAATTTAAATTTATTTAATTTGAATTTATTTAATTTAAATTTATTTAATTTAAATTTATTCAATTTAAATATAAATTTATTTAATTTAAAATTTAATTTTATTTAATTTAAAATCGACATTATTTCTATTACTATAAAATTAATTTTATTTATTTTTTTTGTTAGTAGAACACTTTTTCATTAGTTTTGAAATTACACTTTTATTTAAATTCCTTATAATAATATTCTAATTAAATTGCTTTAAAAATTATATTTTATTACATACAAGTATTTAAATATATAGCACTGTTACTTAAACAAGTAAATTTGCGTCTGTCGGCACGTGCTTTCGTGGGTCTTGATAAAGATGTTATTTGCTAAGCCTCTTGAATATAGATTTAAAAAGTTTCTTTCTTTTAAATTGTATTTTTATTCAAATCCGATGTAAGATGGGTTTTGGGTTTCTTTTGGGATATTTTTTTTATTTAAATTCGACGTTCGAAAAACTTGTTTATTTGGAATCGATTACTGATTCGAAATTTGTCAAACATTCGCTATCGATGTAGGTTATATTTGCATATCTGTAGATAACTTTTATATCATCTTCTTTACAGGCACTGAGTAATATTACTTTCTTCATTATGAAACGGAAGCCTGAAAGAACTCAAATCTCTGTTAATTCACCTCAAATTATTAATTTATCCTGAAAGTAAAAATTAAATTGTTTCCTTAAAATTCGAAATATTCCTTAATATTTAAATTTTATGCATTTAAATTACATTTTCTTCAACTTAAAACATTTTTTTTTTATTAAAAATATATTTTTTCAATTTTTCAACTGAACATATATCTTACGTTTGTTCAAATTATTTTATTTAAATTCGGCATAATTTTATTTAAATTTAAATTTATTTAACTTGAATTTAAATTAAATAAATTTAAATTCAAGTTAAATAAATTTAAATTTATTTAATTTAAACTTAAATTTATTTAATTTAAATTTATTTAATTTAAATTTATTTAATTTAAATATATTATTCGAATCCTATTAAATTATTTTTATTTATTTTTCGGTTAGTTGGTCACTATTTTTAGTATTTAAATTACACTTTTATTTAAATTCAATGTAATTATATTCCTATTAAATTACTTTAAATTTATATTTTCTTATTACATTCTCCCTTATGAGACGGAAGCCCTATAGAACCCAAATAGGACCTTCTCTGTTAATTCATCTCAAATTATTAATTTATCCCAAAATAAAAAAAAAGAATTTATATTTATTAAAATTCGCATAAAATTCTCCAAAAGCGAGGGTCCCTCCAGTGAATTCCAGTCAACCAGACCTCTGCGTTCGCTATAAATGTCGGCAACTCCGGTGCACTATTTGGATGTGTAGGGTCAACATTCGCGCTCATCACGATAAGCAAGCGAAAAACAATTTTTTTAAATTGTTTTTTATATTGTAAATAAATTCCTTGTGAGTAACTCGAATATCATCCGCGCTAAATCCCTGATTTGTGATAATTTTTCATTTTGTGGATTGGTGTTGTTGCGAGGCAAACTAAATAAATTTTGATATAAAAATTTATAATTTCAAAACAGTGCCTAAAATTTTATATATATATAAAAAATAAACTTTTATTTAAAATTTATCATTTCTTGAAGTGAATTAATATTTGCCATGAGTAACTTTCTATTATTTGGGTTGAATTAACACAAGAGATCCTCAGATATTTTTATTTGTTGTTTATCTCCCTAAAGATTTTTTTTTAAATATGTAAACATTGATTTTCTACTTAACGATCGACATGAGAGATTTGGGGTGGAAGAAGTAGAAATACCGTAATCCCCCATGTATAGCAAGCATTATTTTCTAAAAGATAATAAGCAAAATTAAGGGTGCGTAGTATGCACAGCTACAAAAAAAGTCTTTAAATAATTGCCGTTTCCTAAGTCGATTTCAGTTGCGAAATGACTACTCACCACAAACATACGACAATTTGACACTAACATTCGGCGATTGTGACCCTATAAGGATGTCAAATACAATCATATGTACCTAACAATACTTATAAATGTAAAATAAAATAAGAATTATCATAAACCTAAACTAGAATAATATTACTCTATATTTAAAACCATTTTTTTAATAAGAGTAGGAAACCCTGGCCTTAATAAAATTGGAGAGGTACAATTTATAGGGTTTGATTACCAAACAAGGGGTGTGTATTATCCGTGAATAGAAGCAATTTCCTACACTTTCAGCACAATTTTAGGGGTGCGTATTATACATGGGGAATTAAGTTATTTTATTTTACGGCAATTTTTTAAAGATTTTTTGTAGCTGTGCATAATACGCACCCCTGATTTTGCTTTCTTTATTTTTTTTTAAGAAAAAACTGCGTATTATACATGGGGGAATTATGGTATTTTATTTTACGACAATTTTTTAAAGATTTTTTGTAGCTGTGCATAATACATTATACATGGGGAATTACGGAAAGAATTATCATAAAACTAAATTAGATTAATATTATTCTATATTTAAAACTATTTTTTAATAAGAGTAGGAAACGCTGGCCATAATGAAATTGGAGAGGTACAATTTATAGGGTTTGATTACCAAACAAGGGGTGTGTATTATGCGTGAGTAGAATTTTTTTACAACACTTTCAGCATAATTTTCTGTGTACATATAATGGATAAATGCGTTATATCCATGAGGAATTACGATAATTATATTTAATGTAATTATTTCTACTTCTTACGACTGTCGATACAATCTTACAAAAACTATGTATGGCTCTCCACAGTTTTATTTATTTATTTCATGGTTTTGAATTATGCTTTTAATTTATTTACTTTTCTTTATTCTCAGGGCCATCTTCTCCCAATGCGCGTTGTGACGTTAAGAGGGTAAACTCGCCCGTATCAGAGAAAGGTGAAAGTCCGGGATGCTGTGGTTGGGTAGGGCTGCTTCCACCATTTTCCCCAACCAAACTCAGATTTTATAAGCTTGTTTGTAAGATTGTTGGCAGACGATAGAAGATGAAACGTTTTGTTTCGAAGTATTAGATGAGAGGATAAAAAAAAAGCTTATTCTGATGTTTTTAAAGTTGGGTGGATGTGTTTTCGCTAAGTGGAGAACCTTTCAGAAAGGTGGCATAGAAATCGGATAGACCGTCCAAAGGTGCTGAGGAAAAAGACAAAGGTGAAGGGCGATAGAGAAAGCGTTAACACATTATGCCAAAATATGAAGGGAGGGGACGAGAGAATAAAATGGACAGAAGAAAAACAGAGAGAGAGAGAAAGAGAGAGAGAGAGAGAGAGTCAGACAGACAGAGAGCGAAAAAAGCGGTGATAAACAGCTTCATCACACACACAAACACCCTCCCATATATATATATATATATAATTTAAATAAAAACAGACCACTTTAAGGTTCCATGTAATAAATTATTTCACCACAGCACATTTAAAAGGACTGCGGATCATCAGACTTTACTTCCAAACAAAAAAATGAAAAGAAAATTTACACATTTTTGACGGGCCGTATTAAACATATGTAAATTAACGAAGTGAGGAAGTGAGTAGAGATATGAGTGAGTTAGCAGATATTGACACATTCAAACGGTTAACTTAACGGAAGTTATATATTGAATTCGAAGGGATAGAGAAGAAATATCCCATAGAGAGTGGTGAAATAATTTATTACATGGAACCTTAAAGTGGTCTGTTTTTATTTAAATTATTTGTTCTGGATTTACATTGAGCTCTCTGGATTTTATCATCCTTAGGTTTACCCATACGGATTACCTAGTTTTTCATAAACTAACTAACTAACTATATATATATATATATATATATATATATATATAGAGAGAGAGAGAGAGAGAGAGAGAGAGATTCCCATTCCCAAGCGGATAGAATCCAGGTCAATGTCCAGGACAGAGGAAGAATATGATATAAAAGGTTGAAACCCTAATATTCCATGGTTATAATTTATTATATTGGAATCGTAATCACGATCCAATTCATCAGACCTGCAAATTCAAAAAAAAATTAAAGTGTATCGTAAACCCAGAAACAAAAACGATTTAATTAATTTCTACTCCGATTACAACCACAGAAAAACAATGGACTAATGAATGGAATCTACTTCAAGGCCCTTAGGATATGTATCCCGGAATACCGAAATGATATATATATATATATATATATATATATATATATATATATATATATATATATATAATTATTTATTTAAAAATTATAACATAAAAATGTTATAAAATCACTACAAAAATAGCCATTTGGTTTCAACACCTCTGGTGTCTTATCAAGTTATGATGTTGAATGTAGATTGTAGAATAAAGGTTTTTAATGGTCTATATATATATATATATATATATATATATATATATATATATATATATATATGATTTATTCCAAAATTATAACATAAATCTGTGATTTCGTAACATATTTATGTTATCATTTTCGAATAAATTATATTTGCTCTAGTTTGTAATGAGCACTCATTTAAGAATAGTATTTTCTGTTATTGGAAATTATTCCATATACACCAATCGTATACTTGTATATATATATATATATATATATATATATATATATATATATATGAGGTCATTTTGGATTTTACTGTGTACTAATTATTTGCCCTGTAATAATAAATACATTGAGCTCTTTTTGTGCATATGTCTTAATATTTTATATTACTAGGATCCACTTGGATTATTACCTTTACTACATATATATATATATATCACAGATTTATGTTATAATTTTGGAATAAATCATATATATATATATATATATATATATATATATATATATATATATATATATATATATATATATATATTAGTGAACATTGAGTCAATATTGAGAGGCTACAGACTGTTTCAGGCTTGATGACTGCTTTTAGGATGAAATAGCCTGTTGCCCCTAAGTGTTGACTCCAATCTTCAATTTTGTATTTACATCGGCTCTATCTCTGATATTTCTCACTTTATCCAATAAATATAGTATATCTTAAATCTATATTTCTTCACATATGCATGAATATATATATGTGTCTGTGTGCGCGCGCGTGTGTATGTTTGTGTGTATATATATATCGTATATGATAAAATATATTTTCATATTATGTTATATTTAAAATATACTTTTAATATACTATATTTATACTATATTTATGGGTAAATGTGCTCAATATGCGGGATAGAGTGTATGTAAGTATAAAGTCAATAAGTAGCAACAATCTGCACCTGGATTTGCATAAAAATGAAGGAAAATAAAGGAAGAAAAAAACTAATAAATGCATGAATTAAAAGAAATAAGTCAAAGAGATGAAATGGGTCGAAAGGAAGAACATTTGAAAAAGGAGGAGAAGGGTTAAAAAGAAGAAAAATGAAAGAAAATGAAAGTATGGAAGAAGTAAGAAGAAAATTGAGAGAAAATGAAAGAATGCAAGAAAGAAGAAAAATTGAAATAAAATGAAAGAATGGAAGAAGAAAAATGAAAAATGAAATTATGGAAAATGAGAAAGGAAAATGAAAGAAAATGAAAGAATGGAGGAAGAAAATTGAAATAAAAGAAATTGAAAGAATAGAAAAAGTAAGAAGAAAACTGAAAGCAAGTGAAAGAATGAAATAAGAAAAACGAAAGAAAATTAAAGAATGGATCAAGAAAATTGAAAGAAAATGAAAGAATGGGGGAAGAAAATTGAAAGAAAACAAAAAAAAATGGTATAAGAAAAATGAAAAAAAGCGAAAGAATAGAATAAGAAAATTGAAAGAAAATCAAAGAATGGAAGATGAAAATTGAACAAAAATAAAAGAACGGAAGAAAAAAATTGAAAGAAAATGAAAGAATGGAATAAGAAAAATGAAAGAAAATGAAGGAAAGGAAGAAGAAAATTCAAAGAAAATGAAGGAAAGGAAGAAGAAAATTGCAAGAAAATGAAAGAATGGACGAAGAAAAATGAAAGAATGGAGGAAGAAAATTGAAAGAAAATGAAAGAATGGAATAATAAAAATGAAAGAAAATGAAGGAAAGGAAGAAGAAAATTGAAAGAAAATGAAAGAATGGAAGATGAAAATTGAAAGAAAATGAAAGAATGGACGAAGAAAATTGAAAGAAAATGAAAGAATGGTGGAAGAAAATTGAAAGAAAATGAAAGAATGTAGGAAGAAAATTGAAAGAAAATTAAAGAATGGAATAAGAAAAATGAAAGAAAATGAAGGAAAGGAAGAAGAAAATTCAAAGAAAATGAAAGAATGGAAGATGAAAATTGAAAGAAAATTTAAAGAATGGACGAAGAACAATGAAAGAAAATGAAAGAATGGAAGAAGAAAATTGAAAGAAAATGAAAGAATGGAAGAAGAAAAATGAAAGAAAGTGAAAGAATGGAAGAAGAAAATTGAAAGAAAATTAAAGAATGGAATAAGAAAAATGAAAGAAAATGAAGGAAAGGAAGATGAAAATTGAAAGAAAATGAAATAATGGACGAAGAAAATGAAAGAATGGTGGAAGAAAAATGAAAGAAAGTGAAAGAATAGAAGAAGAAAATTGAAAGAAAATGAAAGAATGGACGAAGAAAAATGAAAAGAATGGTGGAAGAAAATTGAAATAAAATGAAAGAATGGAGGAAGAAAATTGAAAGAAAATTAAAGAATGGAATAAGAAAAATGAAAGAAAATGAAAGAATGGAAGAAGAAAATTGAAAGAAAATGAAAGAATGGACGAAAAAAAATGAAAGAATGGTGGAAGAAAATTGAAAGATAATGAAGGAAAGGAAGAAGCAAAATTGAAAGAAAATTAAAGAATGGACGAAGAAAAATGAAAGAAAATGAAAGAATGTAGGAAGAAAATTGAAAGAAAATTAAAGAATGGAATAAGAAAAATCATAGAAAATGAAGGAAAGGAAGAAGAAAATTGAAAGAAAATGAAAGAATGGAAGATGAAAATTGAAAGAAAATTTAAAGAATGGACGAAGAAAATTGAAAGAAAATGAAAGAATGCGAGAAGAATGAACAAAAATGAAAGTAAATGAAAGAAAATAAAAAAATACAAGAAATAAAAAAATGAAAGTAAATGAAAGTAAATGAAAGAAAATAAAAAAATACAAGAAATAAAAAAATGACATTAATCTGCCCAATTAGTGAATGAGTGAGTGCAACAAAAAAAAAACATAAAAAAAAACGAATATAAACAAAAGAAAGAAAAAATATGAAAAGAAATAAATAAACAAATATTACAACAAAAAGGATAAAAGGTGACCAGAATAAAAAAATATAAAGAAAGCGAGGGAATTACAGAAAAGAAAAAGAAAAGAAAAACACAGATATAGCGACTGGGAGAAAAAAAAGTAAAAAGAAAGATAAGAAACAAGAAACAAGTACAGGAGAAAGATAAAAGAAGGCTGTAATGCTCACTGCTGGAAAAATACAATATATAACAATATAAAGAAACAATAGCTGACAGAGAACAAACAATTTATCTCAAAGGCGTTTAAATCCTGATGGTGACCCTCTTAACAAAACCGGCTCGAAAGGACAAAGAGCATAATGTCAGACGTTAACAGAAGGTTAATGATGATCCCGCTTATCCACATAACCTCCAGCACATAAATGGCACTTCTTTGCTGTTTGATTAAACACTAAATTAATCCATTACTGAGCAGATATATTCATATCTTTAGGGAAAAGTAATCATTGATTATCAAAATCATAATAAATAGCTTGCTGAAAACGCTTTTTCCAAAAATAATTTCTCGTTTTTCTCCTAAAAATCTGTTCTAAAAAAACTCAAATTTAAACAAATTATTGTCTCTAAATATATACATTGACCATTATTGTTTCTAAATATATATATATGTATACATATATATATGTGCATATATATATATATATATATATATATATATATATATATATATATATATATATATATATATAGATATATAGATATATATATATATAGAGAGAGAGAGTTAGCATAAAGGTCGTGTCCATTTTAAGAAATTTATAACTTTATTTGTATTTGCGATAGAAATAAATTGTAAAAAGGACTTGAAAGAAGTAAATCTATATTTTTTAACGTTTTATTGAAATTTTATTTAAGTTTCCAAATGTCCTCCATCATTAGCAATACAAAGGGTAATACGATTTTGCAGTTCACGGAAAACATTGGCAAACTGATTTACAGTAATGCCTGAAATCACATTAGTTATTTTAGCTATACTTAAAACTATATACATTGAATTTTATAACCCTTTTTACAAATTATTTCTATCGCAAATACAAATAAAGTTATAATTTTTTAAAGTACACGAATTTATGGACACCATATATATATATATATATATATATATATATATATATATATATATATATATATATACATGAATCATTATTGTCGCTAAATATATACATTGATCATTATTGTTTTTAAATATATATATATATATATATATATATATATATATATATATATTAATCAATATTATTGTCTCTAAATATATACATTAATCATTATTTTCTCTAATTATATACATGAATCATTATTGTTTCTAAATATATACATTAATCATTATTGTCCTTAAATATATACATTGATCATTATTGTTTCTAAATATATATATATATATATATATATATATATATATATATTAACAATATTATTGTCTCTAAATATATACATTAATCATTATTGTCTCTAAATATACACCATAACTATTATTGTGTCCAAATATATACATTAATCATTATCTCTAAATATATGAATGAATCATTATTTGCTGTCAATATATACATGAATCATTATTTTCTCTAAATTAATCTCTCCCCCCTCCAAGCAAGATGAGAATGCCACTAAGACGCAAGGGATTACTGAATGTGAAAGAAACTGACAAAAGTTATTGATTAGAAAGGAAAATAAGAGAACAATAATTAAGAAAATAGAAAACAATTGATTTTTTTTAATTTAATATTTTGCAGATTGTTGTTGACAGGAAATCAAGAAAGCGGAAGTGTTTCACGAGCATTAAAATACAATAAAAGAAGAAGAAATTAAGAAGACATTTAGTAACGACTGACATTGCATTTAACTTTTTGAAGGTCAAATTTGACTAGGAATCAAGAATACGGAAAAGAGTTCCACAAGCGAGAAATGCGAAAGAAGAAACTGTTAGCATAGAACTTACGGTTCCATCTAGACATTTCAACAGTATAATGATTACACCTACCTTCTAAACTACTAGGAAGCTTAAATGCACGATGTCAATGTGGCAAAGATGAAAGCAGATCAGAACAATTGCCGCGGAAATATAGAAAACTCACAAGGAAATTACGTAAATGCTGGAAGACAAATGTAATATTTCGATAGTAATGGTCTGTGCGATCATTATGTAACGCTGAGTATTATTTCAAAAGCAATTATTCGATCAAGATAAATAGTACCTTTATTCGTTTATGGCAAAAATTATCCTAGTATAATGCTTGAGAGAGCCTTAAATTATTGTGTTATTATTAAAATGGTTATGTTGAATGATGTATATGAATGAATGAAGATTTAGTATAAAGCTGACCAGTCGTATTCGGGGATACCCGTCTATTAGGGCGACTAGCCAATCCCTATAACAGACGCTTGTTCAGGCGCATTTGTGTTTATTCAACACCCACAGAGCCCACCTGTGGTTTATACTGCAACTATGCTGAGCAGAGATTAGTTACTCTTTCTGGGAAAGAGAGTGTTATCTAACGTAATCAACAATTTGAACACGACTGGCACGCTCAAGACCTCGGCCACGATGACTTGTGACTTCGTGCTAGCACAGCTATCGACGGCCCCCAAGAGTACCGTCTACTCAGTTTCATTCACAAGGCTTTGGTCAACCCATTGTATGGTTTCATCCACGGTGGGATCGACTCAAATCCGATAAAATCAAGCAGTCCTCTTCTTGACAAATCGACCCTGGCGAGTTTTGAACCTGGGTCTCAGAATGCGAACGTTCTAACCACGGCTAATGGCAGGCAGCCACAAATGACACCACGAGGTCTGAACCAATAACTACTACAACGCAAAGAAGATATTTACCTGTTTTAATTTTAATATATACTAAAGTATATATACTATATGGTACTATATAAGATATATTGTAGAACAGGTATATTGACATTGTATATAAATACATATGCTGCTAGTACACGGAATGATTTTAAAACCCAAGTCGGCACACAATAAAAGGTTGCTGACCTCTGTTTAGGAAAGGTAAAAAAAAGACAAAAACTTATTTAGAGCTACAAAGGTCAGGAAATTGTAGAGAACCATGATCTCCAACGTCCTGAAGGAACAGAATGAGGAAAGACGGCTTGGAAATTCTGATGCACATAGGACAGATTGAAGGCAAGAGAGACGGAGGAAAACAAGGAATTACCTACCTAGCCAGCTGGAATAAATGGATTACAGAACAAGTTTTAAGAGAAATAACAAAAAGACAAAATGTATTAAGAGCTACAAAGGAGAGGAAATCGTGGAGAGCCATGATCACCAAAGTCCTGAAGGGACACGGCATATAGAAGAAGAATATTAAAATTATAAATCAGAATAGTTTTGGTTAATTACAGAGTAGTCTCCCCTCATTACATTATTTATTTCCTATGCAATTTACGGCATGCGTGCTACACGTGGCACGCCAAGCAATTTCCAATGGCACGCAGCCGCAAATGACATCACGAAGTCCGAACCAATAACTACTACAACGCAAAGAAGATATTTAGCTGTTTCAATTTTAATATATACTAAAGTATATATACTATATATATTACTATATAAAATATATTGTAGAAAAGGTATATTGATCTTGACTTGTATAAAAATACGTATGCTCTTGGCACACTGAATGCTTTTAAAACTCTAAGTTGTCACATAGGCAGCAAAAGGTTGCCGACCTCTAATATATATGATATAATAGAATTATCTATAAATACAATTAGATTTGACCTAGAGACAAAAGCATATATCCGACCAATATAGAAAAGAGAATAATCAGATATTAATCCAAAGCACCAGGTAGTAGGGTGGGGATTCCAATAGGCAGTACCTCTCCTTCGTATGGGAGCTGGGTCTATTGCCCGGCACCTGATGTGTCCCTTAATGGCGAAGTGCTGAGACGACTTGGCCAATTTTTCCATGTTTTTACCGTTAAACAAAATTTAAACTCAACCTTGTGTCCTATTCCGTGAGCGCGCTGAAAAATACCCCTACATATGTTATATGATTTCTAATAAAATTAATTATAACTGTGATCAGACTTGATATATAAACACATGCATATATGTGACCAATATTCATTGCCCGGCGCCCCAAACGGAGAAGGGACTTGGGTAATTTTTACATGGCATTGCAGTTAAACCGACGTTAACCTCGACCTTGTGTCAAATTCGGTAGCGATGTGGGTTTGCTAAAAATACCCTCGAACTTTTTGTCTGGGATCAAAGTGTAGTATCGGCCGGTTGGTTCTGTCTTCGGATAGATCGCTACTCGGTTGTGTCTCAGTCTTCGGACGGAGCACAACTTAATATATTTATGAGAGGTGCGTCGTCTCGAGGAAACACCTGCCCGCGGCAGAACCTCTCTCGGTACACTAATGAGTAAGGGTAATTATAGTCATACCGATGCCAGCGCAAACAACGGTTGCGAGGGCTGGGATATTTTTTAAAGCTGGCCCGGGTGCACGCGTTCGGGTTCCCTAAAATAAATTGACCATTCAGCGATGTGGACGCGCTGGAAAATAATTATAACCTGTTATTAGGTCGGTGCAAAAATGATGTTAAAAATATATCAAAAACCGACATTATTTTTGTACCAACCTAATAGATTTGTTTTTAAAATCATGTCCAAGAACATCTAATAATACAATTACTTGCATTTATAAGTAAGTTTTGAAGGGGCCTATAATTTTTGCAAACCAAATCATGAATCCAGACCTAATGCAAGGGTATCGTGCCTCCCCACACACGAATCTATGATACAGGGTCACCCATATCTACTACAACTCAATTACCATAAGGTAGTATGCTTAAAGAATACACATTTTATTGTAACTTAATTATGTCCAATAATGGATAATTTTTCAATAAAATTTAAAATATTATAATATATATATATATATATATATATATATATATATATATATTAGGTTAGTGCAAAAATAATGACGTAATAATGTCGTTTTTTGACGTTACTTCAAAAAACGACATTATTACGTCATTATTTTTGCACCAACCTAATATATATATATATATATATATATATATATATATATATATATATATTTATATTAGAAAAGGGATTAATCCCGACAATTATTTTTAATATTTTTCCGTTTATAAATTATTTGTTCAAATTCCAAAAAATTCTAATTTTAAATAGAAAAACAATTCTAAATTTGAATACGAAAGAATTCTAATTTCAAATACAAAATATTCTAATTTTAAATGAAAAATTCTAATTTTAAATACAAAAAGTTCTAATTTTAAATACTCCCAAAATTAATTTTAAATACCAAAAACAATGCTAATTCTAAATACCCAAAAAATTATTTTAATTTTAAACACACAAAAATTCTAATTTTAAATAAAAAAATTCTAATTTTAAATATACAAAAATTCCATTTTTAAATACCAAAAACCATTCTAATTTTAAATACAAAAAGTTTTAATTTTAAATACCAAAAACAATTTTAATTTTAAATACCAAAAACCAATTCTAATTTTAAATACCAAAAAAACAATTCGTGTTGATGTGGCCCCCACCCAATACCCAAATTTAATTTTTGTCGATGTTCACAGTTTCCTGAATGTTAATTAACTATTCAACAGAAAATATGCTTTGTATGATACCAGTGGATGGAATTCACTAGCCAAATTGCAGGTAAGACTTGTGACTTGTCACCTGAACATATTGAGGTCTTCTGACAGTATAAGTAGCAAAATGGCATCCATTGCCTGCCTGCAAGGCCTGACGGGTGATAAGATTGGAAAGAAAATTTACTAACAGTGTTTTGTTTAGTTTTTGCAAATTTTTATACATTTTAAGTAAACACTGGGAATAATGCCCCTCCCCACAGACCAAAATTGTACATATGATGACTAGTTAGGACTTCATAGAGTAACTGTGATATTTTGGTGACCATAGTATTTTTTAAAATCATTTCACTACGAGTAAGGCAATAAAGCCACTAAAACGCAAGGGGTTACTAAGTGTGAGAAAATATGCAAAAAACAACAATGTTAAGGAGAGAGAACAATAAAAGCGGAATTAAGAAATTAGAAGATTGCATTTAAATTTCTGAAAATCATATTTGATTGGGAAGGAAGAAGCCGGAAGTGATTTTCACAAGCGAGAAGTGCGAGAGAAGAAACTGTTAGCATAGAACTTACGGTTATATCTAGCCGATTCAACTGTAAATTGACGGAACCGTTCCGCCAATCAAGTACTGCGCTTGAACTAAGTAATAATGATATGCAAGAATGTGACGTTATTGTAAACAGAAAATTATCGGATGAGTGGGCCAGGGATTGAGACTATTTAAGTTAAAACATAGGACAGATGTAGACCGGCCTTCCCTTCCGGCCATATTTGTTGTTAAAATCATCAATAAATATTGCTGGATCTGTCGTGTAGCTTAAGTACTTGTTATTCACAGGCGATCAACCGTCTGAGTCTTGTCTAGGATCAATGTTGCTTAACTTCGGCGATTGAACGAGAATTGGTGCATCAACATGATATATCTTAAAGACATTTTCTTACAAAATAATTACACATGCTCATTACACATACATACATACATACATACATACAAAAAGTCCGCTTTATATATTATTTTTCATGAATATTCTTACTCTTTAGATCAGTGATTCTCAACGAGGTCCAGATGGACCACCGGTTGTCTACATATCATTTCCAGTGGTCCACAGAGAATTCGTAGCCATAAAAAGTGTAGCGATTTCACAAAAAAGGATCTAAATTAGTCATACGTTGAAGAATTAAATATATAAGTATAAATATTATACACATGTCCACTAGATTTGAAAATTTCTAAATTATGTAGGTATTATGCAGGGCTATATCTATTTTATTTTTATCATATATATATATATATATATATATATATATATATATATATATATATATATATGTATGTATTTTACAATTTAAAATTGGTAATTTTTAATTTTAAACTTTATCGTATAATTTAATATTTATTAGTTAGAATGAATTCTATTTTAGTCTAATCCCAACATTATAATTATTATAACCTTAGTCCGTTGTCAAGGTTTTTGAATTCTCATATTCTTGTACTTTGATTGGTCATTCCAGCTTATGTAACACCGTTCCCCCTAGAGAAGGTTGTTTGATTGATTTAAATCTTTTAAAACCCATTATTCTACATTCAACACCATCACTTGGTAATAATAATTGTTATAAATACTATATATAATATAGTATTTTTATTCATATAATTATTTATTCTTATGTTAACAGATCACTAATTAATAAAATTTACATTTCTAATTTATAGAAATAAAGTATATTTTTTCAGAACAGTTGTAAGAATGTCTGAAGCAACTTCTAATATCAATTGACTTTGATATCCTATGTTTATCGTTGTTTACTAAAATAATTTTTAAAGTGTAAATAGACTACTATCTTCTCATTAAATATTTTAGTGTGAAAATTGAACAGCCTAAAAGTAAAACTATGAGTGGTCCATTTGTATTTTTTGAAGAAAAAATGGACCATGGGCTGAAAAAGGTTGAGAAGCACTGGTTGAGATGAAAAAAATTCAATGGTATACTTTTATTGCTTCCTTTAGTCCATCCATCGAGATTTTCTTGAAATGCTATATAATATAACGAGAAAATGCGATATTTGAAGATGTAGTCTTTAATCCAAACCCGTCCTGTCAACTAGGGCTGTAGTATACGCCGACTGCAGATGGGTAAGACCTCTCACACATGGCCCTCCTGGATAAGACGATAAACTACATCTGCTTTCTGGGTAAGACGATAAACTACATCCGACAGCAAGGCCTTTGATCAGGAGGTTTTGAAGGGCGTGGAACCACCTCTTAATTGCTATTGTTCCCAGGTCCACCCTAACTCGGGGTGGTAAGACTTGTCAGGTTCCCAGCTATGGGAAAATAGTTAACCCCACAAAAGGTGTCAAAGCGCTATGAACGTAAAAAATAGGTTTTAATACCAGCAATACTTTTTTGGAAATATTTCTAGCTGCAATATATATATTGTTTTTAAAATGTTACTAGCAATGTATTTTTGAAAAAATATTACCAGCAATACCTTTTTGGAAAAAATATTACCAGCAATACCTTTTAGGAAAAATATATTACCAGCAATACCTTTTTGGAAAAAATATTACCAGCAATACCTTTTTGGAAAAAATATTACCAGCAATCCCTTTTTGGAAAAATATATTACCAGCAATACCTTTTTGGAAAAAATATTACCAGCAATACCTTTTTGGAAAAATATATTACCAGCAATACCTTTTTGGAAAAATATTACCAGCAATACCTTTTTGGAAAAAAGATTACCAGCAATACCTTTTTGGAAAAATATATTACCAGCAATACCGTTTTGGAAAAAAAATATTACCAGCAATACCTTTTAGGAAAAAAATATTACCAATAAAATTCTTGTCGGCATTAAATAACGTATTGAGGTTGATATGCCGTAAAACAAAACAAACAAACAATTTAATACAAACTTGATTACAATTTTGTAAATGTCAAATAGCAAGAATTTTTCAACTCCATATTATCATAGACAGCCATAATTGAATTAATCTTTTTGAAACTCTACATGGGTACTCTCTTATTCTCTTTTGTCTAAAATTAAAGTTTTCAGAAACAGGAAAATTTCGTATGAAACAAAGGAAAGAATACTGAACTGT
>OZ010598.1:81643482-81700982 GCA_963932145.1 Acanthosepion lycidas | reverse complement strand
CTTCTTGGTTTTATTGGTCTGAAGGTGGCGATCACAGCGTGCGGCACCTTTGGAAAATTTTGTTTCTATCGGTCAATGTATGGCTATTTTAGTGAGTGTTATAGAAGGACAGACGGACTAACGAAAGTCATAGAATTTTATATATAGACTGTAGTTTTCAGGGAAGCACGAAATCGGAAGGGGATTCCACAGGTGAGAAAAACGAGAAGAAAAGCTGTCAGAATAGAAATGGCGGTAGCTAGTTCAACATCAAAAACTTTGAGACGTCGTTGTCAATCTTGTAGCATGTTTAAAATTATATAGTCGGGGAACCAGAATAAAAAAAAAAGTTTATCAGTACAGTTGCTATGGAAATATCTGTTGTAAAGACAGAAGGAAGCTACGTCATGTCGGTGAGAAAGTGATTGAAATCGTGTTGTCAGGTCAGGATTGATTACATTACAGACGCTTCTTTGAATTTTGTCAAGAATCTTTAGTAGGATAACCAGACCAGATATGTCTGCAGTATTCAATCCACGGATGAAGGGTTAGATTTATAAATGACCAAAATGGATTATGAAGAGAAAAATTGTATGGTACGACACATTGAACCAAATGTTTTAACAGTACAATTAGCAATGGATTCCTTAAAATCACTCCATTGCATGTCGGTAAAAATCATGAACCTAAGATGGCGCAAAGTGTTGCTCTCATGGGATTATCATTAACCATGCTGATAGCAGGCAGATTCTCAGAAAAAAAAAACTTCCTTTATCCCAGGTCTCAGGTAAGAGAATCGGTAAAGGATTGCATTACAGAGAAAATCTGGAAAACAAAATAATAATAATAATAATAATATCAATGAACAAACAAGCTTTGTTAGTTTACACCAAACAATCTGATGTAGAAAAACCCTGTATATATCAATGGTTACGTATTGCAGGATGTAAAGGATTGTATTACAGAGAAAATCTGGAAAAACAAAATAATAATAATAATAGTAGTAGTAATAATAATAATTGGTTTGAGCACCACCAAAACGAGGTTATAGAGATAAGACCTGTAACAATTTTATGGGGCTTTACAATACACACAGACAGAACAATCAAAGCTAATCGACCAGACATCGTTACCAGAGACCGCAAAAACAAAATGTACCGTTTTATTGACATGACAGTCCCTGCAGACTGCAATGTATCTTTGAAGATCTTCAAAAAGCTATCAAAATACAAGGATCTTGAAATCGAAATCTCCAAAATATAGCACACGCCGACATTAACAACCCCAGTTGTAGGTGGAGCCCTTGCATTGATTGGAAAAGATTCCGATAGACCCATTGAAGGGATTCCCGGTAGCCCGTGCTTTAAAGAAATACAAACAATTTTACTACACCTTACAAAAGGCTTTGTCTATGGAAAATATGTATATTCTTAGAAAGAAAGAAGAATACACCAGAAATCGAAGGAAATATAATAATAATAATAATAATAATAATAATAATAATAATAATAATAATAATACAGAAACAATGGCAAGATAAACCGCTTCATGGCCAATACTCTGCCCGTACCAAACAAGCTGACGTAGACAAAACCCGTACCCATCAGTGGCTACGTAGCGCAGGGTTGAAAGCTGAAACTGAAGGTTTTATCGTCGCTGCACAGGACCAATACTTGTTAACTAGGAATTATCAAGCACATATACTAAAATATTGTGTCAGCCCAAAATGCAGATTCTGTGATAAATACCCAAAAACGATTAATCATCTTGTATCAGGTTGCACAATATTGGCACCCACTGAATATAAAACCCGGCATGACAGAGTGGGCCAATATCTGCACTAGAAAATCGGCAACTTCTACGGGAAGGAAACTGAAGGAAACTGGTATGAACACCACCCAGACCCGGTTGTGGAGATAGGACCTGTTACAATTCTATGGGACTACACAATACACACTGACAGAACAATCAAGGCCAACCGCCCAGATATTGTTATTAAAGACCACAAACAAAAACGGTGCCTCCTTATTGATATGACAGTCCCTGCTGACTGCAATGTGTCTTTGAAGATATTCAAAAAGTTGTCAAAATACAAAGACCTTGAAATAGAAATCTCGAAAATGTGACACATGGGAACATCAATAATCCCTGGTGTAGTTTGAGCCCTAGGATTGCTTGGAACAGATTTCAGTAGATTAATTGAAGGGATTCCTGAAAGTCCATACCTCAAAGAAATACGAAACAAATTGTTCTGACAAGTACAGCCCACACTTTACGAAGGGCTTTATCTATCTATCTAACTATATCTATATCTATATATATATATATATATATATATATATATATATATATATATATATATATATATATATTGTCAGTGGAAAGTGTCATGATGCCATTTCTTACCTTAGGTCCCTGGGCAGGACCCGGAAAGAAATGTGTAAACGCCAGAAATCAAAGGAAATAATAATAATAATAATAATAATAACAACAACAACAACATCAATGAATAAACACGCTTTGTTAGTTTATACTAAACAATCTGATGTAGACAAACCCTGTATATATCAATGGTTACGTATTGCAGGATGAAAAGCTGGAACCAAAGATATGGGTTTTGCTGCATAGGACCAATGCTTGCTATCTAGAAATTTCCAAGCACGCATACTGAAAATTGTGTTAACCCAAAATGCAAATTCTGTGATAAATATCCAGAAACAATTGACCATTTTGTTATCAGGTTGGACAGTGTTAGCACACACTGAATATAAAACTCGACATGACTGTGTGAGCCTATATCTGAAATGGAAAACATGTAACATTTAAGGGAAGGAAACTGCAAGAAAGTGGTACGAACATACCCCAGACCCGGTTACGGAGAAAAGATCTCTAACAATTTTATGGGATTTTATAATACACAGAGAAAAAACAATCAAAGTTAATTGCCCAGACATCGTAATCAAAGATCACAAATAACAGAATGTACTTCCTTATTGACATGGCTGTCCCTGTAGATTGTAATGTATCTTTGAAGATCGTCAAAAAACTATCAAAATGGAAGAATCTTGAAATGAAAATCTAAAAAAAAAAAAACGTGTGCCATGAAGCCATCAATAATTCCAGTTGTAGTTGGAGCCCTCGGATGAATTGAAAAAGGACCCGATTAACTCCCTGAAGTGATTCCTAATAGAATATGACTTAAAGAATTAGAAAGATCTGTTCTTACAAATACAGCTCACACATTATGAAGGGCTTTATCTACGTAAAATGTGTGTGATGTTAGTTTTAATTTGTTTTATTTTATAAAAATGATCAGTGGAAAATGTCATGAAGCCATTTGGGACTTTAGGTATATGTTTTGGACCTGGAAGGGAATATATATATAACAGACACCCAAGGAAATAATAATAATAATAATAATAATAATAATAATAATAATAATAATAATAATAATGTGAAGGTTTTATCCTTGCTGCACAGAACCAATGCTTGCTAACTAGGAATTATCAAGCACATATACTAAAATATTGGGTCAGCCCAAAATGCAAATTCTGTGATAAATATCCAGAAAGGATTGATCATCTTGTATCAGGTTGCACGATATTGGCACCCACTGAATATAAAACCCGACGTGACAGAGTGGGCCAATATCTGCACTGTAAAATCTGCAACTTCTACGGAAAGGAAACTGGTATGAACACCACGCAGATCCGGTTACGGAGATAGGACCTGTTACAATTCTATGGGACTACACAATACACACTGACAGAACAATCAAGGCCAACCGCCCAGATATTGTTATTAAAGACCACAAACAAAAACGGTGCCTCCTTATTGATATGGCAGTCCCTGCTGACTGCAATGTATCTTTGAAGATATTCAAAAAGCTGTCAAAATACAAGAACCTTGAAATAGAAATCTCAAAAATGTGGCATATGGGAACATCAACAATCCCTGTTGTAGTTGGAGCCCTAGGACTGATTGGAAAAGATTGCAGTAGACTAATTGAAAGGATTCCTGGAAGTCCATGCCTCAAAGAGATACAAAAATTGTTCTGACAAGTACAGCCCAAACTTTACGAAGGGCTTTATCTATGTAATTTTTTTTTTTTTTTTAGTGAAAAGTGTCATGATGCCATTTCTAACCTTAGGTTCCTGGGCGGGACACGGAAAGAAATGTGTAAATGCCAGAAATCAAAGAAAATAATAATAATAATAATAATAATAATAAATGAAATGAAATGAACATAGAGAAATATTGAGAAGACGAAAGAAAAAATCTTAAAGACCGAATATGAAACGGAGAAAGAAACGCTAAAAAGAACAAGAGTTATGAAGAAACAAATTAAAAGAAGGTGAAAAGCAAAGTGTAAAACTATGGAAGACGCGAATAGCGAAAACAAAATGTGAAAGAGAAAGAAATCCGAAAATGAAATCGAAAGTCAAACACGATTGAGAAGGATTGGAAATAAAAGTAGAATTAGTGTCGTCTGTATTTTGTTTTTGTGGTTGTTTTTCTCTTAGGCCTGCCAAATCGCCTTCCCCACGCCCTAGCGGGGAATAACCACGATAACAACAAAGGCGGCACTGGTAACAACATCTCCAAGCAGAAGAAGATGTGCGTGTTCGACTGATCTTTCTTCCCGTTTACCCTGACACCCCGTCAACCCCCACACAAAATCTCTAAAGCCCCACCCATTTCATACAACGGCTCTCTGTATATTCCGTTCGCTCGCTCGCTCGCTCACTCGCTCTTCGCCCGTCCGTGCTTCTGCTTATTCACCTTGCAGCCCTTAACCCCCAACTTTATTGAGAGAGCCAATATACGCCAATGCGATGCGACAACTCGGCGCTAAGAGTCACACGGAAGTTGTGAAAAAGTATAATTCATCTCGAAGAAGCTGTCATATTGCCTAGTCCGCTTAAGTCATACAAGCTACAGTTCTCTTCCAACCCGCCTGTGCTCAGATCATGCGAACTCACACACGCACAGATACGCTTATATATATATATATATATATATATATATATATATATATATATATATATATATATATATATATATATATATATATATGTATGTATATCTGTGTGTTGTTAGGGAAGTGGGTGCGTTGCAGTTGAGAAAGGTGGGCGTGAGAAATAGCAGTCCTCGAACGGGGAAGGTTGGATGTTCCGTACGTGCATGCGCGTTTTTCTATCTATGTGTGCATCGCCATCAATAAAGATGTTAGAACCTGAAAGACGGAGTCGGTTAAAAACGAAACAAAATCAAGGAGATGCGGGCGAATGTCTTTGCAGATAACAACTTGCAATCCAGAAGAACATTTGGAGGCATATTTGAAACCTCCCTGGCGTACACACACACACACACACACACACACACACACACACACACACACACACACACATACACTCTCTCTCTCTCTCTCTCTCTCTCTTTCTTCCCTCTATCTCTCTTTCCCTCGCTCTCTCACATCTACACAGGCATAGAGAGAGAGAGAGAGAGAAAGAGAGAGAGATAGAGCGAGACAAAGTGAAAAGAACACGCATATTCATATATACAGTTAAAATTAGGTACCTCCACTTTTTTGCGGAAAAACAGCCTAGCGTAATAAAAAAATTCCACAAACTTAACGAAAATAAAGTTTTATCGTCAAAATGTTTATGTTATTATTAAGATGAAAGACCAAAGTATTTTTTAATTATCTTTTGAAATTTTTTAATATTTTTTAACACGTTCGAAATTTTGGTTAAAGTCTTCTTTTGTTTATGACATCACGGGACGTTAAAATAACATTGTTTATTTTGCGGTTTTTTTTCCCGTTGAAAACACATTGATTTGGAAATTCTTGTAAAATTAAAGTAATTGTCCGATTTTAATGAAATTTTCAGGTCTTATTAACAAATGAATTAAATTATTTTTTAAATATTTTTTTTTAGAAAATTTTGGTAAAAATTTTTTTTTTTGAATATGTTACACCCCACTTATTGTTCTGAAATTTCGTTCAAAACCTTTTTATTTCCTGAAAAAATTTTTTTTGTTTAAAGTAATAGTCATTAGAGATGGTAAATCACCTACTTTTTTTTTCAAATTTGTGCTAACTGAAAATCTGTTCTGAATTGAAAAATAATGAATCCAATAAAACTATGATATTACTTAATTAGAAAAGCTTTTATTAGGTTGGTGCAAAAATAATGACGTAATAATGTCGTTTTTTGACGTATTTTTTAACGTTAAAAAACGACATTATTACTTCATTATTTTTGCACCAACCTAATAATTGCTTTTGTAAATAAGTAATATTAAGGTCATTATTACCTGAAGAAGTAAATTTTTTCTGATGAATAATTAAATTTTACAAGAATTTTACAAGAATTTTTTCATTTGTTTTAAATTTTAATCATAATAATTTAATAGTTTAAAATTCGTGCAAAACTCTGTATTAGGCTATTTCCTTGCGGTAATTAGTAATTAAGTAGAAACAAAATTTACGAGTTCAAAATTGCAAAGTTTAATAAACTTAGTTGTGCTAATTTTTTTTTCAAATAATTTTTTATGTTGTATTTTTTTACTTAATACGTTCCTTATTTCCATGTGCGGTAGACTGAAATAACCATTATTATAAAAAGAGTTTTGTCCCTTTATTCTAATAAATAAACATAACAGTAAAACTAAAAATAAAAGCGTTCACTCAGATTTCTAATAATTTTCATTTATGCTCATCCGTAGTAGCTGTCATCACTCGTCAATCAACACATAGATCAAATATTGGATCAAAATAACAGTACCAATCGTTAATAATTTGTTGTATATTACTTTTTTATGCTATAAGTAAGTAATATTTCTTTTAAATCAGATTAATTTAACATTAAATTTTCTAATTTTACTAAAATAACGTGTCAAAAATTGTTTTAAATATTTTTAAAATCGATAAATTTGTGTTTGTTTACAAATTTCTTAAAATTAACAAAATGGCCGTTTTTAAGAAAATTTAAAAATTTGAAATTAAATTTGACATTCCAATGTATATAGTTTCTATCTGAAATACACCAGAATTGTTTACTTAATGGAAATAATAAATTTCATAATTAAACTTTCAATTAAAGCTAAAATGAAATCTTCAAGAATGTTTTTTCATTTTAAAAAATTCATTTTAAACTTAGGTATCGAAAAATTATGCCGAAAAAGTGGAGGTACCAAGTTAAAATGGAATCCGAACATATGTTCATTTACGCGAATAGATATCTGCATGTTCACGCATTATCGACATAGAAATAGGAATTCAATCAATAAATCCTATAAGACAAATGTTTGAGACCTACCTCAGGATTTTATAATTACAAGGTTTCGCCGTCACGGTGGAGTAATGGATAGCGGCTCGGAGTGAGTAATTGGAGAGAAAGTAAGTGACATTCTCAGCTGACATGAAGTCGGAAGACTATATTAAATCCATTGCTAGGTCAGCTTCTAAGAAAGTCGGTTCACAGGGTCGTGCATAACAATATTTCTATACAGATTCTATCTTACATATATATATTTACCATTCACCCCTGCTTAGAATATTACTGCCACATATGGTCCGGTCCTCTTACTATTTTACCTTGAGCTTCTTGATAAAATCTAAAAAAGAATCAGCAATATTATTAGTCCTCATCTGTCGGCTCGGCTTCAGTAAGGTTGCTGCTCTATGACTTTTCTATAAATACATTCACGGTAATTGTATGAATGAGCTCTTCGCTATGGTAAACAATATGTGTTCCATTGCTTGCTAGGTGTTATGAGAGTCGTGATTTGGACGACACGTCAAAAGGGAATCCATGGAGGCGAGAAGTTCGCTTCTTCCCAAATGATCTTGTACTTTAAGCATCAGCTTAAAGTCAAGATCAGGAAAGAAAGGCGGCGACTCACTTCATCATAATTTGGGAAAAGGTGGGTGAATCTTGCGCGCTTGTGTCGTGTGAAAAGGGGCTGACCTGGAGTGGCACATTGATGCCGGTTAGGCATCAGGATATTGTTCTTCCTGGGTTGAACTTGTGCAACCCATCCCGAAACTCGGCTAGGTTACGTTTAGTTTTGATGCTTTAGTTTCTTTTTCTTTCAGATAACGTAGCTAGGGTATGTATGCTCATTGTCCACCCCACTTTATTTCTGTCCCTATTTTTCTTTAAGTTTAATTCCCCATCCCTTCCCTCGTTAGGTGCTCAGTGATGTCAATTCACTGGTGGATGCGGGGCGCCTTTCGTTTCGCGTGAGTGTTTTCGTATTTGTTATTGTGTTTGAATGAGTGCGTGTCAGTGTGAGTGCTTGGGATGAATGAATGTTTTATATTATTACAGTTCCGCGTTTATTTCGGCCAGTGAACTGATATTTCTGACACATTTAGTGATTGTAGTGGTTTTATTACTAATATTATTTTCTTTAGTTTCTTGTAAATAGTTTTGTTTTCATATTGTAAATATTCATTGGGGTTAGTTTTTTAGAATTGTTGTTTTATTCCCTCCCTCCCACAGACAAAGAATTGTATATATGGGGATTAGTTAGTATTTTCATAGAGACAATGAGGTATTATGGTGGGTGTAGTAAGAAAGGTACGTAAGAATGTGTTGTTTTGGTGTAAGGAATATTGTTTGTATAATTGGGTTTGTGGCTTTCTAAGTTTAACGCTAAGACAGAAGAAGACAGCCCTTTCCGCAATCTCCACTTCGGCCTTGTGCCACATTTCTGTGGACATATCAGAATAAATATTGCTCTTCGCTATGGTAACTTGCTTTTTAATTTATGCGCAGTACTAGACTGGGGTCGAGATCTCATCAATTTACAGTTGAGTTGGCTAGATGTAATTGTAAATTCTCTGCTAACAGTTTTTTTTTATCGCACGTCTCGCTTGTGCAACTCACTTCCAGCTTCATGTTTTCTAGCCAAATTTAATCTGCAAAAATTTAAATGCAATGTCAATCGATATCTACTGTCCTCCTGATTACACTTTCCTCTTCCCGTTCATTATCAATGTTTCTGTTCCTAATTCTTCTGCACCCTGTAACCTCTTGTGTCGTAGTGACTTTACTTCCTTGCATGTGGTGATAGCGATTAAGATTAAAAAAATGTAATGAAAAAAATCCTGAGGTGAGCAATCCTTAGGAAAGATATGAATCTATAGATATGAATGAAGAAGGTCCTTGTCTCGTTTGCGAACTGGTCTAGGAGAAGGACAGCTCTAAATTAAAAACCTAGTATACGGACCGACCCCGTATACCGTGGTCTTCGGTCAAGATCTGGGAGAAGAGGTGGACGCCGCCAAGCTGTCTGAATGCCCACTGAAAGGATCATGCAGAAGAATAATTAAAATCTGTTTGTATTGCTCCACGCACCCTACAGACGACTGGAGGCGTCTAGTGTTTAAAAATGCTTAATATCTTGTTTGGTTTAATTAACTTCTACTAAGCAAGGATGGAGAAAATCCAGTTTTGTTGTTGGTTAGGTAAAATTTAAAATCAGCCAACCCCAAATTACCATTAGACAGGAATGTAGATTAGAAAGAAAGAAAAAAAAACAATTAAATTTTTAAATAAACTTTATGCTGTAATGGATTAAATTCATTTATTTTTTAAATAATATATTTGCGTGTTTGGATATTAGGTTGGTGCAAAAATAATGTCGTTTTCTCACATGTGAGAAAACGACATTATTTTTGCACCAACCTAATATTTGGGTTTCTTGGGATCTCATCTACTATCGAAATCTCACATCTGATTTTCTTTATTTCTATTAGGTTGGTGCAAAAATAATGTCGTTTTCTCACATATGTTACATTTATATATGATTTCTGAATTAATTCTTTGATATATATAGCCATGTTATATATCATTTTGAAGCGCGTTTTTTGCTCTATCGAATCGTGTTATTCGTTACCGTTTTCAATCTCTTCATTCATTTTTTTGCAGGCTTTTCGACAGCATGGACAAAATTCAAATCCGCACGATTTTCTTGTTCCAGTTCAAACTAGGCCGAAAAGCTGCCGAGACAGCTCGTGATATCAATGATGCGTTTGGCCCAGAAACCACTAACGAACGTGTGCCACAACGGTGGTTCAAGAAATTTCGCAATGGTGACGAGAGCCTCGAAGATGAAGACAGTCGCGGCCGGCCGACTGTGGTTGATAATGAATATTTAAAAGCCTTAATTGAAGCCTATCCTCGCAAAACCACACAAGAAGTTGCTGTTGAACTCGAGGTCGACCACTCAACAGTCGTTTGCCATTTAAAGTAAATAGGGAAGTCAAAAAAGTTGGATAAATGGGTGAACGATAATAAAAAAATCGTCAAAAAATGACATTATTTTTGCACCAACCTAATACCTATTGAACTTTGTAATAATAATAATGATAATAATAGTAATAATAAACCGTCTTTATTTAATATCACATTTTTTTTAATATATACACAGACTTCAAACGAGAGCAGACACTTACGTATAAGGTACTCTTCCGTCCAACTCCCCAGGTACTCTCTCAATATACAGGGGCTGGACAAAATAATTGGAACAGGGCTATGAAAATGGTATTGACCACAATATATTTTAACAGTATAAATCGCAATGACCACTACAAGATGAAATGTCAAAGGTGGACATACTTTTACATTAAGGGTTATCAAAAAATAAAATAAAGTTAGATAAAGTCAAAGAAACTTAAAATGAAATTTAAGAAAAGAAAATGTAATTTCAAATTGTATAAGATTTAGCATAGCTTACCTATCGAACGGCGGACACAGATTGCCATCTGACATGCTTAATCTGCCAATGCGAGTGATAGTAATTATGTTTTATAGGGCAGATCACACCCTCCCATTGCAAGTTAGCGGAAGGGTTATCAAGGAATTCATTAAAGAAAGGAAAATATACAAAGAAAAAACAGAATAAATTTTACATTTGGGGTCATTTCGCAACCTCCTAGCCCCAAAACTTAAAATTTTCACTCCAAGAAAAAAGTCAGTCAAAAAGCGGAACAATGCCGGATTAGTACACCTGTAGCCATATACAAATGGAGGAAATTATTATTATTATTATTATTATTATTATTATTATTATTATACAACAGTAAACACAAATTATTGATCAAAACACAGATATACTAGTTACAGAAAAGGCAGCATTATCTTATTCAGTAGACCAAATTAAAAACACTTTGCCTACATTTGCCCGCAATTTGGAATTGTCTACATGGATGAATCAGGCGTTTGTCATTTTTGGAAAGAGTAAATTTGTTTTGTCTGATATTTTCTATCGTCCCACCCGATTTACTTCTGTCTACGCTTCTGGTTTCTTTGTTTGTCTTGTTTGCTCTTAATCTTCATAGATAAAAGTACGTACTGGCTTTCTCTAACTGAAACAAAAGGAACAACCTTAGTCTTTTCATTCGCATGAGTGTAAAATCAGAAATAAGTTCATCCTGAGATTGTCTCTACCTCGCACATATTCTTTATTCGAGGGACTACACCAAATTTTAGACAATCAGCTTTCTCAAAGAAATTTGGTTTCTTTATTTGCTAGAAGTGTCATTGGATATTTCAAACCTCTCTCAAAACAGATTGAAACTTTCAATTTATTTGCAAAATGGCTTGCATGGCTTTGTTCATACCAACATTACGTTCCGGCCAACCGATTCTACGGTACTCCATATGAAAAGTGGGGACTTTTCTTCTGCCATTATAAATACTTATAAATATTAGCAAACGGTAGCAATTTAAAAAAAAAAAATCTAAGAAACAAGACAAAAAGATTTAGTGATTCCCTCTCTCTCTCTCTCTCTCTCTCTCTCTCTCTCTATATATATATATATATATATATATATATATATATATATATATATGTGTGTGTGTGTGTGTGTGTGTGCAGGTGTTGTTCAGATTATTGCTCTCTACGAAAAACTGTAACTAAGGTCTGCTCAGCATAGTTGCAGGTGCGCTATGTGAGTGTTGAATAAACACAAATGAGTCTGAGCGACCGTCTGCAATAGGAATTGGACAGCCGCCCTAGTAGACGAGTATCCTCGAATACTAGTGGCCAGCTACTAATATTACATGATATATATATATATATATATATATATATATATATATATATATATATATATATATATATATATATATATGAGAGAGAGAGAGGGAATTAATATAATTAAAAGGTTTTTTCACTTAGGTGATTGATGTTACCTTCAACATCCAAACTTCAGAGATTCGTAGGCGGACTGATTCGTCCACTCGTCAGTGGATATCAGCAATTGACTGCTTATGCTTTTCGATTTTTCTTTTATAGATGCACTTATCAGTGATGCAAGTTATTTTTCCTGTATGCCTTCAAAGTCTTTTGCACATCAGTGCAAATGTGAGTACGTGATTGGTGTTGTGCTCATTTCTCCTTTTCGTCGCTTTTTTTCTCCACTACACGCTCACCCCTTAATCATTCTCTCTGTTTTTTTCTTTCAATTTTTCGCATTTTGTTCCCATTTTTATCTACACACACAAACACACACGCACGCACACGCATATATGATAAAATATAGTTTTAATGTATACCATATATATTGGACAAGCAGCACGGCCCGGCGTTGCCCGTGCTTGATTCAAAAATCGTACGACTCATACAGCAATCGCTATCACTTGACTTAAAATATTTTTATCATTCCTTGCCTTTAAAGGAGTGCCTTTCGCCGTGCTGATGTTGCTACATGCCTTACTTCTTGCCTATCTCACACTGCGAATATTTTCTAAGCTCTATACTAAACATTAAATCTGTTACGAAAAAAGAACTAAACACAATGAACACAAAACGATCAGCATTAAAAAAGGACTCGTAACTGGAAAAACCGAATGAAAAAAAGAATGTTAACAACAAATACTTTTTCACACCCAACCCAGTTCTGCGGAATCAGAATCAACGTTGAGTTTAAGCAAGCGAATGAGCCAATTGGAGTAAAGTGCCATGCAGATTTAAATTTTTCCCACTTGTGACGAATGGAGCTATCGATTCATTTGCATGCTAGCATGCTAGTTAACATTCGTGTCAGTCAGCTGTTGGCTCGCACGCTGGCCAATAGAATCTTCCTGCCTATTCGTGGCAGCCAGCTATAGGCTCTCACTCTGGCCAGTAGAAAATGGCCGCAAATTATAGGAAAACTGCTGTAGAAGCATGAAAAATTCGATTATATCCACTATCGATGGGAGTTGGGAAATGCAAAGTCGGTCTTGGCCTTTCCAGTAACTTGGAGCATGTGCATGTAAATTGCGGCTGTGCATTCGTCACACATACACACACACACACACACACACACATCCTGCTTTTTATAAATAGAGATTAAAGTGCTCAATATTAGCGGTAAAGCTTATTTAAATATAATATAAAAGTAGACATTGAAATCAACAGCCAGAGGCAACAGTCTATTTCATGCTAAATGTAATCATTAGGCCTGACAATTGCGTTCAGCATGAAACAACTGTCATCTCTGGATGTTGATTTCAATGTCCATCCCCCAATATATATATATATATATATATATATATATGTGTGTGTGTGTGTGTGTGTGTGTGTGTGTGTGTGTAAGTTCTAGGGATTATGATTCCAAATTTCTAAAATAAATGCTGCGTTGTTTTAAAAGTTTGAATACATTTCCACAAAAACTTTTATGCCATAAAATTTATATATTGTTTTTAAAATGTCAGCGAGCATTCTTTTCCTATTAAAGTAAGCTTTTTCGTCCAGCATTTCTTTCGAAAGGTTCGCTTAAAAATGAAAAAACATATAAAAATAAATAAATAAACGCCCAAACTGAAAAGTGAAGTGGGAGGATTAATAAAGAAACCCCTACTAAAATAAATTTATTACGAAAATGCTAAATCGATGTAAATAAGATTCTAGTGACAAAAACATATTGTACTCTCTTTCCACCAAGAGAGCATATAAATTACAAAACAAAATTACCTCCTGGGTATAGTCTATTTCAACCGACGACGAATACATCAGTTTTATTTAACCCAGACTGATGGATTGTATTCGTGTCGGAACTGGAGATTTAAAATTCAAAATTTAACAAAGACAATAGCTGAAAAATTGATACAGAGTTTACCCAGCTTCAGCAGGATAAACTGCCCGAGTAGAAGCTCTAAAAATTCAACCCAGATATTAAGCTTAAGAGCCTAAATCGGGGTTATAAGAAAAAAAAAAAACATGAAATGGCTGAAGTCGCCGAAAACGATTGGGACAATCAAAAAAATACAGACAATATGGAAATTTTTTTGCACTCCGTTACACCCACCAAACGGAAAAATATAAGAATCTATACATACATTATATATATATATATATATATATATATATATATATATATATATATATATATATATTAAAGACATTTTTATGTTTAACGTTCTTTTTATAGATAAAAATATTTAAGTAAATGCTCTGTTTATAATAAACAGTATTAAATAACATTTACCGGCCTGAATGCCCGACAAATTTTCATAGAAAATATTCGTCCTTGAACAGTTTTCTATGAAAATTTTTCGGACATTCAGGCCGGTAAATGTTATTTAATACTGTTTATTATAAACGGAGCATTTACTTAAATACTTGTATCTATAAAAAGAACGGTAAACATAAAAATGTCTTTAATAAATAAATTGTCGGACTTTGTCCATTTCGTAATATATATATATATATATATATATATATATATATATATATATATATATATATATATATATATATATATATATATATATTAGTACAGTTAACAAATTCGTTGGTAAATAATGCAAGTGGATTCTAATAATATAAAATATTAAAAATGATCCACAAAAATAGCTCTATATATTTATTATTAGGTTGGTGCAAAAATAATGACGTAATAATGTCGTTTTCTGACGTATTTTTAACGTCAAAAAACGACATTATTACGTCATTATTTTTGCACCAACCTAATATAAGAGAGCATATAAATTACACAAAAGAGAAATTCAAAATTACCACATGGGTATAGTCTATTTCAACCGACGCCGAATACCTCAGACTTATTCAACCGAAACAACAGTATTAATAACATTTATCGGTTAAGGCACGTCAGGCTATATGACGGTTCCGTTTAGGATACAGGTTCGATTCCTGTCGAGGGACAAATATTTTCTATGACAATTTCTCGGACATTCAGGCCGGTAAATATTATTTAATACTGTTTATTATAAAACAGAGCATTTACTTAAATATTTGTATCTATAAAAAGAATGTATAAACATCAAAATGTCTTAAAATAATTGTCGGACTTTGTCCATTTCATAATGTGTGACGTCATTTGTTTACATTTGATACGCCATGAGCAGATATGAATGTACGTGAGAGATTCATGGAAGATTGAAGTTCAAATACAGTAAATTCGACTTTGCTAACCGAACGCTCCTCTGTGGCCAAATCGGTAAAGAAACGTCATGCTAAATGACGGTTCCATATAGAATACAGGTTCGATTCCTGTCGGAAAACAAATATTTTCTATGAAAATTTCTCGGACATTCAGGCCGGTAGATGTTATTTAATACTGTTTATTATAAAACAGAGCATTTACTTAAATATTTGTATCTATAAAAAGAATGTATAAACATAAAATGTCTTAATATATATATATATATATATATATATATATATATATATATATGTGTGTGTGTGTGTGTTTGTATGCGAACATCAGTTGGTCAATAATAGCCTACATAAAAAATGTCGGACATGCTATACATATAAATATGTATAGGTTAACGTGCCAGCATATCTGGGTTCATGCCGAGCTGTAAGTGAGTTTAAGAGAAAAATACTTCACCAAATACGAATATACTGCCTTCCTTATCTACTTACAGAGATATATTCGCTTTAAAGGTCACATCCGTATTATTTTGTCTTTGTCCGAGCCAATCAAGGAAAATGTCAAATTTGATAGTTGAATATCAGGAATATAATCACAAATGCACAGATTTTCTCTTCTATTTCTTTGAATGGACGCTATAACATCTTCTGAAACGTGTCTTTACGAAATATATATCCGAATAAAGATACCGGAAAAGCAAATAAGATATTTATTCTTAGAACGATACCAAAAATAGCAATACAAAGGTAGAAGTATGTATACCTATGTTTTATGGATAATTCAAAAGCATTTGATAATGTGTAACAGTAAGAAATTGTTTTTTTTTTTTGTAAATATATTATTACTAGTTTAAAAGCCGGCCTATCGGGAGGCATTTAAGCTAGTTCCTAGGCTCTTGGTTACGTCCTCATCACAATAAGTAGGGAGAAGTAGATGCGATAGGTAACAATATACAACAGAAGAACTCAAAATTGATCGCTTCATTTAAATATTGCATTGATATGTAAGATTGCCATTTAAAAGTTCAACGATAATTCTTCTGGTGCCACTTAATTTAAAGGCAGTTTGATGTGCGTAGGCCCTTACTTTCCATACGAACAATTATTTTTTATTTCAAATGTGACATTCGCTGGATCTTGCAATTAATTTTGCTTTCCCCAAATTCATTTTTAAGTTGGTATTTTTCTTCAATATCTGTTTATATCTCCGAGATGAAATATTATGATTATTTACATTATTTATATTATTCAGACTGTTATCCTCATCTTCATTGCCATATTTAAAACGTTTCCGCCTCTATATCTCTGAGATGAGGTATTATGATTACTTGCATTATTTACATTATTCGGACTCTTATCCTCATTTTCATTGCCATATTCACAACGCTTCTGCCATTGTATGCTTCGGTTTTTTCAGGTGATTAGAACATAACTCAAGGACACATGGTCCAGTGGATAAAGACGTTGGTCAGATTCAGTGACTAGGACCAAAGAGTTGTGAGTTAAATCACAGGCCACATCAGTGCTAAACCAAAACTTTGAGAGATGAGTTAAAGAAAAAGAACTGAGACATCCGGAAGAGGCATGGCACGTGGAACTAGAACAATCTACCCCGGTGGATGAAATAAAGGGTTCTGTTCGAAATTCCAATCACGTGAAGAAGGCCGAAACTGTTAGACATTTTGACGGTCGTCTTCGAGTATAGAATCCAGAGGTTAGTAGTGCATATTTCGGAGACAGTAGGAAAGCGTAGTTCAGGTTAGCAGTGGATATCGCAGCAAAGTAGCAGAGCGTAGTACTTCCTTCTGTTCATCTTCGCCTGACAAGTTAGCACTGGTCATTCGGGTAGGGTAAACAAAAATGGCCGCCTTTATACACGACGGATATAATTTTCTGCGGCTTCTGATTGGTTAACCTTCTATTGGTAGACTATAAATCGAGTCAAGGCATTTGGACCAACTCACTACCCATATACATATATATGCATATACGCAAAAAACTGTAACAGAAACGTTGTGAGTATGAAAATGAAGATGTGGATAACAGTCCGAGTAATGTAAATAATGCAAGTAATCAAAATATCTCATCTCAGACATATAAAGAAGAATTTAAATCACCTAAACAAAGTTGGAGCGTACAACAGCCGAAACGTTGTGAATATGGCAATGAAGACGAGGATAACAGTCCGAGTAATGTAAATAATATATGTAATCATAATGCCTCATCTCAGAGATATAGACAGATATTGAACAAAAATTCCAATCACTTGAAAAGGCCGGAACGTACAATGGCAGAAACGTTGTGAATATGGCAATGAAGATAACGATAAAAGTACAAATAATGTAAATAATGCAAATAATCATAATACCTCATCTCTGAGATATAGACAAATACTGACGAAAAATTCCTATCATCTGAAGAAGGCTGGAGCGTACAATGGACGAAACGTTGTGAAAAAATGGCAATGAAGATGAGGATATTAGTCCGAATAATGTAAATAACTTGTTACTAGTCTAACTCGTGATTTTTCTCATATTATGATCCTCTATTATAAGTTGTTGTGTAACTTCTTTACTTACTCAGTAATGGCTTTTAAACACGCTTTTCACAGATTACTTCATCCGTAACTCTACACAGTTGATTATTTTATTTTAATTTATTTTTTTGATTTTTT
The DNA here is from genome assembly GCA_963932145.1 of Acanthosepion lycidas. NCBI lineage: Eukaryota > Metazoa > Mollusca > Cephalopoda > Sepiida > Sepiidae > Acanthosepion > Acanthosepion lycidas. Next base: position 81,682,927 of record OZ010598.1, on the reverse strand, counting down.
GAATTTTATTTTTATTTTTTGATTTTATTTTTATTTTTTGATTCTGGTGTCGCCTAGGAGTTGATCGAAGAGAGGGTGTTGTTGGTCTGACTCTTCACGTTTCCCCATAATTTGAATTCCATATTATAAGCTAATTCACGACTCCTTGTTTACATCTCTCAGCCACTAAACCTCGTACTGGCCTTTCACGATTTGTCCTTAATCTGTGGCGGGTTCATTTTTGCTGGGCATGTTGTTTCCAGCTGACATTTAACATTTCAATAATCGAGTGTAAATACTATTAGTTATTATTATTATTTTTATATAGGGATTTTCTCACTGTTCAACTCTTTGACCGATATAAGTGGATAGGTTCTAATGTTGACCTAATGATTTATACTTTAAGATTATTGTTTCATTTTCGCCTGTCAGATGTCATTCATTTTAATAGAGTTGTTTAGGCCATTGCGATTTTAGAAATGCAACGGCATAGAGTATACATCTATCCCTTTTTGTAAGGTGTGCAACCATGAATCCAGATATAAAAATATCATCCTCTTGATTTAGATTTTCATTTTGGAATGGTGATATAATGGAATATGCATACACCTGTGTTCCCCCTCACTGGGATAGGATTGGCTGGTGTCCGTCATAAATATCGACGGACGTGTAGGAGAGTCAAGAGCCTTAGTCTGAGAGCTAAGTCTATAACGACGGCCATTGGACTACGCCATTGATCTACACTTCTTACCTGCGACTACGACGCGTACCAGTCGATTACTGCTACCGTATTCTACTTGCTTATAGTAGCCAAAACCACTTAGCTACTTCGTTTAAATATATCCCCTTCCGGGACATATCAGATGCATACATACATATATAGATACATACATAGATACCTACATACATATATACATACGTATATGCATATATACATACATAGTTACATACATATATACATACATACATATATACATACATATATACATACATACATATATAGATGGTATTTATCAATCCACCCACGGGGATCGAATGTGGCACAAGGCCTTTTTAATGTGGGTATCTCTGAGCCCGTAGGCCCAGCCAAAAATAAATAACCATCCAAACCCGCCGAGGCGGGACAGTTCCGTCAACCTCCCCCAACGAAACCCTACCCTTCGGCGGAGCTTCGTCCGGGTTCCTCTCTACAAGCAGAGAGTTCGACAGACAACCGACCCGGCAGCTCACAAAGCGCAGATACTACACTTTGATCCTGGCCACCGGGCCGAGCGGGTATTCTTTTTATCGATACATATATAGATACATACATACATACCTACATGCATATATACATACATACATATATGCATACTTACATACATAGTTATATACATAGATACTGATATAATGTAATATGCATACACCTGTGTTCCCCTTCACTGGAATATGATTGGCTGGTGTCCGTCATAAATATCGACGGACGTGTAGGAGAGTCAAGAGCCTTAGTCTGAGAGCTAAGTCTATAACGACGCCCATTGGACTACGCCATTGATCTACACTTCTTACCTGCGACTACGACGCGTACCAGTCGATTACTGCTACCGTATTCTACTTGGTTTTGGTAGCCAAAACCACTTAGCTACTTCGTTCAAATATATCCCTTTCCGGAACATATCAAATGGTTATTAAAAGATATGGATTTTGTTTCCAACTTGGGCTGCCTCAATTCTTTTTAACCCCTTCAGTCCTGCGTTCTGAAAAATTTGTATCCCTTCTGCCTGAGGTCCAGAATGAAAATTTGCAAAACACTGGGTTGTCATGTTTCACAGTAGATATAAAATAGTTACGTGTTTACGCACCGTTCAACTGGTATCTGGGTATTAAATCATTTTTCTCTATCAGTCTTCAACCAGTGGCTGGACATTACGCTATTTTTCTCTACTATCAGTAAAACGGTGGTCAGGAATCAAAGGGTTAAATCTGAATAGAAACTGTTGTGCTTGTTCAAGAATTTTGGATACAAGGGGTCGATCCTCCGCAAAATATATCTGCGATTCTAATTCCCGATTATCGGATATATTTTGCTTCTTTTATAGTACAGGAGTTGGACAAAATAATTGGAATAGTTGCAAAATCCACTCCTATATTTCAAAGACCTATTATATTAAGAACTTTAACTAAAACTTCGCAGGTTATATCTATTGTAAATACGTTTATTTATCTAATTTACTGTCTTTGTCTTTTTTATTTTTAGAATTTAGTAAAATTTAAGCTAAATGCGTAACCTCTCCGAAATCGAAAAAGAGCGAATTCTTGGAGCTCGCATGGCAGGAACCTCGATCACTAAGGTTGCAGAACTATTTGGTTTTTCAAGAGCTACCATATCAAGAACACTGATGCAATTCGAGAAACAGAGCAAGACCTCTAGCAACCGTAGCAGTTTGGGCCGGACTTGCAAACTTACTGACAGGGACTGACGTGCATTGAAACACAATGTGGCAAACAATCATTGGACAAATACGACCAAAGTGACTGCTGAGTTGAATAAACATCTGAATAGTTCAGTTTCTCCTAAAAATGTTCACCCTAAGCTCCATAAGGCTGCATATCATGGAAGAGCCGCTGTGAGGAAACCTCTTCTCTCAACTCGCAATATTTAAAAGAGGTTAAAGAGATGAAGAGATCACAATGCCTGGTCTACAGAGCAATGGAAGTAAGTCATATTCTTAAACAAGTCCAGTTTTTCTCTTTTCCCAACTTCAAGGCGAGTTTATGTGTGGAGGCAGCCCAAAGAATCTTACAACCCTGACTGCCTTCTTCCAACAGTGAAGGATGGAGGTGGATCAATGATAGTTTGGGCAGCCATATCATGGAAATGTCTCAGTCCAATAGTTGCCCGGCATGTTAGAATCAACAGCAAAGATTACTTGAACATTTTGGGAGATCATGTCCATCCAATGGCCAAGACTTTATTCCCTGATGGTGACTGCATATTTCAAGACGATAATGCTCCAATACATACCGCTTGAGTGGTTAAGAATTGGTATGAAGAGCATGAACGTGAGCTAGAATACATGGAGTGGCCTTCCCAATCTCAACATATCAATATTATTGAACATTTGTGGTGCATTTTGTAGCAACAAGTAAGGAGCCGCTATCTTCCATCGTCGTGTCGTAGAGATGGAGAAGGTTTTAATGGAAAAATAACTGAAAATTCCTCTGGATGAAGTCAGGAAGCTGTATGATTCCATTCCTAGACGTATTAAAGCTGTCTGTGAGCCTAAAGTAGGACCGACTCCATATTAAATAAAGTTTCTTTGAACTTAACAAGTGTTCCAATTATTTTGTCCAAATCCTGTATAAAAATTGCTTCTTCATTTATCAGTAGGTCGATTTTCCGGTCTTCGATTATTCAAACACGAAGTGAAGAGAAAAATTGGAATCATCCGAACATTTGTTTCAATTATTCGAACTTATCCCTTTCTAAATCTTCATCTTAGACAAAGATTTTGAAAACTTAGAAAACAATATTCAAATTTTATTAAAACGATCCGAAAATCAGTTCAATTACTTGTTAAATATTTCGTTTTTATTTATACACAGAACGTACATTTAAATTATCACAGATTGATTACGGCATAGCTTATAGCTTATGCAACTCTCAGATGCACATAAACAAACAAAGAATTGACGCATTTTTTTCACATGAAATATAGACTGGGGTAACAGGAGAACTGCCCTCTGAACAACTGCCCCTGGACAATTGCTGCCTGAACAATTACTCCCTTAGAACAACTGCCACCCAAACGATGCCCCCAGTAAGAGAAAATTCAGAGGAAATACAAATTGGGTGGAGGTGGTGAATAAATACTAATAAAACTAATTAGGATTAGGTAATTACTATTTACATATAGTATCAGTTTTCTTTGTACATAACATAAAACTCATTGTTAGTAATGAAAAAAGTTACCATTCAAACTATTAATTCTATTTTTATTCGAGGTAATGCTTTCTCCATCATTGCAGCTGGCAGAGGATAGACAAAATATTGTTTATAGTTATTAGGTTGGTGCAAAAAATAATGACGCAATAATGTCGTTTTTTTGACGTTAAAAATACGTCAAAAAACGACATTATTACGTCATTATTTTTGCTCTAACCTAATACTTTGTTCAAATTTTTTTCAGTAAATAAATTTCTCATTGTTTAATTTTTCTAAAAAAAATTCTATTCCTTGTTGACAGAATTTTGGATTCGGGCCGAGAGACATCTGATAAGCCTTAATAGATTTTTTTCTCTATTTGATAAGATTTTCCGAATCCCAGAGAATTGGTTCAAGAGGACAAGACAAAAGAAATGTACTGAGATAGTTGAGTTAGGAAAGAACAATATATATATATATATATATATATATATATATATATATATATATATATATATATATATATATGTAAAGAAAGAACAGTAAGATATATAATCCGGTGTTCTTATAGATATTTTTATTTTTAAAAAATAGTACTCCATGTAAATTTACAGAGCATTAATATTATAAATTAAATGATTTAAAATATGTTTTTTTCGCTACACAGTTCTAACCATGTTTCATATATATATATATATATATATGTAATGAAAAACAAACCACTTTAATGTACCATTACGATAATTTATTTCACCTAAATCCTTTTTTAAGGATTCAGGATCATCAGGTAAAACTTCCAACAACGAATTGAGAAAATATATATATATATATATATATATATATATATATATATATATATATATATATATATATATACCGATTTTTTTCTAGGCTTGACATATACCTGAAAATTTGGTAGCAGGAGAACTGCTCCCCCACCCCCTGGAAAACTGGCCCCTGACAGTTACCTCCTGGACAATTGCCCCCTGAACGATTTCTGCATTAGAACAACTGCCAACCGAACGATTGCCTCCATTAATAGAAAATGAAGAGGAAATACAATTTGGATGGAGGAAATAAATAATAATAAAACTAATTATGGTTTTATTTTCATGATTTGTCGGTTATCCATTGAGTAGAATTACCCAATAATAAACGCATTAGAAAATTTGTTCAATAAGATTTTTAAATTATTTTAAATGATACAACGTATTGTGAGCGATACACAAATACGGTAATTACTATTTACATATTAAATAACTGTCTGTAACCAAATAATCAATAATTACAATAATCAATTCGTACATTTCATGTTATTCGATAAGACGAAATATTCAACAATAAGATTTTGGTATCTGTCTATATTTCTGAGATGAGGTATTATGTTGGTCAGTAGAAGTAGTACCCTGCAATGTAACAACTACCCTGGGTACATGGCAGTATCTTCCAAAACTGGGATAGGCGGGTACAAGAGGAGGACAGCAACACTCAGAAAACAATCTGCCTGCCTTATGTGAAAGGGGTTGTCAGAGAAAATACAAAGGATCTGCAGTCCATATAACATCAAGAATACCTTCAAAAGTTTGACGACACTTCGCAGATATCACTACCCGTAGAGGAGAACATGACTAAAGACTGTGTACGCTAACCCGTGCAGCTGCGGAAAGAAATATTAAGGAGGAGACAGGCCGCCCCCTTCTAGTAAGGCTTCAAGAACACCAGAAAGCTGTAACACGAGGGGAAGTAGAAAAATCAGGTGTGGCTGACCACATATGTAGAGAAAAGGGAGATCACCGACCTCTGTGAGATCAGGTTGAGATCATAGACAAGGAACAGCATTGAAAAAATCGCAAACTTAAGAAATAGGTACATATACTAAGCCACAGAAATCACATGAGCCGACCAAGCATAGAAATAAATACAATATGAGAACCAGTAATAAGGAGTGCCAGAGAAAAGCGATAATAACAACAAAATTTACAATATGAGCTCTGGTAAAAACAAGCAATAATAACAGCAAAAAATTTCAAGGCATTAGGTTTATAATACACAGAAATTCATACACAGATGCCCTCAAGGGCACATCGCACTCTGGATAAAGGCGTTGGTTAGATCCAGTGACAGTGATTTGAATACCCGGTTAAGGCAGTGGAGAACTTTCAGAGGGAAATTAACATAGCACGTGGAACTAGAACAGTCTACACCAGTGAGCGAAATAAAGGGTTAAGTTTGATATTCCAAGGCCGGAGCGTGTCTGCTCCCTCTACAACCCTTCAATAAATATCCATATATTCAGATGGAAGGAAGTAATGTTAGCTTGCATGTGGTCATGCCGTCCTTCTATGTAATTGTAAAGGTATATCTTCAGCTACACGATCATAAATACTCTACATTCTAACGGCGAAACTTACAGCCCATCTGCTATGTCGACGGCTTCTGCCAATATATGTATCTTCGAAGTAGTCAATGAGAGGACCTGCTTCAGGTGGCACTATCTTTTGCAGTGTCTCAGATGCATCAGTCACTTTATCTTAGGGAATGAATACCAAAGCTGGTATCATACGAATTTGTAGGTCAGGATAATCCCATAAATTAGTAACTGTCTGGTTAAATTAATGTCTATAAACAAATAGTTAATAATTACTATAATCAATTCTTATATTTTATTTTATTCAATAAGAAGAATTATCCAGTAATAAGATTCATATTTTTATATCACAATAATTATACAATGAATTAAGAGAAAGTACAACTTGGGTGGAAGGAATAATGAATAATAAAATTAATGAGGGTTTTATTTTCTTGTTTTATCCATTGAAAAGAATTGTCCAATAATAAATGCATAAGAAAAATTGTTCAGTAAGATTTTTATATCACTTTCAATGAAACAACGTATTGTGGGCGATGCACAATACAGTAATTACTAATTACATAATTAATAACTGTCTAGTTAAACTAATGTCTATAACTAAATAATTAATAATTACAATAATCAATTCTTTTATTTTATGTTATTCAATAAGAAGAATTATCCAGTAATAAGATTTACATTTTTATATCACTTCCGATTATACAACTAAAATTGCGAATTATGAGATATACATCTCAAAACGTCCAACACATGACGAAGTCATGTAAGATATTTGCGATTCTGACTGTCGAATCATGGTAACGTTTCCGCTTAGCCGGTACTGGAAATTTTAAAAGGTGGGGGGTTACAGGAACTATAGTTTTAGGGTCACTTGTTCTGGTGTCAGTTGCTAGATAACTATAACAAAACACTGAGCTAAGTGTTTGAAAAAGTTATTTGATGATATACACGATTGTGCAAATTAATTGAAACAACCACACTAGTTCCCTTTCTTTCACCATATTGTCAGTTTTAGACCCACTGGAGTGACGGGGTGTAATCAGTTTCTATTTTTTCCTCAGATTAGATCATTTGCAGTGGTGTGCAGTAATATGAATCGATGGTCGGAGTGTATAATGAAATTTGCTTAGCCTTGAAAAATATTGCGTTATCCGTGATTGCATCAGATTTTTTTATCATGCCCAGACACTACTGTCTCGATTGTCGATTAGTTATCTTACGACCATTTTCTGCGATGAATGTTACTCCAAGGAAGCGTACGAAAATTGTAACGCTGCATGAACACATTGGCAAGTCTTACTAGTGAGCAAATCAAAGTATTATAGACTGGCCCGGAAACTCTCCAGATTTAAACCCAACTGAGAAACTATGGTCAATATGCTAGGAACGATTTCATTGAATGGACATAGGAAGTACTGACATGTACCCTCGGTCATGTTTCATAGGGAAAATACGAAAAATTTCATAATAATGGAATTATTCGATTTGTTTCAGTCAATTTGCACAAGGGTGTAGTTCTTGCTTTTCTTCTTTACACTGTCTAGTTATCACGTTATTTCAGAGCGATCCATTCTACGACCTTCTCCACTTTTGCTATCCAGAACATAATCAACACATGAAACCACTGGGGCGAAAAAGTTATTTGATGATATGAATGTTTCTTTCAGTTAATGAATTTTTACTTAATTTTTTTTTATAATCTAGACGTTCAATTACCCGGAATTTTGAATTATCCAAACATATTTCAACTTCTCTTCCCCAAGGTCTTCTGAAAACTGTCGAAGTACTATGCTTCTTTTTTTTTTTATCTTCAGTCGCATTGCGTCGTCAAGAACAATGAGCAACGGGGACTCCAGCTGTACACTTTAGAGAGAAAAGGAGGCAATTCAGGAGTACATTTCTCAAGGACTATTTCAGAGACACCATCGATTCCACACGTTTTGTGATGTTCCAGTTTAGATATGATAACAAAGAGTATGGACGAAGTAATATGCATATCAATCCAATAAGGGAAATGGAAAGTTAAGCAAATGTGTCAAGAATAGAACTGGAAGAGAGTTTACGCGAAAAACATATTGCTTTATCTGCAGAAGATAATAACAGTTGTTGCTTTACTACCTGGCGCAGGGATTGAACTCACAATTACTATATTATTGAATTCACGAAACAAGGCCTTGATCGGCTAAACTATTTTCCAGTGGAGCAATTCGAAACCTAAAACTTGGAATTTAAGGCTAAAGTGAAATAAACCTAGACAAAGATATCTGAATAACTGTAAAGTAAATAAAGGTTACTTGCATTATTTACATTATTCAGACTGCTGCCATATTCAAAATGTTTCGGCCTCTATATCTCTGAGATGAGGCATTATGATTACTTGTATTATTTACATTATTCGGATTGTTGTCTTATTCACAACGTTTCGGCCTCTATATCTCTGAAATGAGGTATTATCATTACTTGCATTATTTACATTATTCGGACTGCTGTCTTATTCACAACGATTCGGCCTCTATATCTCTGGATTGAGGTATTATGATTACTTGCATTATTTACATTATTCGGACTGCTGTCTTATTCACAACGTTTCGGCCTCTATATCTCTGAGATGAGGTATTAAGATTACTTGCATTATTTACATTATTCGGACTGTTGTCTTATTCACAACGTTTCGGCCTCTATATCTCTGAGATGAGGTATTATGAATACTTGCATTATTTACATTATTCAGACTGTTATCCCCATCTTCATTGCTATATTCACAACGCTTCGTCCTCTATATCTCTGAAATCAGGTATTATGATTACTTGCTTTATTTACAAGATTCGAAGTGTTATCCTCATCTTCCTTGTCATATTTACAACGTTTCAGCCGTTGTACGCTCTAGCCTTCTTCAGGTGATTGGAATTTGGAACTGAATACTTTATTTCGTCCAGCAGGTAGATTGTTCTAGTTCATCTTCTACTTCTACTTCAACTTCGTCCTTTTCTTCTTCTTCTTCTTCTTCTTGAATGACTATTTACACTTTTACTCTCACCATGATACTAACACTAAGCGGGGTATTATTATTGGATTCTACTTGAGGGCTCTTCGCATCTGTTCAGCAAAATATTTAGATGATGAATTCACATATATTGAGGATACCTTTTCAAATCTTTCGTATCCGAGACAATTATTACTGAGAGCTAAAAATAAAGCGTTGAAAATTCACTCATCAGCGCAAAATGACACCTCGAAGGCCACTACAACTACATCAGTGAAAGGTACACTTTCAGCTGCCCCTGATAATAATTCTTTTGGTCGCATCTTTCTACCAAATAACCATTTGACCGAACGTATCTCCAATAATTTAAATGCGTTAAAAATTAAAACTACAATATTACCTACTAGAACTATCCGTAGTTTATTAAATAGCACCAGCAAACAACATATTACATCCGATGCTTGCATCTACCAAATCTCATGCAAAAACTGTGACTTAAAATATGTGGGTGAGACATGTAGGTTCGTAAAATCTCGTGTTTTCGAACATAAACGAGATATTCGCCTCGGAAATTTCAACAATGCTTTAGTTGTACACGCAACTAAAGCAGATCATAATTTCGATTTTGATTCCGTGAAGATTTTAAAATATTTTCATAATAAAAATCTTAGGAGGATTTATGAAGCAGGCATAATATCTATCTCACACGGTGAATACTAGACCTGGCTTCTTTAGTATTTCCCCTTTTCTAGCGAGATTAATGCTCGACAGGCGTACATATAAATTTTAGATCAAAATAGAATTCTTTTCATTTTTCAATTTTCATTCAAAATACTCAAATTTTAGGAATACGTTTTCACAGCGTCGCCCACGTGACGACAACGTGACCATGTTTAAACGGAACGCTGATCATATAAAACTTTCAGTTATCTGTTTGGATAAGTCTTGTTCTTATGTCCATCGTCTTTGTCATGTTGAATTGATAATGTTAATTATATTTTATGAATATGTCCTGAAGATGGTTTATTAGACCGAAACGTCTGACGTTGACATTATATTAACATTAAAACAGCATAATTGCATATAAGGATTTTTGTTTGTTTTTTCCGTATATTTTTCTTCATACTGTCGGATCTATATCCATATATTTGCTTACATATATATATATCATGAAAAATTTGGAATTCCCTATCGAAAATTCCAAAAGAATATAAATCCAGGAAGAGCTCAGTGCAAAAAACAGAGCCATAATATTTATTATTATAAAGAAAACGAACTCTTAAAAGACCATGGTGATATTTATGTCGTTAAGATCGATAGGCCTACCTCAACTCATCAGACCGAATCCTTGCTCACAAATATAAATGGATAAAATTTAACCAGGATTAATAAACAAAAATTATGTCAAGTATGCAGATTTAAAATTGGGGAAGGGGAGGAAAAGAATGGGTATGTATTCAGATAGGGAGGAGAGAAAAGTGAAAATATTCAAAACTTGAAAATGAAAGAAAAAGGTATTTGCTTCAGTTGTATAAAAAGATACGTTGAGGTGTAGACATGTTGACCTAATTTAAGATACACACGAAGAAGAGGAAAAGATTTTCCCAGAGAAGAAGAAAGAAGGAAAGTAATTAGAAAAAGAAAATAAACGAAAAGAAAGCGAACTCAATGAACGGTTGGAAAATTGGCGATTTTCTGTATACAATCGAAAATATATTCTGTTTGGCTCAGTTGGCAGCTACGAATATGAAACTTTGAATTCTTTTGAATACATACATACATACATATATATATATATATATATATATATATATATATATATATATATATTGATGCATGTTTCATGAAATAATATAGACAAGTTTTGTCTATTTATTTTATGTAATTCTTTTCATATCGTCTGATAAGCTTAATAACATTATCATTAAACGAAGAAAGAAAATCACAATATTAATACGTATTTTTTAATCCTATCTAAGCTTTTGGCTTACATAAGCCATTATCAAAGATGACAATTACATTTCAATATATTAACCAATACAAGTGCAAAACAATAATGATAGTCTGTTTATGTTTAAAGGGAAGATTTCCAAGCAACGACAAACTCGTGCATATAAGCGACAATCGCACCGCAGCTCATGACGTCATACATGACCACGCGAGTGTGAAAACGAGAAGTGTTAAGGATGTAAAGCCGTTGGTATAAACCAATGGCTTCTGTTATAAATTATAGGGATTTAAGAATATTTGTGGAGATTTCATAGTTTATTTTGTTCAGGTTAGGCTTTTATGTATATAGCTTCAAGAATTTTTAGTTTTTGTTTATTGTTTTCATGTTTAAGTATAGTTGTGTTTACAACGAGGATTTTCCGGAATTGTGTGCGCAGCCAGGCATGTTGTTTGAAATGCCTAAAAATATTAGAGTTATCATTCAAATGTAGTGTCAAGCGTCGTGAAAGCGAGTTTGTGGTGTGACCAACATAAATATTATTTAATTCGTTCGAGACACAATCTCTCAAAGGGCACTTGGATTTGTAAACTATGTTGACTATGTTGACTTTTTTCTTTTTTTTTTTTTTTTGCAAATCGCTGGAGAAGAATCATTGCGAATAATTGAGTTGGATATACTAGATTTAGTGTAGTATATGATTAACTTAATTTTTTTGTTAGTATCTGTTATAGATATATTAGTATTTACTAATTTTTTTAGTATATTTTCATCTTGTTTATAATTAGTATGCATTTGTTTATGATATAGGAGATTAATATGTTTGGGATTAGTTGAAGCAGTATTATGTTATATTTGCTTAGTATTGAGACTTCTAAGAAAGTAGATTATTTGTTCATCTATTATATATATTACAACATGGTTCACCTTTTACAATGCCCGGGAGCCATTCGAGGTAGAGGATTACGTTAGGAGGCTATTTGTGCGGATAGGTGTGGAATGTAACGGTTAACCCTAGCCTTGAACAGGTTTAAATTGTAGTGATCGGGGAAATATTCTGCTGGGATTCGGTTTCAAAGGGCAAGGGCTCACGTGAGGGTTGTGTCCAAGCGGAACTTCTCCCCAATGCAATACGCAGTGACATGGCGGGACCAAGGAATAGGTTTCGTTCGAGCACTATCCATGGAAATAGCGAATAGACAGTGAGAAGAAGCTGCCTCAAGTCTGCTCTTTATCTCTTAGGAAAGTCTTTTTGTTATATAAGAGGACTGATTATTCAGCAGTTTGTTTACTAAAAGCATTTTCCCGTTTTTTAATAGTTATAATGCTAATACAATATGCGTTCGGCTTTCGGTTTCACATTTTTTGTGTCTTCAGTTAAAACACTTGCCATATAATTGCGCTTCTGGACTTGTTTGATTTTGACATCTTCCATTCGTTGCATACATCTTGGGCCATTTCCATTGAACACAGCAATATCTTCTGTCTTTTTACAGTTGATAGTTAGTCCTTTCTTCCCGCTTTTCTTTACTACATTATTTTGGACGCAATTTCCTTTTTTGTGTCTGCCATCGACACGGTGTAATATGCATATATTGTGCACACTGATAATAAATCCTTGTCAGCGTTCTAACTTCATGATATGCAGTAAAAAAAAAATCACTAAATAGTGCTAATGTCCCATTACAGAATTACATATATATATATTTTAAGCTTTTCACCCCAAGCAAGTCGGGAAGCCACTAGGACGCAAGGGGTTACAGAAGATTTATGTGATCATCATCTGCAAGATAGCATCGTGTCTGTTAGTGCGTGAATTTGACTGCTTGTCTGTATAGCTTCATAAATTGTAGGTACAGATATGAATGTATATTAGTCTATGTTAGCGAAGAGAAAGACAAGGGAATCAAGTGAGAAAAGTAAGTTGACATGATGTTTTGGCTTCTACACGAAACGACACAAGAGGGCGCGTCTGACTTGGTAAAAGATAAACGCACGACTAAGACAGCTTCTCTTGTTTTCAGATTAGGAACTGACAACTTTGCGGCTTCACATGATGTACCTGAGCGCACTCAGGCACACAACACACACACGGATGTATATACTGAAACATGAGCTTATAGCATCACACGACTGTTCTCTCTCTATCTATCTCTCTCTATATATATATATCTCTGTCACACACACACATGCATATAACTGCAATGAATTTGTCTCTCCTTGTTTATTTATTTACGCACACCCAGAGACAGGCATACACACACACATCACACACACACACACCACACACACCACACACACAAACACACGCACACACTACAAACACACAAACACACACATATACATATATGTATTTTTTTGTTTAAAAATATGATTCCTTCGCTACATAAGAGTTCTCATGTTTCAAAAACCATCCAAATAATTATTAAAATTAAGTTGAATTGTGGTGTTTAGCCCCGTTTATATATATGTATCATCCTAATAATTTCTATCATGTCTATATCATTGCGCTATATTGAGTCTGATTTGCAATCTCTTCGTCGAAAATTGGAACAGTTGGAACAGTTGGTATGATGTTTGCTTAACAACCTAACTGTCAGGGTTTCAATTCTCGGATGTGTGATGTGTCGATGCGCACTGCTGATGAGCCCCAAATATAGGACGAAACGGCCGTCCAGTGCATTCTGTTGAGGTTTCAGACTCGATGATTTATTTTGGGAGGTAAATCTGTAAGTTATTTCTGCCGAAACAATATATATATATATATATATATATATATATATATATATATATATATATATATATATATATATATATATATATATATCTGTGTAAAAATGAGCTTGCTTAAATAGCAATGTTTTGTCAAGTTTATGAAATAGTATTTTTTATGAAGTTATGTATTTAAGTATTTATAAATATGTGTTTATTTTAGATATACAGAAACACGCGCACACACACATACTCACATATAAATATATAAAAGTGTTCCATTAACTTGGACCGATTTTAATGTGAATTAAGTTTAAGCGTCTAATGATTTTTGTTCTTTTTCTTTCAGATTTGGCAGACATTTGGGCGATATTATTTTTCATACATAATTGGCATGACTTAAATAACATGATCCAATAGAGAAATAAATAAATAAATTTTCACCAATAACACTGATGTATTTACTGCTGACTTTGATCCGTCTTAATGAAACACCCTTATATATAATCCGTCTTAATGAAACACCCATTATATGGGGTGCGCCTGCATGCAGGAATTAAATAAGAAATTAAAATTACGATACATGTGTGTGTTTGTTTGTTCCCGAGAATGTTCAAACATATATATATATACACCATTTTTGTATCTTTACGTGGGATATGAAGAAGTTCCCAGGTCGACCAATATCGCAACACGTGGTTAAATGAATTTGTTTGCAGAATAGATTCATGGTCGAGCTTAAAAAATTTAACCATTCATAAAAATTTAACCAATTAAGACACTTAACAAGTTGTGACTACCAGATTGTGAATATAACCACATGCCCAAAAAAGGAAAAAAAGAGAATTGGTGGGGGAAGGAAATTTTGGAACACGATAAAAATGGATTTATTGGTAAAATTATTTACGAATAAAATATTTAGTTCTAAATGAGTCAACAAAAATATTACTCACGAGCCTCCTAAAAGATTGAGAGTGCGAATGAAATATTCCTTCTGTTTTCAAGGAGTAGGTTGATGTAACTTAATAAAGACCCCTTCAAGAAGACTTAAATGATGAGTGGCCCGGGATCAGTGCAAAAACTGTACAAGAATTGTACACCCATTTATTTGAAAAGTACAGTTTCTCAAGCGAGTGCTGGCCAATGGCCGAATCATGCGCAGACTGAGTTAATGTCAAAAGGGATTCAAACTACCCAGTCTTGTACTGGTCGGAGCGTGCTGACCAATTCGAGTTTCCAGTCATTGATTAATTCGGCCTACGTATTCAGGGTCGCACTGACATTTCAATTTATGTACGATAGAATTACTTTGAAAATAGGACAAAGCATAAAACGAAGGGAACACCGAATTAATCCCCAAAATAACACGCAACCTAACAGCAGAAAAAACCTTATGTAATACAAGCCAACTCTCGGTTGTCCAGTGTTTGATTTTACCCACCCAGCTAAGGTAATTTTAATTAAAAGGGAAACAAATTGGAAACGAACACTACCAGTTCTTTAAAACGTTTAATCTTACGCTCAAGAACGCATATAATGACATTCACAGAATAACCATTGTCACAAAAAATAATGTTCTCTAATCGAGTATACAATAGAATATATCGTTAACACCGGATGAACCTATGTAAAAATCAGGTTTATCTTACCAAACATAAGGAAGAAAGAATTCCAGTTGATGTATAGACCCTTGAACGTACGCTTCCGATAAACACTTTTAATGAAAAAAACACATTTACGTTCAACCAGTACGTCTAAAAAAGTTAATATACAACCATTTTCTATTTCCATGGGAAACTGAAGCGATGGATGAAAGGAATTCTGTTGGGTATGAAAAGCTTCGGCATCGTTGATGAAATGGAAAATACAAAAGGTGTCATCAACATAGCTTAGGGCTTCCACTATTTTTTTTCGAATAAATAGCATTCATTAAAACCCACAATAATGTTAGCTAATACCGGGCCCAGGGAACTGCCCATTGAGTCCCATCAATTTGGACATACATGGTATTATTAAAGTTAAATTCCACCCCTCTGTTGCTGAAAGCATAAACACCAAAAAACAAACTTTCAGGAATTACGGCTGGACCCAAGTGATCTCGAAAAATAACGTCAGTACATATTTTTAAGGTATCCTGAAGGGGGAACTTTTGTGCAAAAAACTTACAATATCAGCTGCGGAAAGAAATATAAAGAGGAGACAGGTCGCCCCTTTAAGGTAAAGCTTCAAGAACACCAAAAAACTGTAACACATGGGGAAGTGGAAAAATCAGGCGTGGCTGACCATATATGGAGAGAAAAAGGAGATCACCGCCCTCTGTGGGATCAGGATGAAATCATAGATAAAGAACATCATTGAAAAATTCGTAAACTTAAGGAATCAGCACATATGCTAAACCACAAAAATCTCTTGAGCCGGCCAAGCATAGAAATCAATGAAAATGGGAACTAGTAATAAGTAGTGCCGGAGAAAAGCGATAACAACAAAAATTGCAATATTAGCTCTGGTAAAAACATGTAATGATAACAGCAAAAATTGCAATATGAGCACTGGTAAAAAAAAAATGGTTGATGAAGACATTAGGTTTATAATACCCAGAAATTCACACGCAGATGTCCTCAAAGTCACATGGCACAGTGGATAAAGGCGTTGGTTAGACAGAACCCAAAGAGTGCGAGTTCAATACCCGGTCAAGACAGATGGGAATTAACAGGAGGTAATTGACAACTGATATCCATTTAAAAAACAAGTCACGTGGAACTAGAACAGTCTACCCCAGTTAGAGAAATAAAGGGTTCAGTTGGACGCTCCAACCACCTGAAGAAGGCCGGAGCTTGCAACAGCCGAAACGTTGTAATAACTATGGCGACAAAGATGAGGACGACAGTCCGAATAATGTAAATAGTGAATTTATTTTAATATTATTTATTACAGTTTCGAAAAAGAAAACATATAATGGAATTAAAATCATCTAAAAAAAAAAAACAACTCTAGCGACATATTGTGTGGAAAAGAGAGAGAAATTCTTCCTCGCTATTGAGTGCCATTCGACAACACAAGACGAGACGAGACAAGCATTCGAGTGTACCGCATCAAAACGTGAAAAAGGTGATTTCCTTTGTACCATTTTATTTATTTATTTTTTTGTCTTCCCCTTGCATCGCGTTTGTATCTTTTGTCATTTCTTTGCTTGAATCTTTGCTGGGCTTTGTGACTAAAACGAAGAAGACTAGTCTGGCGATTAAGACAACATCATTGTCACTGCTGTTGTTCCTGGCATTGTTCTGGCTGCGTTGCTTTTGCTGACTTTCACTGCAAGACACGATTAGTCAGTCATCAAAATGGCTGATCTGCCAAGAAAAACATTCGCACACAGGAATTTCACTTTCTTTTTTTGTATCGACTTTTCTTTCTTTACCTAATCCATCAACTTAGCAGTAGATAAAATAAGTGCATGCATACATACATACATACATATACATATAGATATGTATATATATGTATGTATATATATATATGCAACGAAAATATACGTACAGCGAAAATGTAACTTTCGTATATATATATATATATATATATATTGACGTAAACACATTTATAATTTATCATCATTTAACATAATATGAAAAAAAAATTACATAAGCATCTGTACACAGCTTTGGATATAAAGGTTTTGAAGAAAGACAAAAATCATTTCGGAGGGTTACATATATATATATATATATATATATATATATATATATTAGTGAATATAGATAATATCCTAGATGTCGATAGGATATTATGTATATTCACTAATATACACTTAATAGCTCTGTTATATAACATTAATCATTGTTTTAATACACCTGAGGAAAAATATATGTACGTGCAAGTATATGTGCATATACATGTTTTTTATCATATCCATCTCTCTCTTTCTCTCTCTCTCTCTCTCTCTCTATATATATATATATATATATATATATATATATATATATATATATATGTATATATATATATATATATACATATATATCTATATATATATATATATATATATATATATATATATATATTATTGCATAATTTAATGCATATAAATGTTCTGTTTGAACGACTTTAAAAGAGCGATGTAATGCACAAAATGATAAAATGTTTGTATTATTTACCCGTTAACAGACTGATTCACACTGTGCAATTTAAAAAAAAATGGGTGTTTCTTTCGGATTCAACCGAAAGATGTACGCACACACACATACACACACTCTCTCTCTCACACACACACATATATATATATAGTGTGAGAAAGAGAAAGAAAGGAGAAAGAGATAATATATTATATATTTATATAGTTAATATTTAATATATTTATTATATATAAGAGAAGCAAAAAGTCCTTGCCATTTTTTATTTATTAGAAAAAAGTTGGATGCAGTATATTTAACAAACAGTTGGTCCTCAGCGTAACTCCTAACCCTAGCATTAACCGTTGGTCCTCAGCGTAACCCCTAACCCTAACCGTTGGTCCTCAGCGTAACCCCTAACCCTGACCCTTACCGTTGGTCATCAGCATAAACACTAACCCTAACCCTAACCGTTGGTTCTCAGCGTAACCCCTAAACCTAACCGTTGGTCCTCAGCGTAAACTCTAATCCTAACCCTAACCGTTAGTCCTCAGCGTATCTTTTTGCCAATGTGCCTCTAGCTGTACATCTGCCAAATTTTCGAATGATTTCCAACAATGGTGGATATACTGGGAATGGAAGTGTTGATAATCTGTTAGCTCACGGTTCAGCGAGTAAGGTGAATGGCACGGCGTCCCCCAGCCAAGTCGGTGTATGATATCCCTAGCCACCAGCGCCAAATGTTAACTGGCATTGTCATGGAGGAACAGTACAGTTTTGCAGTTAATCAATTTTGGCTCCTTCTTTAATGCCTGTGGTATACGTTTCAACTGCTGCGAGTCCAGATCCGCAGCGATGATTTGACCCTTTGGTAGCTGCTCACAGTGCATCATTTGCTGGATATTCTACCAGAAACAGTGCATGAGATTACGTGGGTGTAGAGTTGAGCTTGTGGCGTGAAGCATCGGTTTCTGTGCTGTCAACCGGTGAATGGCACCCTTGGCAATATCATACAGAACCCATTTTTCGGTTAAATTTGATTACATTCTAGTGCCAAAAAAAGCAACGAGAAACAAGCAGCCACCCCATCGTTGATTGTAGGTTTTTATCAATGTGTGGAGTATCCACTTGCACCACTTCTAAGACTTCCATACGGGGTGTAGGTGAAGTCTGAACCTGGAAGTGTTCCACAAACGCACCACAGGTTTAACCGTTGCCCGCCTCTATGGCAGCCTTCAGAGCATTACCATCCAGGTCATGGGACACATCTCTCGACCTGAACTTCTGGAACCAATGCCTAGTGGTTCGTTCATGCATAGCATTGTCCCCAAAATGCTTCAAGGATTCGGCGACTTGATGCTGCAGCAGACAAGCCCACCTTAAACAGACAATACTTGAACGAGGTACTTCGACCCTGCCATGTTTTCTCGCCGCTGCTCGAGCTATGACTGATATGTACCCGCAACACACCTGCATTAGTCGAGAGTAATGCCTTCAGCTCAACTGCGTTTACCGGTAAGTGGCGCCCTCGTTTGCGTTTCACTGATCACTTCTTCCCACACGACGAAAAATGCGACACGGACATTTTTTTCATTTCTGTCTACTGTCCTTTTAATTATTTCTTTTTTTTTTGTTCTCGCTTCTTAATAATGTTTCTCTTTTTTTCTTTTTCTTTCCTTATTCAAAATCAGTGACTCCTTATGTCTCTGTGGTTTTACTGTCTTGCATTGGATGTATCTGATTAAAAAAAACAATTATAAAATATTTCTCTTAAAACTCATTTTTATAAAAATCTGGGAAAATTTTAGGAAAACAGATTCCTTAAGTCCAGTAGCTACTACCACTCTTTCTAGTATTGGTGTGAATTTTCTTTCGAATCTTCTATTTGATATTTTGTGGAATGGTAACGTCCTTATTATTTTCTCTTCGTGTTACGTGTGATATCCATTCTAATTGTTGCTACTCTTGGTAGTCCTCAAGATATGTGGTTTCTCTTATTTGGTACAATTCTTTATTTGTGATTCTGTAGCGCCAGTCCACAACGTTCAAAGCAGAATAATCATTACTAGTTCAAAGCCTTTTTTCACCATTGATCTTAGAAAGCAGTCATATACAACCCTGACAATTTAGATATTTCTGACCGGGTTTGGCGCGATGTATGATATGCACATGAAAGTCTCAAACTGATTGGGTATTTAAGAACATGAATCGAATTTATTAATTTGTTATAACTGATCCATTCACTGATGTTTTGATATTCATTAATTCTACATCGTATATGATGGATTCAGGTTGGAAAAGGCGGAAGTCACCTCTTGATGCAGACTCCAAACTAAATGAAAATGGC
The DNA here is from genome assembly GCA_963932145.1 of Acanthosepion lycidas. Lineage (NCBI taxonomy): Eukaryota > Metazoa > Mollusca > Cephalopoda > Sepiida > Sepiidae > Acanthosepion > Acanthosepion lycidas. Next base: position 81,662,577 of record OZ010598.1, on the reverse strand, counting down.
AACTTAAACCAAAGCTGAACCAACTAAATTAGAAAAACCAGCTGTTTTCGGCAAAGCTAGATTGGTTTATTTGGGGTGTTTTAGAGATGATTTTTGTTTTCATTTGAATGAGAAACAGTAAAAGCAATATTATAATATAATATTAAACAAGCATATATGCTGGCAACAATTTATTTGTACATTTATTTCATTATTTCACACGCACTATATATATATATATATATATATATATATATATATAGGCTTCCTACGTAGGAAGATTTACACACACACACAATATATATATATATATATATATATATATATATATATATATATATATAGTCATCCTCAACCTGTTTTGCTGTATCACAGCTCATCAGTATGTGGGACATCCGACTGCTTCAAGCTGGGTTCGAAACCCGACTAATTCGGCACACGACAGAGAGAGGTAAATTTTAACGTATTATATACGAGATGTATACAAACGCCAGCAGTTAGTGCTCACTTCATTAATGAAGAAAAATATACGAGAGAGAAAGCGAGAGAGAGAGACAGAGAGAGAGAGAGAGGCAATGTGTCTTTATCATGAAGCTATAGATATAAGAATGTTTTGTTGCTTTAATGGGAAGCTTTTTATGCAATAGTCATTTGTCAAAGATCTCCACAACTCGCTTTTTTCTATCTCTCTATCTATCTATCTCAGTATGTCTACATCTATTTATCTATCTATGTAAGTCTATGTATGTCTAGCTAGCTAGCTAAGTGAATCTATCTATCTATCTCTCTATCTATCTATCTATCTATCTATCTATCTCAGTATGTCCATATATATCTACTTATTGTATAAGAGTAAGTGTCGTTATCGACACTGTGCTTTGAAACTAGATCGCCATTCCATTATTAAGTAGATCACATGACCATAAAAGAAGCGAATAAATATAAAGTAGCATGATGATTAAACCATCACTGTTCTCTCTTCTTGTCTCTCCATTATTGCTATACGTTCACTCTCTCTACTCTATTACTATACGGATTACGATTCTCTTCTGATCATTAGACTAATTTGGCGATTACTACTTGAACAAGTATTACTAGTGCGGATATTGCCGGAAGGCGTTACTACAAGTACCGGCGCCTACGAAGTCCCGAATAGAACGAAAATGTTTGGAAGTGATAACGAGCTTTCGCTTGACATAGCAAAAGTGATAAGCCAAGTCGTACCCCATCACAAAACTATCTATCTGTATGTGTCTGTCTTAGTCTATTCCTATATATGTATATATCTCTATCTATCTATCTAGCTGTTCTTATATATCTCTCGATCTATTTTTCTTATCTATTTCTATTCTCATATATAAGTCTGTTCTTATCTATATTTCTCTTTTTCTTCATACACACGCACACACATACACACACACATATGTGTGTGTGTGTTGAGTGTGTGTAGGTGTGTCTGGGTGCGTGTGTGTGTTTGACTATCAGAATTCCGGATGAGCGCCTTCCATTGTTTGCAAAACTTCTCATGAGATCTCAGTCATCCGGAAATAGACTTGTTTTCGTTACCTTTCGGTGCAAATAAAACGAATTGTTTTCACACTAATCCATCGCTTTTCACTCGCCATTTTTCCCGCCTTCATGATTAAAGCGCGCGCTGTCAAGATATTGAAACATTTAAAAAGTCTTCTGTGTGCACCTTTTACAAGAACGAGCTCAGAGAGACGCAGAACGGTTGAACTCGGCTCCGCCAAAGAGACATTCATGGTTACATAAGCATAGCTGTCAGTCTGAGGTACGTGTTTATCCTTGGAACAGTTCGAGACGAAACGCAGTCTTTCCGCTTGCCTTATTTAAAGTGGGCTTAATAAATAATCTAGGCGACTGTCTTTATGAGGCTTTACTTATCACCTCGATCCGCGTTTTTGGATGCCACTCCTGCTGTCAATGTATCTGTTGATAAATGCGTTCGGTTGTACACCTTATTTAATAAAATGTATTTCGGTGTATGCATAAAGTTATACAAATACGCAGTTATTTTAATATTTTATTGCCTGAGCGCTAGAACCGTTCAGAGACTTGAAACTTTTTTTTGAGATTTCTTGGCAGAATTCCTTCGGCATTAAGCAAAGTTTACTGAAAACCAATCAATCACACCATCCATAAAGTGCATCAAGTTGTCTCTTCAAGTATATATATATATATATATATATATATATATATATATAGATAGATAGATAGATAGATAGATAGATATAGATAATATTAGTGGTAAATATACATATATATGCAAAATCCACAGGTGCATATACACACATGTATATTTTTTGAATAAAAAATTCCGAGAGGATAGAATCCAGGTAGAACTCAATGTCCAGGACAGAGTAAGGATATAATAAAAAGGCTTAAATACTAATATTCCATGGTCATAATTTATTCCATTGGAATCGAAAATACGATCCAATTCATCAGACCTACAAATTCAAAAAGAAAACGGAAAAGAACAATTTTATTTCCGGAGTTGTTCTTTTCCGTTTTCTTTTTGAATTTGTAGGTCTGATGAATTGGATCGTATTTACGATTCCAATGGAATAAATTATGACCATGGAATATTAGTGTTTAAGCCTTTTTATTATATATATATATATATATATATATATATATATATATATTATATATATATATATATATATATATATTGGATTCATTCCTGTAGTTCACTGCTACTAACAAGCAGAAATTTATAACTGCTGCTGATGACCATGCTGGGCGAAACTAGTCGAGGAATCTAATTGAAATAATATGACAAAATATATACAACCCAGTATCTCTGGAAATTTTAATTTTTTAATTTCTCAATACTTTTTTATGGTACAAAACATATATATATATATATATATATATATATATATATATATATATATATATATATATATATATAACAGTGAACATTGAAGTTAACACTCAGAGGCGACAGGCTGTTTCATGCTAAATGCAATTGTCAGGCCGCGAGTGTTGGATTTTTCTCGATTATTTATATATATGGGTCAGTGGTGCATTGTGGGTAATCAAATCTGGCGGTTATTTTGGTGGGAGTGGCTTGTTCCTTTATTTATTTATTTATTTGGGTTCATTTATTTTATTTGTTTTTACTTTCATTTTTATTTTTTTATTTTCGGTTTTCGATGTAGTAAAAATCGCTTAGGTCGCTTATTTATTTTTTTGGGGGTCTGGGAAGATAATTAAAAATTATTAATTTGTTTATTATTTACTTTATTTACTTATTTGGGTTAATTGTTTTTACTTGTTTTTTATGTATTTATTTTTTTATTTTTACTAATTCCTCTATTCTAACGAGAGTGGTTTGTTCGTTTGTTTATTATTTGTTTGGGTTAATTTATTTTGTTTTTTATATTATTTTTTTATTTTTATTTATTCTTTTCAGTTTTCGATTTTTAAGTAACGTTGTAAAAATTTATATTCATGTCTGCATTTTGAGTTGAGCTCATATCGTTTATTTAGTAAGTTATTTTGCTCTGGGAAGGTAATAATAGCTATTTTTCCTCCAAGCAAAGTTTGCGGGTTTTTGATTGAATGTTGTAGGCTGATGATCTTTTCCTTATTTTCCATGATATTTTTGATGTGATTTGTTTTGTTTTTAATTTCCCAGATATACGTTGAAAGCATTGTGCTCTTCGCGTATTTACTATTTGTGAAAGACGCATTGTGTGCATAGTTTTTTTGTTCCCAGATTTTTTAGTTACTAGTGATTTTACTGTGCTTTCGTATATTACGTTGATTTGTAAGCAATTACCATTGAAGGGACAATCATTCTTTATTCTATGTGGGTTTAATTTGTTCGTGTGGTTTGTTGATAGTTTTCCTGTTGTGCTTTTTTTATTATGTGTGCCATGTTCCCGGTGCAACTGTAGCTGATTGTTACAGTGTTTGAATTGAATATCTTGTGTAGATTGCTTGATTCCGGGTAGTGTTTGTTTAGTAGTTTAAAGAATAATTTACCTACGTTTGTTTTTATGATTTTGCTGAATGGTGGGTTGAACCATATGATATTTCTCTTCCTGTTGGCCTTTTTTGTGCTCTGTGATGAGCATGTGAGTGTTGCCTGGAATATACTATATTTAAAGGCTGTTTCGTAGTCTTTCTTAGGTTCGTTAAATATGGTTTCTTTGGAAGAATTGTCGGAAAGCCTGCAGATAATCGATTTTGGTATCTGTTTGATTATTGAAGGCGGGTGATTGAAAGATGTGTGTATGTACAGTGGTTTATCATTGAGTTTTCTGAATGGTTTATATGTGCCTTATCTTAGGTTGAAGGTAACATCCAGAAAATCTACTTCGTTTAGGTAAGCTTTTATATTTATGCCAAATGACCATTTCATAATGTGTGACGTCATTTGTTTACATTTGATACGCCATGAACAGATATGAAAGTACATGAGAGATTCATGGATGATTGAAGTTTAAAAGCCGTAAGTTCGACCTTGTTCACCGAAAGATTCTCTGTGGCCGAATCGGATAAAAGGCACGTCAGGCTATATGACGGTTCCGTATAGGATACAGGTTCGAATCCTGTTGGAGGACGAATATTTTCTATGAAAATTTCTCGGACATTCAGACCGGTAAATGTTGTTTAATACTGTTTATTATAAACAGAGCATTTACTGAAATATTTGTATCTATAAAAAGAATGTATAAACATAATAATTTCTTTATATATATAAGCTCATTTACGTCTCATTTAAATACGCCAAAATCTATTCGGACAATACAAATATAATAGGCTCATCCACATGTAAAAAAAATAAAAATAATGGAAGCCTCATTAATTGAAAAAGAAGTCGAACAGTTAATATCATCTATGAACACGGCCAAAATGTTCTGACCATATTTGGAAAATAATACATTCATTTAACTCTAGATACATATATGAAACAATCTATACATTCATTTAAATGTCAAAATAAAATCATCAAGAGCTTTAGGTTATACTTTTAGCCATTAAAATTATAACCGAAAACTCTCGGAAATACAAAAGATTTGGACAATTTCTACATTATAATAACACAAGAAAATTTAAAAAGAAACTTAACTGCAGTCCCTTGTCCGTTGTATTTAATGAAACTGGTATAAAAGAGGGGTTGCTGTCCAAGAGACAAAATGAAGAAAAAGAGACAAGAGGAAAAAACTATTCTTAGCCGACTCGTTTCACCCTGTGAGGCACTTTATTATCAAGGCAATGTAGGATATATTTTGCTGAACGTCTTCATATTCAAAGGCCAGGATGTCATATATTTATCAAGGCTCATAACGGGAACGTTCGTAAATGTTCATCAGGTGGTTGAAGGATCAGTCAAAACATGTGGAGGAATCAGAGTATCATTATTAAATGTCTGGCAAAAAAAGTGAACGAATAATATTCAAGGGATATTTTTCTTTTTAAGACTATTGTTTAGCGTGTGAGTAGGCTATTATCGCATAAGCCGTATGTGCCGTGTCATCCTCAAAAACATGACGTAATGGATTTAATATTTTTCCTTTGATTTTTTAAAAACATATTTGGTGTTGCGTATATTAGCTTGGGAAAGTCGTAATTCTTTCAGGAAAGGTTAATTTGTGAAAAAAAAAGAAAAAAAAAACGAGGCATAGGTTTATAGAATAAATCCATCTTTACTTTAATAAAGACCCTTAGAATAGGAAACGCGTCGGCTAAGAATATTTTTTCCTCTTGCTTCTTAATATATATATATATATATATATATATATATATATATATATATATATATATGTATGTGTGTGTGTGTGTGTGTGTGTGTGTGTGTGTGTGTAAAAAGCCGTGGGTAAGTAATCCAAGTGAATCCTAATAATATCAAATATTAAAACTGATTCACAAAAGCAAGCTCAATATATTTAGTATAGAGCATATAACTGAATTACATAAAAATAGGACTCAATTGTACCCCATTTATATAGCCATTTCGCTCCTCGGGAGATTTCTCTATTCGATATATTTCCTGGAGTTTGTCAATACTAAAACGTTTGATAAATCCAAGACGTATATTTATTTATTTAATCAAATGTTTTAGTATTGACAAATTCTATTAATTTTCTAGAAGAGAGAAATCTCTCGAGGAGTGAAATGGCCATATAAATGGGTAAAAATTGAGTTTCATTATTATGCTATCCACATATATATATATATATATATATATATATATATATATATATATATATATATATATATATATATATACATTTTCTTTTTTATTTTAGGATATTACATCGAAAAACATGTCAAAATCTCAACACAGTTGCAGTCGTGTTTCAATGCGTAACAACGTACCTCATCAGACGATTCCTACTTTTCATTAAGCCCGCTTTTAAATTAAATGTTAAGAACGTTAAAATTGTACTCTATTATTTCTCATCATACCTGTATATATATATATATATATATATATATATATATATATATATATGTGTGTGTGTGTGTGTGTGTGTGTGTGTGTGCGTTCCCATTTATTTGTAGTCCATAAAAGATATGGTAGATGTATAATGAGTGGGTTCAAAAGATGTTGTTACTGTGGAATCACAGAGATAGACAAGCAAGACCAATGATCTGATAGCGAGACCAAACGGCTATACCGAATTGCTTTTGGAGACATGGAGTTTAGAACAGAGAATTTGGATTCGCGACCTCTCTCCCCTGCTTGCTGTATAAAGCCAATTACCTACACTATGGAGAAAGATACAATTTCAATTCACTTGTATTCCATAAAAAATTAGATATCTCGAAATTTCCCCCACCGAATTACATTTTTATGTATTTCATTTATACACAGAAATGAAATCAATATATATATATATATATATATATATATATATATATATATATATATATATATATTCAGGAAAACGTAAATAATACTAAATAAATTACTGTGGTAAATAATGTCTGCAAATTCTTCTACTCCAGCCCGCAGGGGCGGAATAAACTAAAAAAAACTAAGCTAAAGTATAATAAAATTAAAAAAACAAACTTATTTTGTTTGTTCATCTCACTATGTTTTCTAAAAAACAATTTTTTAAATATATTTACAATTACTTTTTTGTTAAAACGAAATGGTTTTGAAAAAAACAAAAAACGTCGAGATATACAAAATTGAACAATGCTAAATAAAAGCGTAATAAACAGAGAATAAAAAAACAGATAAGAGAAAGGATTCAATAACCATTGAATGAGAAGGAAAAAAAGGGAAAATTCATTTAATTTCTTCGGGAAAGAGTGAAAAAAATAAAACGTAAAGAATAATGCCGCATAGAAAAATAGTAATTTCAAGAAAGGGAGAAAAAGACCCATTTAAAAAATATATCTAAATTAAAGAAGATATATATATATATATATATATATATATATATATATATATATATATATATATATATATATATATATATATGTATGTATGTATGTATATGTATGTAATTAGGAATAAATTGAACAAAACAAAAGATACATAATATGCATGGTCGATACAAAAACATGAAGTTTTATTTTAAGAACAGAACTGATTTAAGGGAGACAATAAGCATACCAGAGAAACTTTCGGAAGTTTAAATTTTGCACAAAAGTAATGTAGCCAGTACTTTTGACCATAACATTTACAAGCTGCATTAGTTATGAGAAATCTGTATACATAAACAACAGACTACTTCGAAAGTTGCGGTGAAAACTAAGTATAAGATTATGCCGATTCAATGGTCAGACAACTTATTATTATATATATATATATATATATATATATATATATATATATATATATATATATATATATGTCTGTGTGTGTGTGTGTGTGTGTGTGTGTGTCTGTGTGTGTGTGTGTGATCCAGAAGGAGCTTAGTGTAAGAACAGAGCAAATGATAATTATGAAAGCGGAGTCTTTCAAGTTACCGCTTTCATAATCATATATATATATATATATATATATATATATATATATATATATATATATATATATATATATATTAAGAAATATTCATAATATCTTACATCAATTACTCAACTATTATATTCATTTTAATTTATTTACTAAAAATACATATAATATTTCCAGCATTTGAAAATTGCTTCGGCATAAAATTCGGAGTTGTGCAATTAAAGTAAGATGATACTATGCATATATATATATATATATATATATATATATATATATATATATATATATATATATATATATATATATATATATATATATATATTCGAATCTCCCATCGTATTCGACGTATGAGAGGCAAGCAGCTCAGTTCCAAGGAACTGACAGCCAGACACCAGTACATATGATTTGATTATAGAGTTGATGTTTTTGTTCATCCTTTTCTTCATATATATATATATATATATATATATATATATATATATATATATATGACAATTTGTAAAGTCTAAACGAGTTTTGTTTAATCCATTTGTTTATTGTTGTAATCATTGTGCATTACGTCTATCATCCTGTGCATTCGATTAATCTATATAATTAATCTAAATAAAGAAAATGTGCTATCCGCCATGGATCCCGATTCGTAGAAGAAATTACCGTTTTCTCCGGTGTGTTTTTACCGATTGGCTACAGAGAGCGTTCTCGGTTTAGCAAGGTTCTCTTTTCCATTTTAAAGAAAGCAAACTTTTTCATTCGGATATGATTCTGGAAAATCCCATATGAACTAAGTTTCTCATACCAAAATTAAACAAAACAATTTCTAAAGAATTAATGGATTTATTTTTAATCTGGCATTCTTATTACTTTAAACGTTATTATTAGTGGATACTCGTATTTTCAATAGTCGCCCCATAACACAGACTAATCTATATATGACATATGTAGAAAATCTTCCACTCCTGGGTATGACGATAAACTCCCTCCGGCAGCAAGACTGAGAGGTTTTGGGTAGCGTTAAAAATCTCTTCATTGCTGTTGTTCCTAGATCCACCCTATTAGGTTCCTAGATATGGACAAATAGTTAATCCCTAGTTTGGGGTCAAAACACTTTGAAAGTGTTAAAATACATTTTTATAGTAAAATTACAGCAATACATTTTCGAAGGAAAATTACCAGCAACATGTTTTTGGAAAAAATATTACCAGTAAGACATTTCTGAAAAAAAAATCCCAGCAATACATTTGATTCTTTACAAAAGAACTCTCTTTACAAAAATACATAAATGAAACCTGATCTTCCAGCTGATTTCTTACAAAGAATACATATTCTATTCATACGGACCTATCCTAAAAATCTTGTCGACATTAAATAACCCATTGAGTTTGATATGACATAAAACAAAATAAACTAGAAAATCTTACGCAATTTCATCTCGGCCAGCTTCTCGTATACGTCCGTTATATCGACGACATCTTCAGATTATCAAAATGTCTAGACAACATAAAAATTCTTAAAGAATTCTCGTCCTGCACTTCATTTACAATCTCAATATTGATAAGAAAATGCATTTCCTCGACATCTTAGCCGACGCCAACAACCGTAATTTTACCACTCCTCTTTATAAAAATGAAACCCACAAGCAGAAACTTGTTTCTACTCAACTACAAAAGTGAATGTTCTGACGCATTTAAAATAGCTGTTATAAAACACATAATTTTCGGGGCCAAAGTAATCCCTTATTCGGATATATGATTCTGTAATGAACCAAGCAACATTAAATAAACATTTATAAAAATAACTTCAGTGATGAACAAATAAAAATTGGTCACTTAACGAAATTTAGAAAAATATCACAAGAGACTGACTGCCCTGATTCAAACAGAAATAGACACAACATTAATATTTTCTATCTGATCCACCCAAACATATAATCCAGATGCACCCGAACATAATATATCTGACCCAAATGAACCCTAATATATTTTATCTAAATCGAGATGCTTCCTAGCATATTCTATCTGATCTGGATGCACCCTAACATATTCTATCTGATCCACATGTGCCCTAACATATACTATCTGATCCAGATACTCCCTAATATATTCTATCTGACCAAGAAACTCCTTAACATATTCTATCTGATCCAGATGCGCCCTAGCATAATCTATCTGATCTGGATGCCCCCATACATATTCTATCTGATCCAGATGCATCATAACATAGTATATGTGATCGGGATGCACGCTAACATGTCCAGATGCACCCGAACATATTGTATCTGATCTGGATGCGTGCTATCATATTCTATCTGATCTGGATGCGCCTTAAGATATTCTATATGATCCAGATGCGCCGTGCCATATTCTATCTGATCCAGATGCGCTGTGCCATATTCTATCTGATCCAGATGCGCCCTAGAATATTCTATCTGATCATGGTGCGACCTAACATATTCTGTCTGATCCGGATGTACCCTAACATATTCTATCTGATCCAGATATGCTCTAACATATTCAATCTGATCCAGATGTTCCCTGACATATTCTATTTTGATCTGGATGCACCCTAACATATTATATTTGATCCAGATGCTCCCTAACATATTCTATCTGATCTGGATACGTCCTAACATATTCGATCTGATCCAGACACTCCGTAGTATATTCTATCTGAGAAACTCCTTAACATATTCTATCTGATCCAGATGCGCCCTAGCATATTCTATCTGATCCAGATGCATCAGAACATAGGCTATCTGATCTGGATGCGCGCTAACATATCCAGATGCGCCCGAACATATTCTATCTGATCCAGACGCTCTGTGCCATATTCTATCTGATCCAGATGCGCCTTAGCATATTCTATCTGATCTGGGTGCGACCTAACATATTCTATCTGATCCAGATGTGCTCTAACATATTCTATCTGATCCAGATGCTCCCTGACATATTCTATCTGATCTGGATGCACCCTAACATATTCTATCTGATCTTGATGCGTCCTAACATATTCGATCTGATCCAGATGCCCCCTAGCATATTCTATCTGATCTGGATGCATCCTAACATATTCTATCTGATCCAGATGTGCTCTAACATATTCTATTTGATCCAGATACTCCCTAGTATATTCTATCTGACAAAGAAACTCCTTAACATATTCTATCTGATCCAGATGTGCCCTAGCATATTCCATCTGATCTGGATGCGCCCTTACATATGCTATCTGATCCAGATGCATCATAACATAGTCTATCTGATCTGGATGCGCGCTAAAATATCCAGATGCGCCTTAACATATTCTATCTGATTCAGATGCGTCGTGCCATATTCTAGCTGATCCAGATGCGCCCTAGAACATTCTATCTGATCTGGGTGCGACCTAACATATTGTCTGATCCAGATGTACCCTAAAATATTCTATATGATTCGAATGTGTCCTAACATATTCTATCTGATCCAGATGCGCCGTAACATATTATATCTGATCCAGATGCTCCCTAACATATTCTATCTGATCCAGATGTACTCTAATATATTCTATCTAATCCAGATGTGTCCTAACATATTCTATCTGATCTGAACGCGCCCTAACTTATTGTATCTGATCCAGATGCGCCCTACCATATTCTATCTGATCCAGATGCGCCGTAACATATTCTATCTGATCCAGATGCTCCCTAACATATTATATCTGATCCAGATGTACTCTAATATATTCTATCTGATCCAGATGTGTCCTAACATATTCTATCTGATCTGAACGCGCCCTAACTTATTGTATCTGATCCAGATGCGCCCTACCATATTCTATCTGATCCAGATGCGCCCTAACATATTCTATCTGATCCAGATGCTCCCGAAGATATTCTATCTGATCTAGATGCGTCCTGAAAATCAACAGGATGAAAAATCAATTGAAAATATAATTCGCAGATACATATAATCTATTATCATCTAATATACAAAGTTATTGAATAATGGAATGTCGATATTGGAGATATCAAAGGAGATTTGCAGAGCTCATGGAATTATAAAAAAGACTGTTGAAAATATAAGTAAGTTGAGAATTCGAAGCAAAGGAAATGGCTGCAATAACTTGTTTTCTCGAGATGAACGTAAACTAAAGCGATTTATAGCGAAACAATCACCTTTGACAAGTGCTCAAATTCTTGAAAAGGCTGGAATTGAAGGAATCAAAAAGGAAAAGAAGGCTGTAGAATATTTTTTGAACTGAGCTCTGCAAAAATCCTGTTGTCAAAGTCCTTTCACTAAAACGAATATTTTAATGCGCCAAAATTGAGCCAAGAAATACATAAAATTTGACTTTTCTAAAGTAATTTTTACGGATGTATCCTGAGTGACATTTGATGGACCTGATGGGTCAAAGGATGGATTTTATCCAATTCGGACGTAACTGTGGTTAAAAGGATGCAACGAGGATACGGTAGACTTATGATGTGGGCTTGAATTGTCGACAAAACCATTATTGCACCATACAAAGTCGATGTATAAGAGAAACTAAAATATTTCTAACATCATGAACCAAATGTTCTTTGTCTGGTTCAAGTCCAAGTCTCGCATTTTCAAAAGGAAGTGTGTATTTACGTACGTCAATGAAACTTCTCGCGTATCTAAGCTTACCCGTGAATTCTTTGAACATAAAATATTTACAAAGAGAGACGATACTCGAATAGCCATCATCAAGTCCTGATTTGAATCCTATCAAAAATCTATGGTTAATTGGGAAGATGAAATTATAAGATGGTGGCAATAAATATGACAGCATTACAAGCCGATGGGAAGCAATTAAATCTACCATGTCGGAAATTGAACCAGCTGAAATAACAAATTAACAAAATCAATGGAAAATAGATTATAGATTATTTCGAAGAAGGGTTAATATATTAAAATGTAAAGGATTCAAAAACTTATATATGTTTGTTATTTGTTCAATTTTAATTGTTGATTAATTTTTGATGATTTTATTACTTTTTTATTGAAATAAAATGTAATTATTTGGTTTTACTTGATAGCGTCAGACGGCAGTTTATTAGAAAATATCAACTAAGTTCAATAACTATAACAAAACATCTTGATAATGCCTAAAATTTTAACTCAGGCTTTGTTTTGACATCTAATTCATAGTTTAAAATATGGCAATTTTCTTTCAAACCGACTTTAAATTATTGAAGTTTATATGATGAATAACTTTACAGAGGATATACACAAACACACACACATACACATACATATATGATGTGTGTGTAGTGTGTATGTACATATGTATATATAAGTAAATATGAAATTATATATATATATGATTATTAAATTATATATGTATATGATGATTAAAAATAAATAAAAATGTGGGTAAACTTTCAAAATATTTGGTCTGAAAAAACGAAGCAATTATGGATAGACATATAATTACATTCGCCTTACTTGCACAGAGAAAAATTATTCATATATATATATACATATATGTATGTGTGTGTGTTTGTACGTATGTGTGAGTATATATATATATATATATATATATATATATATATATATATATATGTATGTATGTATACACACACACACACACACACACATAGACATAAGAGTGTGTGCGTGTGTGTATATATACATATTCTAAAATAAAATTAAAAATAAACAAAAGTAAGACAAGCCAAATTCGTCTCGTTCTGGTTGGACGAATATATATATATATATATATATATATATATATATATATATATATATATATGTAATAATTAAACTGCGGAATATTTGTAATGTTTCGCCATTCTCTGACCGTATTTAAAAAATAAATGCAAGTATTCTCAGAGAAAATGTCCCATTGTCTTGAAAAAATGAATCACATACCCTACTCTCATGGGTTTGCTCGTAATAATACCATACTTTGGATCTTATTCAGTTTTTCATTTTTTAGTATAAATTATTTAGTATAAATAGTTGAGGACAAATCCAACACTCGCGACCTGACGAATGCGTCTAGCATGAAACAGCCTGTCACCTCTGAGTATTAACTTCAATGTTCACTTTTATATTTATATTTACATATTCTTATCCCATAAATATAGCACACCTTAAGACTCTATTTCTTCATATATCTATGAGATAGAGAGAGAGTGAGAGACAGAGACAGAGAGAGAGAGAGGCAGGTTTGTTTAGAAAATAATAATATTGATAATAGGACTAATAATATTTTTGTGTATTAGTTGAAATTTTGCCCAATGATGAGGAAATTGGACACGCTATTTTTGGCGATATATCGTTTTGCTTATCGAAATATATTTCAACATATGTTACCCGAAGAAATATCAAACAGAAATATACAAATAACCTGTATATTAAAAAATCAACAATAAAAAATTGATTAATTGCGAATACCAGGGTAAAGATCTAAATATCCCCGCAAACAACGAATATTTTGATACTTTCTATAGTTTTGTGAAGGGCATTAAGATTCAAATAGTTATTCAGATGAAATAACCTTTTTTCGGATATATCAGATAAGGGAAAACCAAGAACAGCAAAGACTACTCGCTGAACTTTATTACTTGCTAGTAGAGTATATTATTTTAAATTTTATAATTATAAACAATTTTTTTACGCATGCCTTAATCATAAAATTAACCTTACCATGAAAATTAATTATATATATATATATATATATATATATATATATATATATGAATATAAAAGTGAACATAGAAGTCAACACTTAAAGGCAACAGCATATTTCATATATATATATATATATATATATATATATATATGAAGAAATATAGTCTTAAGTTGTTCTATATTTATGGGATAAAGTGCTCAATATCAGAGATAGAGCGTGGGTAAATATAAAAGTGAACATAGAAGTCAACACTTAGAGGCGACAGTCTGTTTCATGCTATATGCAATCGTCAAGCCACGTATGCTGTTATTTTTCTTGGCTATTTATATATATACGGGTCAGTGGTGCATTGTGGGTAGTCTATTATGGCGATTATTTTACCGGAAGTCGTTTATTTATTTATTTGGGTTAAATTATTTTGCTTGTTTTTATTTTTTGTTTCATATTTTATTTATTTATTTATTTATTTATTTTTAGATCGGTGTTTTTTTATTAACGTAGTAAAGATTTGTTTATATCACTTATTTAATAGTTTTGTTTTGGTTTGAGAATTTAATTAAAGCTATTTGTTCGGTTTTGGGGTTGGTTGTTGTAGTTTATTCGAACTATTATTTTAGCAGAAACAGTTTTTTAATTCGTGTTTATTTGGGTTGATTATCTTTATTTGTTTTTTCTAACGGTAACTTTATCGGGATTGGTTAGTTTATTTATTTACTTGGATGAATTTAGGTCAATTTATTTTACTTTTTAAGTAACGTAGTATATATTTATTTATTTATTTATTTTTTATTTTTTTATTTTTTTATTTTTATCGTTATATAACAGTTATAGCTATTTTTCGTCCGATTTTTTGGTTTGATTTTTTAATCTAACTAATATTTTAGTCATAATGGTTTGCTACTTTGTTTATTATTTACTTTATTTATTTTGGTTCATTGTTTTTTTATTTGTTTTTTGTTATTATTATTATTATTATTATTATTATTATTATTAATATTATTATTATATTTCGTCTATTCTAACAGGTGTCATTTGGTAATTTGGATTAATTAATTTTGCTTATTTTTATTGTTATTTTTTTTACTTGTTTATTTATTTGTTTTTATTTTATTTTTCCATTTTCAATTTTTTAAGTAACGTAGTAAAATTTGTTTTCATGTCTGCATTTTGAAATGAGCTCGGATCTTTTATTTAATAATTTATTTTGGTGTGGGAATGTATTGATAGCTATTTTTTCCTCCAAGCAAAGTTTGCAAGTTTTTGATTGTTTGTTGTAGGCTGATGATCTTTTCCTTATTTTCCAAGATATTTTTGGTGTGATGCGCGTTTTGTTTTTAATTTCCCAGATATACTTAGAAAGCATTGTACTGTTCGCATATTTACTATTTGTGAAAGATGTTTTGTGTGTATAATTTCTTTGTTTCCAGGGTCCTTCAGTTACTTCTATGTATACTTTTTCTTCATTATCTGGTGATTTTATTGTGGCTTGGTATATTACGTTGTTTTGTAAACAATTTCCGTTTAAGGGAGATTCGTTCTTTATTCTGCAGTTGCACGTGGGTTTAATTTGTTCGTGTGGTTTGTTGATAATTTTCCTGTTGTGCTTTTTTATTATTTGTGCCATGTTTTCGGTGCAGCTGTAGCTGACTTTTACTGTGTTTTTGTTGAATATTTTGTGTAGGGTGCTTGATTCCGGGAAGTGTTTGTGTAAGAGTTTGAAGAATATTTTCCTAGGTTTGTTTTTACGTTTTTGCTGTAAGGTGGGTTGAACTATATGATATTTCTTCTCTTGTTGGCCTTTTTTGTGTTTTGTGGTGAGTATGTGAGTGTTGCTGGGAATCCGCTATCTTTTAGGGCTGTTTCACAGTCTTTCTTAGCTTTGTTAAATATGGATTCATTGGAGGAATTGTCGGAAAGCCTGCGGTTAATCGATTTTGGTATCTGTTTGAGTATAGAAGGCGGGTGGTTGGAAGATGTGTGTATGTAGAGTGGTTTATCATTAGGTTTTCTATATGGTTTATATGTGCCTTATCTTAGGTTGAAGGTAACATCTATAATTATCCCCTCAGTAGTGGTTTCATGTGTTCTTTTGACATTTGTCTGCTGTTCACCAGCGTTCTTTTGATTGAGACAATAGATATCTGTTGTGACATGTTATAGCGTTCCTCATTGTCTCCCCTGGATTTTTCTGAGAGAGTGTTTATAGATTTGATGAAGTTCGCCACCTCGTCAGTTGAATTCAGTTTCAATAATATCATGCATCGACAAATTGACGGGGTTTCGATTGGATCTCCTTTGGATACTTCGCTTGCTAACTGTTATGCGACCATACCCATAATAACATCATGGTCTATTCCATACGTAATAAATACTGCGCCTCAAGAGGAAGCAAAGAGTTCCGTCTGAAGTCGGGCGACCGGCTGATCGGCTGATCGGCTGATCGGTTGAACTCTCTGCCTTTAGGCGGGGAGGAACCCGAAGGAGGCTACGCCGAAAGGCAGAGTCTCTTTCGGGGTGGTAGACCGACCCTGAACCTGTTTATACGGGTTCAAAGGGCATATTTTTGCAAGGAACCGAACCATAACACTAACATTTTTATTGGTTTTCACGAGGCCCTATTATTTTCTCGTATTAATCGGCCTCCAATATATCATCGCTATGTGGATGATACTTTTTGCCTCTTTAATGATGAGGGTGAAGCTGACTCTTTTCTCACCGTACTAAATTCTGTTCATCCGTCCTTAATATTCACAGCTGAAAAGGAGTCGAATTGTTGTTTGTTCTTTTTGGATGTTTTGGTCCATAAGAACAGTGATGGCTTTTCGACTTCAGTTTTTAGGAAGGCAACCTTTTCAGATTTATATACACGTTGGGATTCCTTTGTTCCGTACCAACGTAAAATTTATTTAATTATAACATTGACGTTTAGAGCTCTTAAAATCTGCTCTAATTCCTTCCTCAGCGTTGAAATGAATTTTATTAAGATGACATTTTCCAAAAATGGATATCCTTTGGACATTTTGGAGTCCATTATGAGTAACATCATTAATAACTTTCATAAGGTTAAGACGCATTGTGTTAAAAAAAAAATGTCTAATTTATTTACGTCTCCCTTATATTGGGACGGAAGATGAGAGTTTAGCTAGGCGAATTTCAGGTTTCATCGGTAAATGCTATTTTGCTTCTAATGTGAGAATAATATTTTTTACTCAGCCGATTTTGTCATCCATTCGTAAAGATGTTTTGCCTCAACACCATATTAGTTCCATTGTCCCATAAATTTGAGTGTAGTTGTGGATACGACTACATAGGTAGAACATCTCAACTTTTGGATTTCAGAATTAAACAACATTTACCCACCAGAATTTTGAATTCGGCCGCTAGTGGTAGTCATATTGAATACATCCGGGTCTTCCATAGAACAGCATGCTATAAACAGTAGGGAATGTGTGTATGGTTTGAGTGTCGAACGTTTTACCATTCTGTCTAGGTTGCACTCAATATTTCATCTTAAAGCATTGGAGTCCATTTACATTAGATTTCGTAAGCCTTCTGTCTGCAAACAGAGAGATTGCTTGTTGGGTTTGAATGTGATTGGACTCTAGTGTTTCTTATTTTTTTGTTTTTGTCTCATTCTCTCATTTCATCCTT
This sequence comes from Acanthosepion lycidas, assembly GCA_963932145.1. Lineage (NCBI taxonomy): Eukaryota > Metazoa > Mollusca > Cephalopoda > Sepiida > Sepiidae > Acanthosepion > Acanthosepion lycidas. The sequence goes on along the minus strand of OZ010598.1, from coordinate 81,644,366 downwards.
TTGGTCCTCAAAGATATACCCAGAAAATAAACTTGATCAGATCTGGGTCGAAACAGGTCGTTTTAGTTTTTGGTTAAAATGCCATCAAAATCTTATTTATTCCTTGCTGTTATAAAATTCTGTACCATTAAGAATCTGTTCAAATATATATATATATATATATATATATATATATATATATATATATATATATATATATATATAGACAATATTAGTGGTAAAAATACATATATATGCAAAATGCACAGGTGCATATACACACATGTATATTTTTTGAATAAAAAATTCCGAGAGGATAGAATCCAGGTAGAACTCAATGTCCAGGACAGAGTAAGGATATAATAAAAAGGCTTAAACACTAATATTCCATGGTCATAATTTATTCCATTGGAATCGTAAATACGATCCAATTCATCAGACCTACAAATTCAAAAAGAAAACCCACTCCGGAAATAAAAATAGAATTTAGAGAGAGTGTAAGTATGAGAGTGTGGGACGAATGTTAGTTCATAAGAGAGGGAAAAAAAACCCTCTCTGTTAAATTCAATCCTATATTACCCCTCTCTTATGAACTAACATTCGTCCCACACTCTCATACTTACACTCTCTCTAAATTCTATTATTTCCGGAGTGGTTTTTTTTCTGTTTTCTTTTTGAATTTCTTTTTATTATATATATATATATATATATATATATATATATATATATATATATATATATGATCATGAAAGCAGAAACATTAGAAACCCATGTAAATATTTTATTTCTCAAAACTGATACATCGGTTTCGTCTCATCAGACAAAAATCAGTTTCAACAATCAATGGATTTAAAATTTTAACAAGCACAAGATAAAATATTTAAACATAAATTATGTTTTAAGAT
>OZ010598.1:81635982-81640982 GCA_963932145.1 Acanthosepion lycidas | reverse complement strand
CTTCGTGACAAACGAATTCCAACTTGTGCATAAGCCTGTGAATATGGATTTACGGAATTCTTACGCTCAACAAGATCATCCATAATGGGTAATGCCCCATCATTCTCAACCTCCATAGTAAACTGAAGGAATTGACGGAGAAAATTAAGTTCCGTGAAGAAATTAGTGGCATCACCGGCGTAACTAAATATTGAGAAGGTGTCGTCAACATATCTCAACACCATCAGTCTGGACATATATTATATCATTCAAATTAATTCAACTCATAGATAGATAGATAGATAGATGGGAACAGACTAACATAGATAGATAGATAGATAGATAGATAGATAGATAGATAGATAGATAGATAGATAGATAGATAGATAGATAGATGTGAATAGACTGACATAGATAGATAGATAGATAGATAGATAGATAGATAGATAGATAGATAGATAGATAGATAGATAGATATAAATGATTGTGTGAGTCTGGTGATTTATGTAGAACTATGTGTATAGTCACAACTATTGCATGTAGTAGTTATGTACTGTCAGTTTCATTCGTCCAGTGTATAATACTGCTCGTTGCTTAAAAGTACATTTATATAGAAAAAAAGTTAAATAGTCTAAAATAAAAACACAAAAGCAATTAAAGGAATTGATAAAGAATTTAAAATAAGAAAAAAGAATAAAGCAAGAAAGAAAATCAAAAGAAAAATATATTTAAAGAAAAAATAAAGAAAGAAAGAGAGAAAGAAAGAAAGAAAGAAAGAAAGAAAGAAAGAAAGAGAAATAGGTATATGGAAAAAAGAAAGGAAAATACAAGAAAGAAAGCCGAACTAAACTAGCCTCGTTCACATTCATTGGCGATTAAATAATGTGACAGACATTCTGACACTTCCGATTTCTTTTTTTGTTTGTCTTCCAAATTTCATATATTTGTTTTTTTTTCGACGAATATTCTTTGACTTTTATTCTTTTTATTCTTTTTATTTCTAGAATTTCGGCTTTATTTGGCGTTTACATAATTTTTTATGATTTTTGCGTTACTCTACATGTATATTATAGAGTTGTGAATTTCGGCAGCAATCTCTCCCCAATACATGTTTCATTAAGAATGAGTGATTATGTACTTCTGTTATTTTATATATATATATATATATATATATATATATATATATATATATATATGTGTATACATATACACACACACACACATATATATATATATATATATATATATATATATATATATATATATATATATATATACATATATATATATATATATATATATATTATATTTAGATAGATAGATAGATAGATAGATAGATAGATTAATGGGTATTGGAAAATTAATATAAATGAATGTATTTTAATAGATAGATACAGACTTTCAAGTAATACGTATATATATATATATATATATATATATATGTCTATCTACACATACACAGATATAGACATATATATATATATATATATATATATATATATATATATATATATATATATATATATATATATATATATATTATAAACACTTAAGATAGCTGAAATAAATGTCGGGTGTTTCTTTCGGATACAAATGCCTTCAAGAATTTTGAATATTTCTCTGCAATTACTAGAGTATTCTTTTAAATAAAAACTATATTTGCCTTCCATGTTGAATTTGAAAAAAAATCTTGTTTTTATTAATTCTTACTACCTAAAACCACACACACACACACATATATATATATATATATATATATATATATATATATATATATATATATATATAATTATTCGTAAAATAATTATAAAACGGCATTTATAAAAAATATGGTCATGTGAATATTTACATATATATATAGTGTAAAATTTGTTTATACACGCTTATATAAATTTTACATGTAAATGATTATCTGTATATATTCACTCATATATATATATATATATATATATATATATATATATATGTATGTATGTATATAAATGTGATCATTGAAGTCAATACTTAGAGGCAACAGTCTGTCTCATGCTAGACGCAATCGTCAGTCCACGAGTGCTGTTATTTTTCCCAGCTATTTATATCCGAGAAAAATAACATCACTCGTGTCCACGACGATTGTGTCCAGCATGAAATAGCCAGTCGCCTCTAAGTGATGACTTCAATGTTCACTTTTACATTTACACACGCTCTATCTCTGATATTGAGCACTTCATCCCATAAATATAGCACACCTTAAGACCATATTTGTTCATATATATATATATATATATATATATATATATATATATATATATATATATATATATATATATATATATAAGATATATATATAAAGATAGAGAGAGTCCGCAAAAGTTTTTGGCTATAATGTGGATTTGTTTTAGTGTATATATTATATATTATTCATTTATTTATTCATTTAAAAATTGATTCTTTCATTTGCACGAGGCCGGAAACAAGTGTAACAAAAATATGAAGAAAAAGATATAATATATACGCTAAAACAATCCCAAAACGTTTGCGGTTTCTCTCTTTTTATCAATGCATCAATGTGTATATATTTATGTGTATGTATAAACATGTATGTGTGTATATGTATATGCATGTGTGAATATGTGTGTGTGTGTGTGTTACTATAATAATATAAAAATGAAAATAGAAATGAACTTTGGCAAATTTACCGATAACATAAATATCGCTTCAGAAAATTAAATTTATATATATATATATATATATATATATATATATATATTTATATTTTATGTAGACAACCAGACGTAAAGACACATAAAAAACACATTATGTACGCTTCGAAAGTAATACCCCACATTAAATTATTTCATTAGGTGCAACACTTACAATAACTAGAGTAACTAATTTAGGCAAAGTATTGTCTATTGTAACAATGTAAAACTTCAATTTATTGGTCGTAAGATTCAACATCTGTTGTCACAAGATACACATCAGCTTCTGACGTCGTCGGCCGATATAATAAAATAGTAGACACCTCTATATACATCTTCGCTTCATGGAACGTTATATATATATATATATATATATATATATATATAAATGCATAAATATTAGTGCTATTATTGTTTGAAGATCTTAGTAGATCTTCAAACAATAATAGCACTAATATTTCTGAAGCAGGCATTTATAGAATAAATTGCCAAAACTGTTCCTCTCAATATATTGGAGAAACAAGTAGAAGTTTGAGAAAACGCATTTATGAGCACAAAAGAGACCTCACAAAAACAACTTAGCTAATGCACTAGTCATACATAGAAATAAATTCAACCATAATTTTGATTTTAAAAATGCTACACTCATAAAAAAAGAAAATAACTCACTCAGAAGGAAAATTCTGGAGAGTGCCGCCATAGTAAACCACCCAAATATTAATCTACGCCCAGGTTTTTTCCCTATTTCACCTTTCTTAACAAAATTAATGCTCTTACAAACAAATATACACAACAGATTCATAAAATCAAAAGAAAATGGCTGAATACATCAACACAATTATAATTACAATATTCTCCACACGTGACAATTACTGACGTTATTTTTCAGTTAAAAATATGAAAATAGCGTTTCTCTCCATTCCAGTTGCTAGGTACATTCTGTTTTTGTTTTTATTAGTTACTTTGTTCATTTAATTTCATTTTCGTATTTTGCTTTGATAAAGTCCACGTTGGACGAAACGCGTCAGCAATTACCAGTTTTCCTATTGTCATTTTTATTCATAAATATATATATATATATATATATATATATATATATATATATATAGTGACACGACCCAGAGAGTATGAGTTCAATACCCGGTTAAGGCAGTGGAGAACTTGGAGAGGGGAATTAACAGGAGATAACCGATAACTGACATCCATTAAATATGGCACGTGGAACTAGGACAGTCTACCTCAGTGAGCGAAATAAAGGGTTCAGTTCGATATTCTAACCATCTGATGAAGGCTGGAGCATACAACGGCCGAAACATTGTAATAAATATGGCGACAAATATGAGGACAATAGTCTGAATAATGTAAATAGTGTTATTATGTTAGCTTTATCATTTATATTGAGCGCTTTCCATTAAGTACCGCGCATATAAAATAACATATATATATATATATATATATATATATATATATAGAGAGAGAGAGAGAGATAGATAGATAGATAGATAGATAGATAGATAGACATACATACATACATACATATATATATATATATATATATATATATATATATATATATATATATATATACATATGTATATGTAGGCGGGGAACAGACTGTCGCCGCTTGGTGTTGATCTGAGTGTCCACTTTTATATTACATACGCTCTATCCTTGATATTGAGGATTTTTACCCAGAAATAAAATTATATTTTTATAATATGTATATTTGAGGCCTGTCTAAAAGTACAGAGATTAGTGTCATAAATATTTTTTCGAAGCAACAAACAATATGGTTTCCCCTTCAAAGTAACCCATCCGGGTATAATGCATTTTCCATCCTTCACTGTCAAGTTTCTCTGCACTTCTCGGAGGATTGTCCTGGGATATCCCTCAACTCCGTCGTTACGACCCTCTTTATGGCCTTCACGCCTTCAAAACTGGTCCCCTTGATGATCCACTTAAGCTTGGGGAAAAGAAATGTCATACAGTGCAAGATCAGGTGAATAGGAAGGTTTTCCCAACACGGCGATGTTCTTCTCGGACCGGACCTGTCGGATGCTCAGAGCGTTGTCAGCAGGTTTATTGTCGCGGTAAAGCTGGCATGATTTGTACTGCATGAAACATATAAGTGCAATGGTATCAGAAAGCTAAGATTACAATTATATACTCCCAAGATATTGTGTCACATGATAGCACAATCCGCTTATCACTCTTTCGTTTATAGCTCACACTATTTGTATATACTTGTAAATAGTGTTTATTATTTTTGTTTTCAATTCTTAGTACACCCTATACCCAATCTTTTCTCACACTTTCACTCCCTGTAACCCTCTTCAC
>OZ010598.1:81618482-81630982 GCA_963932145.1 Acanthosepion lycidas | reverse complement strand
ATATATATATATATTGATAATATTGGTGGTCAATATACATACATATATATGAAAATTTCTCTGAGTTTACCTGTAGAAAAGACAATATTTAAAAAAATAAATGACAATAGGAAAACTGTAGTTATTGCTGACGCGTTTCGTCCATTGTGGAGTTTCTCAAAGCAATAAATGAAACGAATTTAATTAAAGAATGTAAGTAATAATAACAAGAAAAAAAAAAAAACAGAATGTTCTTAGCAAAATTGACGTTATTTTCAGTTAACAATAAGAAAATAGCGTTCTCTATATTCCTCCAGTTGCTAAGAAGATTCTGTTTTTTTTTTTTGTTTTTTTTTTCTTGTTATTATTAGCTACATTCTTTAATTAAATTCATTTCATTTTTTGCTTTGAGAAACTCCACATTGGACGAAACGCGTCAGCAATAACTACAGTTTTCTTATTGTCATTTATATTTATAAATATATACATAGTTGTATATTTAGGCAACAATCCTTCCTTTATGCATGTTTCATTAAAAACAACAGACAAGGTACTACGGTTAAGCTTTTTATTTAATTTTACTTGTGTTCTAACAAGAGCTTTCTTTTCTGGACAAATAATGTGTAACAACTGTCCAAATGTTTTATATTTCCGAGCGCTTTCGGCTATACCTTTAGCCATTATCAAGGATGATTCGATTTTTCAGCTTAATTGAGTCTGTGCGTTCTGTGTATGTCTAAGTTTTGGTAGGGATGTTTTTAATTTCTGAATACGGTTAGCACATTGTGGCCTTGTTCATAGTTAATATTGTTAAGAGTTGGCGTTTTTTTATTATTAAAGCTTCCATTATTTTTAGTCTTTTTTTTTTTTTTGCAGGTGGATGCAGTTAATATATTTGGTAAAAAGCCAACTCTTAACAATATTAACTACGAACAAAGCCATAGATAGATAGATAAATAGATAGATAGATAGATAGATAGATAGATAGATAGATAGATAGATAGATAATGGGAATGATGAATAGATAGATAGATAGATAGATAGATAGATAGATAATGGGAATGATGAATAGATAGATAGATAGATAGATAGATAGATAATGGGAATGATGAATAGATAGATAGATAGATAGATAGATAGATAGATAATGGGAATGATGAATAGATAGATAGATAGATAGATAGATAGATAATGGGAATGATGAATAGATAGATAGATAGATAGATAGATAGATAGATAGATAGATAGATAGATAGATAATGAGAATGATGATAGAGATATAGATAATGGGAATAATGAATAGATAAATAGATAGATAGAAAACGGAAATTATGAATCGATAGATAGATAATGGCAGATAGATAAATAGATAATGATAATCAAGAACATATATATATATATATATATATATATATATATATATATATATATATATATATATATATATAAAAGGAATAATGAGAATTATATATATATATAGATAGATATATGTAGGTAGGTAGATCGATAATATGAATGATGAATAGATAGATAGATAGATAGATAGATAGAAAAAGAGAGATATGTAAAAATTGTGACAGACAGATAGATATGAAAAAAAAACGAGATAGATAGATAGATAGATAGATAGATAGATAGATAGATAGATAGATATGAATGAAAGAGGTCGTAGGAAATGAAATTTATGAAGATATGGTGGATAAGCGATGATTGACCCTTGACTTGAAGAGGTTAATATTATAGTGTTGAGTGTTACTGTTAAAAATGGCTATGATGAATGAGGTGTGTGATATGAATATAAGAAGAGGTAACAGTAAGTAGCTATTATAAGCATAAGTTGGATACAGAATGGTTGACCCTTGATTTGGAGAGATTTACATTGTAGTATGCATCGAAGCATTCGTGCAGTTCTTGGTAAAAAAAAGGGCTATTTTTGTGGAACTTGCTTCTTGCACATGGCATAGAATGGAAATAACATTGATTCGACACCATGGATTTAACATATCCATGATCTAAAGTAGGAATTGGTGTAGCTGAAGAATGAACCACACCTGAACATGGAATTGGTGATAATGATAGTCTTGAAAGTTTACGTCTTTGGGAAATTTGCTGAAGACTGGATAACGCCTCCATTCAGAAGACCACGTAAATAATTTTGTACTCTATCCATGCTAGAAATTGGGATCGGATCTATTTCAGCCCAGATATACCAGCAATACTACACTTTTGGACTAATTTACCGATCGTCCTGATGTCATATGTTCCCAAGTAGTCATCTATGCGGACGACACTACTATTTACTCCTGCCTCAAAAACAAATCTAGTGTCGCCGATAAAACTAACCTGGCCGTTTGTCTTGAAAAGGACCTCCAATCGGTTGTGGACTCGGGCAGGAATTGGATGATTAACTTTAATGCTTCAAAATCAAAACTGCTATCAATTACTCACCAGAGAGAACCATCCCTGCCTCCCATTAGAATGCCTGACGCTCAACTCTACGAGAGCACCTCTTTGCTCGGTCTCACATTGCCTGCTGACCTAAAATGGAAAGAATACATTGAGTCAATAGGTTCGTCAACCGTAAGGAAAGTTGGTTCCCTGTGACGCGTCAGGGAATTTTTCTCGCCTAAGTCAATCCTTCAAATCTATAAATCAACCATTCGCCCTCCCATGGAGCATTGCTGCCATATATGGTCTGAGGCCCCTTCTATTTCTCTCAAGGACCTTGATAAAATCCAAAGACGGATATGCAATTTAATTGGCCCTGATCTGACATCTCGTCTGCAGTCGCTCTCTCGCAGACGTGCCGTTGCCTCCCTCTGTCTTTTTTACAAATACTTTCACGGTAACAACTCCGATGAGCTGCTTTCGCTGGTTCCCAGACTTCATGAATTTAAGCGTTCTACTAGGCTGGCATCTCGCTCTCACCCTTTCACTGTCGAAACTGTTAAATGTAGCCGTCTCCTCTACTTCAGTAGCTTCATGTCTCGCACTTCTCGCCTGTGGAACTCCCTCCCCTTTTCCTGTTTCCCTGATAGCTATAATCTCCGACTATTCAAATGTAACGTCAATCGACGTCTCCAGATGACTTGATCTATCCCCTATCCTTCTCTTCATCCTTTCCTCTATCACTCCTATTTGGTCTCGCTGCAACTCTCTTGTAACCCTTTGCGTGCTAGTGACTTCTCTCTTTCCTTCGGATGGAATGCTTAAAAAAAAATTGATTCTTTTAAAGATGAAGTATGTCTGTTGGCGGTAGTTGCTTTCTAGTGGATGACCTGATTATTACTCCAACATCTTTAACAATGAATTATATATAAGAGTTCTACGTGAGGTCTGGAGTGAAATCGTGCCGAAAATAACATTCAAATTATGGAGTCTCATTAAGTGTTGAATCGTTCTTTGTTCCTGGCGAAAAATTCGATATCTACACATTTAGTTAGAAATATCTGAAAATGACTTTCATTTTATCTGGCGACACGCACACGCACGCATGCACGAGACATTTGTGAATTAATGTCTTCCTTTAGAACCAATTTTTTTTCGATTGCATTTCTTTTTTATAATTCTACAAATTTTACCGAATGCATTCGGTTTTTCTGGTAATCGATGCTCTTTTTATTCAATTTTTATTCACGCTTTCTGATTAACTATCGCTTTTCTATCTATATATCTGTCTATCTATCTATCTATCTATCTATTTATCTATCTATCTATCTATCTATCTATCTAAATCTGTTAACAGCAATCTGTTTAGTTTGTTGATATTAAATCTATCTCAGTGTCGTCATATCTATCTATCTATCTATCTATCTATCTATCTATCTATCTCAGTATCGTGATATCTATCTATCTTTCTCAGTCTCGTGATATCTATCTATCTATCTATCTCAGTATCGTCATATCTATCTATCTTTCTCAGTCTCGTGATATCTATCTATCTATCTATCTATCTATCTATCTATCTCAGTATCGTCATATCTATCTATCTTTCTCAGTCTCGTGATATCTATCTATCTATCTATCTATCTATCTATCTATCTATCTATCTCAGTATCGTCATATCTATCTATCTTTCTCAGTCTCGTGATATCTATCTATCTATCTATCTATCTATCTATCTATCTATCTATCTATCTATCTATCTATCTATCTATCTCAGTATCGTCATATCTATCTTTCTCAGTCTCGTGATATCTATCTATCTATCTATCTATCTATCTATCTATCTATCTATCTATCTATCTATCTCAATGTCGTCATATCTATCTGACAGCCTATATTTCATACTCTCTCTCTCTATCTCTCTCTCTCTCTCTCCCCCGAAACCTAATAATCTAAATATGTGTTTGTTTTCTTTTGCATTTTCTAACATTTTCTAAATTTGTTCACGTCGGTCTATATCAATTGAGATCCACCTTTCGCTCCCTTGCTTTTTTTCCTATCTCTCTCATTTGCATAAACAGTTTGCTTTCTTTCTTTCTTTCTTTCTTTATTTCTTTCTTTCTTTTGTTTTATTTATTTATTTATTTATTTTTGGTTCTTCCATTTTCTTCATTTTTTGATTTCTTTTTTGTATTAGTTTTTTTTTTACTCATTTTTTCCTACCTTTTTCATCTTTTTTATTTATTCCTTGCTTTTTTTTTAAAATCTCCGTTCGTTTCTTTCTTTATTCGTGTTGTTTCCTTTCTTTCTGCTCTTCATACGTTCAGTTTTTTCCTTTCTTCCTTTCTTCTTTTTTTTTTTCATTTCCTTCTTGCTTTTTCTTCTTCTGACTCTTTTTTTCCACTCTTTCTTCGCTTTATTTCGCCCCTTCCTTTTTTTTTTTTTTTTTTCGTTTTTTCTTTTTCCGTTCATTCTTTTTCTTTTCGTTCTCGCTCTTTTCACTTTATCCATTCTTTCTTTTCTTTCTTTCTTTCTTTCTTTCTTTCTTTCTTTCTTTCTTTCTTTCTTTCTTTCTTTCTTTCTTGTTCTTATATTAAGTCTTGTGTCTTCTTTACCCATCACCTACCTTTCATTTCATTTCGTCTGCTAAAGACTCAGTATCCTTCCTTCCTTCCTTCCTTCCTTCCTTCCTTCTTTTCCCTTATTTCTTCTGACACAGGCATTCGCACAAAACACTTACTCCGTTCCTGCTTATTTGAGATGAATTTATTGCGAAATACCTTCAAAGAAAACACTGATAAAAATGGTACAAATATCTAAACAACAATGACTATCTTTTTTTTATTTCAGTTTTTATTCATTATATACGTTTTTTTTATTATTATTTTTATAGCTTCTCTTTTTTTTCTTCTTTTCAAATTATGGCGCCCTTCCAAAAGATTCAATGCTGTTACCGTCTTCTTTCTTCTTCAATCTTGTTCACTTTCCCTCTCTCTAGAGTCAGTGAAGCCTGTTCACCTGTCATTAAGGGGGTCTCCATAGATTCGTACATCCAAAGCGAGGCTCATGTCAGATGTCAAACTATAACGCTTCACTTGGCAGATGGTGTTACTTTGTGATCCTAAGCGGCCTTACCCAACATGGCAGCTCCTTCTATGAGGGGCGATACTTTTCGCGGGTTTCCTGTGACGTTCGGCGGAAAGATGTCCGACAGAATAGCCTTCAGGGAACACTCTGCCTCGTCTACCAGTCGCCATGAGTAGGAGATTTTGCATGTCACGGCATTTATACACTGTGTATTATTATTGAGATGGCGGGGTGAGGGATGATTTTAGAAATGGCGGAATAGAGGATAAGGTCGTGGCGGGGGTTACGCTTATGAATAAAAAGATGGAAGTAGACGCCGAAGATAAGTTGCAGATACGGGCAAACGCCATCAGTTTGAAACAAATTAGGAAATTTTTTTTTTTAACTAATTTCGGAAGTAATTTATTTTGTAAATCGATCTAAATATTTCGAAAAACTTTCTTTTTTATTTCATATTTCTTACTCCTTTTTACAAATTTGATTTTAATCTTAATTTATATTTTTTTAAATCAATTCATCCAAGCAAGGAGATAATGCCGCTAAGACGCAAATGGCTACTAGGAGTGAAAGACAACGATAAGAGTTTAGAAGGAACCCAATATTATACATGAAACAAGGGATAAACACCTACTCATGTTCAAAAGACCCGAGAGAAGTGTGAACCTGACGATAAGCGAACCTATCACCTTCTACGAAAGAATTATATATATATATATATATATATATATATATATATATATATAGAAAAAGTTGCAAATTAAAAAAATAATAATGTTTTTTATGAAAGTATTTATTTATCTATATATATATATTTGATATTTCAGATTGACCTCAATCTTTCTTCAGAAATCACTGTTTGTTACAAATATTAGGTTGGTGCAAAAATAATGTCGTTTTCTCACATAGTAACATATGCGAGAAAACGACATTATTTTTGCACCAACCTAATAAATTAAAATTACTGTTGGTTTACTAGTAGCGTCCGTCGCGAGACGCCGACGTCACGTGATATGGAAATATTTCAATAGTTTAACATTTGTTTAGATATAGTTAAAAAAAATTTTCTTTTTTTTTAAACAACATCTAATATTATTACAGTTAGATTTACGTTAGGAATATTCGGACAGTTCCATATCACGTGACGTCCGCTTCTCGCGACGGACGCTACTTGTAAACAAACAGTAATTTTAATTTATTAGGTTGGTGCAAAAATAATGTCGTATTCTCACATATGTTACTATGTGAGAAAACGACATTATTTTTGCTCCAACCTAATATTTGTAACAAACAGTTATTTCTGAAGAAAGATTGAGGTCAATCTGAAATATCAAATATATATATATATAAATAAATAAATACTTTCATAAAAAACATTATTATTTTTTTAATTTGCAACTTTGTCTATATATACATATTAAGAAAGTATACATAGCTTCTCATTATGCTATATATATATATATATATATATATATATATATATATTGACTGATACGATTTAGAAGTATAGAGTTGATGTAGACTATAGAAGGGACCAGAAACCCACTCCTAAACTGAAGACAAGGGATAAACCTCTACTCCTGTTCACAAACCGGGAGGAGTACGAACCGGACGATAAGCGAACCTATCTATGCCTGTTGGGAGAACAAGGAAATGACTACTGAATAAAAGTTCAGATTTCAGGTGGGGTCGTCAGAAGTACAGAGTTCCAGGCACCAGAAATCCAATCCTGAACAGCAGACAAGGGATAAATCTCTACTCCTGTTCAAAAACCGGGGAGGAGTACGAACCGGACGATAGGTGAACCTATCTACTCCTATTGGGAGAGGAAGGAAATGACTAGTGAATAAAATTTCAGATTTCAGGTGGAGACCTCAAAAATACAGAGTACAAGGAACCAGAAGCCGAATCTTAAAGAGCAGACAAGGGATAAACCTTTAATCCTGTTCAATAACCGGGGAGGTGTAAGAACCGGGCCATAGGAAAAAGATAGTGACTTGGTTTATTTATCTACGAATTTGAATTCATTGTATTTTTCTCTCCTCAGGATGTAAGCGTTTCTTTATTATCTGAGAAATACCAGGATTTCCAGGGTAAATGACAATTCATTGATTTGTCGTTGCTACTTTCATGGTGTTGAATTCCTAGAATTCTTTCTCCTAGACTAGATCCCAACTAAGGCTAGAAAGTACAGTCTACTCTGTTATATAATACATAGATGGCAGTTGGGAGAAAATTTAATTTATGCGTTTTTGTGGTAACCTAGAAAGGGTTACTGATTGAGGAATAACCAAAATGGAGGTTAGAAATTAAATGGCAATCATTATAACATCTACAAAATAAAATACTCGCCAGCGGCGTGAAGTAGGTAAACCACTGCTAGTGGTCGACTACTTAGACACCATATTACCCCAAATTGTAACAGTGTCCAACGTATTTATGTGGATTGGGACAAATCCTTTAGTTTTCATAGATATGGTATATAACAGTTTTCAAATGAAATTTTCGCGAACGTGGACGAAAAAGACGAGGTTTGGATTTGAACTAGGCTACCCCATTTCACTCTCCTCTCTTGCAATCGTTTTCATACATTCCCTTTAAATTACTAATTCTGAATTTCACTTCTTCACACAGTTCCTCAGATCATCATTCTATGACCGTTTATAAATAGAATGAAAACAAGGAATAAAACCCCAGCAAGATTCAAACTCATCTCCCTCCATTTGTTTTCAAGAGAAGCCTGTTTTTGCACGACAGCTGCATTGCCGATTTAGCTTGGAATAATTACTGCCTATGGAAGCACATATATAACTTTAATTCTTCTATTTTCCAGGACATCAGATTCGTTAATATTTTCAAACTATGTTTTCACATAAGTAAAATACGTGATTATGATAACAACGATCGGAAAGTAGAAATCAAATAAGTCGAGTTCATATCCCGACCTCGGTATTCGCGTTTAAATCTGCCCTACAGGTTAAATAGTAGAGTAGACCAAGCTCTCTAGCCTTGGGTAGAAACTAATCTAGAAAATGGGAGACTAAATTCAAATTGTTGAGAAAACCATTTTACCCAAAAAATAATGGAAATTCACACATAATTAAATAAAGGGAAGATCGATGGAGTTCCATAATTAACCAAAATCCAGGTGAAAGATACCATTTTAAAAAAAATCTCAATCACTTTCCAACCGCCATAAAAAATTGCCTCCCTTCGCCCTTTCTAGAAACACATGCATGGTAATTACTCTGTTGACCTCTTCGCTGTGGATCCTAGATTTTATGTATTAAAACGCTGTTCTAGATTGGCAACAAGGTCTCATCAATTTGCAGTTGAATTGGCTAGAACCGTAAGTTCTATACTAACAGTTTCTTTTTCTCGCATTTCTTGCTTGTCTAACACACTTAGACTACAATTCTTTCTGACCAACCTCGATCTACAAAAATTTAAATGCAATGTCAAACGTTATCTTCTGTCTTCTTGATCACTCTGCTGTTGCTTATTCTCCCTCGTAATGTTTTCTGTGTACTTCCTTTCTTGTGTCAAATTCGATTAACAAAGAAAAGTTTTATGAGGTGCCGTATTGTCAACTATTGTTAATTTTTGACAAGTATATATTTAATCCTAATTTCAATTTGCCTTTTATAATGATTTCTCAGACACGCCATTCTACGATCGCTATTAAATAAAACTGATTAGAAATAATAAAAAAAAAATGTTTATCTCTGGGTACAAACTAACATCCATTTTCTTCGCGAAGTTTGTTGAAGATCGACACTGATGACGAAGTCCGCAGAAGCGTCAATCAACAATATTTTATTAACAGCTATAGATTGAGTTGCGATAAATGGCAAGTAAATTTAAGATAAACGAAATACGAGACAAAGATATAATAATTGACAGTGCTTGGTTTGATAAAATTCAAACTTCGATTCAGACTATAAATATATGTACAGGGTGCGTTGTGTAAATTGTCGCCATTTTATATTCTTAATTTCACGCATGCGCCTTGTTATATTTTGATTTTGTCGACTACCTGGTACATTAGGTTCAGTTGGGCAACGTCTGTGAGAAAAAGAGCACCATAACGCTATTCCCTCCGCCAGAAATTTGGAAACGGCATCATATACTGCTTGGCATTGACACCGGGAACTCTAATACAAACATTTAAATGTATTTGGGAGAAAATCTGAGAGCAGTGCAGAAAAGAATTTGATGAATCTAATGGTGATTACGATGGTGTTTCGAGTGATCGCTTGTGATGGTGATGTTATTCTTATATTCATCTACCTAGAGGGCCTCAGCCTCAACACAGAGACCTACATCAAGGACCATGAGGAGGTAATGCTGCCTTGGGTGAAGATGGCAGCTGCTGCAAGACCCTCTGTCTGACAAGAGGAATCTGAACCAATCCACACAAGCGAGAGAGCCCAGTCATAGCTGTTAAACAATTTCTGCGACCTCATCACCCATTACATCTGGTCACCTAACTCCCCAGACTGCAACCTCCTTGATGGGCACAGTTGATCAAGAGACCAGCAGAACTTCTTGTAACATCAAAGACAAACTGAGGGCAAGGATTATGGCAGCATTCACCAAATTAAAGAAGGAGACCATCCAGAAGAGATGCAGGAGATTCTGAAGTCGTCTGGAGGCTGTGGTTGAAGCCAGTAGCGTTTTATTAAATAAATTTACTCTTCAGCATTTCAAGTTATTTTTAGTTTGCTTTGGTTGGGTTTCTTTTAAGGCATATCAACCGCAATGGGTTATTTAATGCCGACAAAATTTTTATTACTGGTAATATTTTTCATCTATCTATCTCAGTATATCTTGGTTTGTTTTGTTTTGTTTTACGGCATATCAACCACAATAGGTTATTTAATGCTGACAAGATTTTTATGGCTGGTAATATTTTTCGTCTATCTATCTCAGTATATATTGATTTGGTTTGTTTTGTTTTACGGTATATCAACCTCAATGGGTTATTTAATGCCGACAATATTTTTATTGCTGGTAATATTTTTCATCTATCTATCTCAGTATATATTGGTTTGGGTTGTTTTGTTTTACGGCATATCAACCTCAATGGGTTATTTAATGCTGACAATATTTTTATTGCTGGGAATATTTTTTTTCAAAACATGTATAGCTGGTAATAATGTGTAGCTGGTAAAAAATTTTCTTCAAACATTTATTACTGGTATTTTTTTAAAGTACTAAAACCTATTCCTACACATTCATAGTATTTAACCCCAGGTTGGGGTTTACTATTTACCCATAGCTGGTATCCTAACAGGTCCTACCACCCCGGGTCAAGGTGGACCTGGGAACACCAGCAATTAAGAGGAGGTTCCACGTTCCTCAAAACTTGATCAGAGACCTTGCTGTTGGACGTAATTTAACGTCTTACCCAGGAAGCGGATGTAGTTTATCGTCATACCCAGGGTGGAAGATATTTTTTATGTTATTTTTGGTAAATATATATTCGAAAATGAAATGGCAGTATTAATTTACTTTTTTTGCGACATTTATACGACAATTTATTCATCGCACCCTGTATATATGAAATTATTATATATAACAACAACAAAACAAAGACTTTGTGGGCGTTTAGCCGAGTCTTCGATTGCTTATCTTGGAACGAGACTGAAAAGTCTTGGAGAGAGAGAGAGAGAGAGAGAGAGAGATACTATTCGAAAGAGAAAACAAGAAAGTAAAGCAAGTTTGATTTCCTAACAGTCTGATACAGAAATTAACATCAGACTCTTTTATCCCGTGTCCAGTTCGCTCTTCTGCTTGACTTGGTGCGTGCGTGACCAGCTGGTTGACAGGGACGATCCGAGATTTTCGCCTCGTGACGAGATGGACGGAACAGTGGACAGGGGAGAAGAGGGTCTCCAAAACTGATACTAGTTTTGCGACTAGCCGTTCGGACAAATCAAAGGGACGCACTCAGATGTTTCATAACGAAAAGCTGATGTCAAAGAACGAAACTCGACACTCAAGGTATTATTTCAAAGAGTGATTTAAAGCAACGAGTACATATTATTGAAAGATTTCAACTTGATCCTTGGTCAGGAATGTAGCAAACGTCGAAATCCACGCACAAGCAAAATGGTTCGCGAGACAAGCTTGCTAACCTTAGCTCAATGCGAAGTTCAGGAAGTTTTAGGTTGATGGAACAATAACTTTTTGTTCGTCAAATTATTTTTCTTCAAATTTTATTATTTTTGTAACTTTTTCCACATACTTTTTTCTTATGGTTTTCATATTTTATACTTCAAATAATATTTCAATATTGTTTTACTTCAAATATATTTCATATGCATAAAATATGCTTTTGGTTCAAACATTTTTCAAATCTGATTGAAAGTTTTCTTTCAAATGACTTCTTCAAATTATCAACTTCAACCTTTTTTAATTTTCTTTTTATGCAAAAATATTCTTTTCAAAATTTTAAATTTTCTTCAAATCATCATTTTGTTTAACAGTTCTTCTTTTTCTTCTTCTTCAAATTCACCTCAGAACTAATTCTTCTTCTTCCTCTTCTCCTTTTTCCTCAAATCCACCTCATAACAATTTCTTCTTCTTCTTCTTCTTCTTCTTCTTCTTCCTCAAATCCACCTCATAACTATTTCTTCTTCTTCTTCTTCTTCTTCTTCTTCTTCTTTCTCAAATCCACCTCAAAACTATTTCTTCTTTTTCTTCAAATCCACCTCAAAACTATTTCTTCTTCTTCTTTTTTCTCAAATCCACCTCATAACTATTTCTTCTTTTTCTTCAAATCCACCTCAAAACTATTTCTTCTTCTTCCTCTTCTTCTTCTTCTTTTTCCTCAAATCCACCTCATAACTATTTCTTCTTCTTCCTCTTCCACTTCTTCTTCTCCCTCTTCTTCTTTTTCCTCAAATCCACCTCATAACTATTTCTTCTTCTTCTTCTTCTTCTTCTTCTTCAAATCCACCTCAAAACTATTTCTTCTTCTTCTTCTTCCTCAAATCAACCTCATAACTATTTCTTCTTCTTTTTCCTCAAATCCACCTCAAAACTAT
>OZ010598.1:81600982-81615982 GCA_963932145.1 Acanthosepion lycidas | reverse complement strand
AGACGTATCTTATTTTCTCGTTGTTTTGAATACAAGTAAGAATGTTTATTGTGCCTGAAAGGGAACATGGATGTGCGTATTTGTGTGTGTGTGTTGGGGGGGGTGACCACGTGGTTGTTTGTGTGTGCATTTGTATATAAAGATGTTTATGTTAATTTAAAACTATTTCAGTGAGCGTGTGCGTGCATGTATGTCTGCGTTTAGATAATGTGTAGATGTTTGTGTGTCCGAATGTGTGTATGTGACTATGTATTTGCGTATGGGCGAATTTTTGCTTGTGTGGGTCTGTGCCAATTTGTGCATGTCACTGTGTCTGTGCGTATCTGTGTGTATGGATGTATATGTGCATTTAAGTATGTATGCAAATCTGAATATATTTGTGTTTGTGTAAATGCGTATTTGAATATGAATCGGTATGTTTGTATGGATGAAAGTGTGTATATGTGAATATATGGGTGAATTCTAGTGTGTGCGTGTGTGACAATGTGCATGTGTGAATGTGTGCATAGAGATGCTTATGTGTATTTCAAATTGTATGTATATGTAGATGAGTATGTGTATGTTTGAATATAGGTGTTTGTGCGTTTTAAAGTCTGTATGTGAATATGTATGCCCGTATGAGTAAATGTGTGTGTATGTGTGTTCGTGTGTGTGCATGTGTGTGTGAACCATTCATAAAATCCGTTGTCAAAAGATGTTACCTTTTCTGGATCTGCTAAGGTAATTAAGGCCTTTTTATTCTTATTTTATCTCTTCTGAAGCTTATTTCAGAGCGACAGGTGCTTATTGGCAAGGAACGTGAAACGGTTCTCCTTTACAAGGAATGGCAATTGTTGAAGCAAATTTATGAAGTGTGAATCGAATGGCAGGTAAAACACGAAGAAAAGCCCCGCAGAGAAAAGAAATATTCCTATTTTTACGATTAAATTCAGACTTTAGATTTCAATTAGATCCTCCATTATACAAAATACATACTTACTAAGGCAAGTGTAATACGATAACTTCTCGGCATAAATAGTAAATAAAAAATACAGCAAGGTATCATTTTACAGTTGAAATCGATAGATGTAAGCCGTAAGTTCTATGCTAATAATTTCTTCTCTTGCACTTCTCGCTTGAGGAATTCTCTTCCGGCTTCTTGTTTTCCAGTCAAATTTGATTTTCAAAAATTGAAATACAATATCAATCCTTATCTACTGTTTTCCTGATTACACTTGTATTGTTCTCGCTCAATTTTCGCTTGTGGAACTCTCTTTCGGCTTCTTGCTTTCCAGTCAATTTTGATCTTCAGACATTTAAATGCAATGTCAATCGTTATCTACTGTCTTCCAGATTACACTTCTATTGTTCTTGCTCAATTTATAATTATAGAACTCTCTTGCAGCTTCTTACTTTCTTATCAATTTTGATCTTCAAAAACTTAAATGCAATGTCAATCGTTATCTACTCACGATTACTCTTCTATTGTTCTCTCTCAATGTTCGCTTGTGGAATTCTCTTCCGGTTTCTGTCTTTCAAGTCCACTGTGATCTTCAAAGAATTAAATGTAATGTCAATCGTTATCTACTGTCTCCCTGATTACACTTCTATTGTTCTCGCTCAATGTTCGCTTGAGGAACTCTCTTCCGGCTTCTGACTTTCAAGTCAAGTTCGATTAAATGCAATGTCAATCGATATCTACTCTCATCTTGATTCCTTTTCTTTTTGGCTCTCGCTCCTTAATAATGATTCTATTTTTTCATTCTTTCACACTCAGTAAGTTGTGTCTTACTGTCTTGCTTGGGTTGAAAAGTTAAAAAAAAAAAAAATAAAAATGAAAACAGCACCACTAATCTTCATTAAATAAAAAAAATATTTCTTTTTATCATACAGCATATAAGGTGACATGAAATATGGCGTAACTTAACAAGCCAAGAGAAATAATTTGATGACTTAATAATGGCGTGAATTTATATAAAAAAATTCATTTTGGTCAAACTATATTGGAAATATTGCATTGTCCCTAAATGATAAAATACACGATTTAGTTGCTATCGCGCCATCCTGGGAATATTTTTTGTACACCTCTCACTCACACACAAGCGGGATGTATCAACAGTTTTAAAAGCGCGGACGAATTGTAGATTTGTGAATGTGCAAAATGGACTCTGACAAATAAACCTTCTGGCACGATACAGTGAATCAGCTTTCCTTGCAGTAGATGCAGCTCTTGATTCAATGAAGTTGTCCCACTTCAATTCAGTCGGAAACGTGAGGCCAAGAAGGCTCAGTGAGATGCTCTCGCAGAGTCGAGCTTCAGCCATGATGATAGCGGACAGGTAAGTTTCTCTCTCTCTTTCTCTCTCACACTATATATATATATATATATATATATATATATATATATATATATATATATATAACAGAGAAACATCTCCTTTCCAGAAACTAATAAAACTGTCAAAATGACCAAGGGGATTCAGAGCAGCCTGAATCCATCCAGCTCTTATCTCAAATAACGTCAGAAAGACTGATCAAAATTCATGTTAAAAAAAAAAAAATCATGAAAACTACAGACAAAAGTTCATTTTCTCTATCAAGAAATTCATTTCTGTAGTTCACTGTTACCAGCATGAAGAAAAATTTTTCTCCTGATGATGGCCATGTTGGCTGAAACTAGTCGAGGAATCTAAATGAAATAATAATAAAAACGAAGGAATATTAATATACAACCTAGTGTGTCTGAAGATTTTAATTTTTAATTTTTTCTATATTTTTTATTGTTCAACATATATATATATATATATATATATATATATCAATAATAATAATAATAATAATATCACCTGGTGGAAGGTAGTAAAGCCTCTAAGGCACTGGGGGTGGGTACAGAGGGCGAAAGAATAAGAAAGAAAAGAAAAATGTCAGTAAAGAGCGAGAACAATAGGAGAGTAAACAAAATGCAGAAAGTAACGATTGATATTGTATTTAAATTAAAGCCGGTAGTGAGTTCCACAAGCGAGAAGTGCGAGAAAAGAAACCGTTGGCATAGAATGTACGGTTATATCTAGCCAATCAACTATAAATTGATGAGAACTAGCTGCCAAACTAGTACTGCGTTTAAAGTCATAATGTCTGGCTATCTTAGCTGAAAGTTCATCTGAACAATAACCAAAAAAGTATTTATAGAAAAAGACATTGGGTAGCTACTTTACGCTTGAGGAATTTTATCATTTCACCCCATGCAAGAGAGCAAAACCACTAAGACACAAGGGATTACTGAGTGTAAAGATTTTCTAAGCGTAGCTTAGATGTGGCACAAGGCCGAAAGCATGGGGCATCCAGTGAGGATCGAACTCACTTTTCAGTAGTAACTGACATAGCAAGACAAGTTTGTTAATCATTACACCACGCCGAGGTGCCCAAGGGATTACTGAGTGTAAAAGAATAAGAAAAAGCGAAAGTTTATTAAGCAGCGAAAACAACTGAAGAGTAATCAAGAATACAATAAGTAACGATTGATATTGCATTTAAATTTTTGAAGAACAATCTTCCCGTTTGTTTTAAGAATAACACACGAAACAAGGCATGAGTATTACTAGCACGCAAGGGGTTACAGAAAGTGAGAGTAGGAGTAAAGAGGGTGTTTGAGGAAAGGATATAGAGAAGGACGGGGATCAGGATTATAGCTATCAGAGAAACAAGAGGAAGGGAGTCCCACTGATGGGAAGTGCGTGATAAGAAGCTGTTGGAGTAGAAGAGACGGCTACATTTAACCGTTTCTATAGTGAAAGTTTGGGAACGAGATGCCAACGTAGTAGCACGCTTAAATTCATCAAGTTGGGATACCAGTGAAAGTAGCTTGTCAAAGCAGTTGCCATAAAAATATTTGAAAAGACAGAGGGAAGCCACGGCACGTCTGTAACAGAGTGACTGTAGTCGAGATGCCAAATTAGGACCTATCACATTGCATAAACATCTCTGGATTTTGTCGAGGACCTCGAGATGAACAGCGGGGCAACAGACCATATATGATAGCCGTACTCAATGCAAGGACGAATGGTTGATTTGGAGATTTAAAGGATGGACTCAGACGACAAAAACCTCCTGGTGTGATATAAAGACAAGAAGTTAGAAAAGAACTTACGGTTACATCTAGCGAAATCAACTGTAAACTGATGAGAATTTGTTGCCAATTTAGTACTGTGAATAAATCACAGTCGAGGAACCAAAGATTATAGCCCACCAGAAAAGTTACCATGAATAATGTTTGTATAAAAGGCACAAGGAATTCGCTTCAAGTTGGTGGGGAAAAGACTCCACTAGAGATTCTAGTTCAAGACCGATAACATTGGAAGATGATCAGAGGCGTAATGTCGCCATCATAATGATAACATTCGGAATGACCATTAGATAAATCCACCTCATTCCGAATCTTATACACCCTCCTCAGATTGACACCTAAACACACTGAAATATTTGTATTGGAGTTTCAGGTGCAAATGCCAAGCAGTAAATTATACTCTTTTAAAAATATTCTGGCGGAGTGAATTGTGACATCGTGATATTTTTCTCACAGCTGTTCATGCATATATATATATATATCTTCCAGCGTCTTGTAAGCACGAGTTTGTCGTTGCTTGGAAATCTTCCATGTAAACATAAACAGAATATCATTATTGTTTTGTCCGTGTATTGTTTAATATATTGTAATAAAATTGCCATCTTTGATAATGGCTTATGAAAGCCGAAAGCTTAGTCAGCTTAAATAAAATAAAGAGACAAAACGTGGCTATATTATTTCATGAAACATACATCAATGAAAAAATGCAGCCTATATATATATATATATATATATATATATATATATATATATATATATATATGTATATGTATCCTTGTGCAGGTATGCAGAAAATAGAAAAGAACACGTTGGGTGCATAATCCAGGGTTCCTTAGTATTTTTGTTTTTATTTTTAAGAAGACAGTGTTCCATACAGAAGTAGAGCTTATATTATAATAATATTTTTGTTTAAAAATATGATTCCTTCGCTACATAAGAGTTTTCATGTTTGAAAAACGAGAGCCGAAATCATCCAGATAATTAATAAAATTAAGTTGGATTGTGGTGTTTAGTCCCGTTTCATTTTCTTATTATTCCTAAAATTCCGTTTCATCTTCTTGTTATTCCTAAAATTTCGCTTGAAGATGAAACGGGACTAAACACCACAATCCAACTTAATTTTATTAATAATTTGGATGATTTCGGCTCTCGTTTTTGAAACATGAGAACTCTTATGTAGCGAAGGAATCATATTTTTAAACAAAAAATATTATTATAATATATATATATATATATATATATATATATATATATATATATATTAACAGTATTACTCGCTTGAAAAACCTCGGATGACTCAACTTGTAGACACCTGAGGGCAAATTGTTACTCGAGGAAAATAATGGAAGTAAAAAAAGAACTAAAAACATCAGAACAAGGCAAACAAAAAAATCGTCAAGTGTCTTAAGTCCTTAAGAAAAAGAAACTAAGCGATTAGAAAGACAACGAAAGAGTAGAGGGCTCAATACGCTAAGTAGAGCGCTAAATTAGAGTTAATCTTAACCAGCCAGGCAAACCTACTTAGGTTTCACCTAAACGGATCTTCAGGGTAGACTGGCTACCCAGAAGATACGTTTAGGTGAAAACTAGGTAGATTTACCTAGCTCGTTAGGATTTACTCTATTGATGTATATCGGCCTGACGATTGCGGCTAGCATAAAACAGCCTGTCGCCTCTGAGTGTTGACTTCAATGTTCACGTTTATATTTATATTTATATACGCTCTATCTCTGATATTGAGCACATTATCCCATAAATACAGCACACATTATAACTATATTCTTTCATATATATATATATATATATATATATATATATATGTATATATATATATATATATATATGTATATTTAAGTATGTATATATATATATATATATATATAATTATGTTTATATATATAAATATATATATATATATTTACATATATAATTATGTTTATATATATATATATATATATATATATATATATATATATAATGTCTGTGAGTGTGTGTGGACGTGTGTGCGTGTATACAAACTTTATGGCTATGTTTCCGCCGAATGTTTACAAACTAGTATTATGCTGACATATTGAAGACAATATTCGGAACAAATGCGTCTTAATGAACTCGGATCCCTCTCTAAATTAGCTCACCGTCTGCCAAAAGACGCAAACCTGTTGAAGAGTGCAAAATCTATGAGGCAGAAACTTTGGCTACTGTTAACACTTTGGCAGTTTTATTTATCCTATGTCTGGGGATTTTTGTGAACTGCTCACACCGTGAAATCTCCGGGTAGAAACATACACCAGGGGTCGTGTCGAATGTCTTTCAGTGTGAATATATCTGTGTCATTAAAAAGATTTTATTAATGTCTCTTTGACTTTTTTAATATAATAAAATCAGGGACTGACATATAATTTGGAAATGGTTTTCCATTTTATTGCGGATACTGGTTTACGTTTTTTCACGAGTATTGATTTATTGAACTAAAGTCTTTCAACTCTTCTGGTGAGTTTTTTTTTCTCTGGGGCCTCGATTACATGAGTTTAAACGTGCTAATCGTTTGGCAACTCGTACTAGAATCAAATTCGTAATACAGTCGATTATGAATATATATATATATATATATATATATATATATATATATATATATAGTCATCCAAAGACATACTGTTTCGCTATATCATAGCTCAACAGTGTAGGCAAACATCTGGTTGCCTCTAGCTAGGATCGAAACCCGACTGAATTGGCGTTAGTCGGGGGAATTCCACAACTAAGCTGTTGGCACACGGCAGGGATGAAGTTGAATTTAAGCGTATTTATTTTAGATAAACTCACAGTGACTGAGAGATCTCGATTAAATTTACCGAAGTGTCTTGCATTATTAGCCGTAATAGACACTGTATACAAACCCACAATTCCTCCCCAGAGAGCTCAAATGAAATAAATTTTTCAGTTGCATATATTTTCAGGAGCATATATATATATATATATATTCAGGAGCATAAATGTTTCAGGAATATATATATATATATATATATATATATATATATATATATATATATATATATATTATACAATTTTTGAAAATATCTTCAATCGCCGTTTATTTTAAATAAAACATATCAATCCAATCTATTTCTAATACAGTATATATATATATATGTATATATATATATATGTATATATATATATATATATATATATATATATATATATATATATATATATCAGGACACACTGGGTTCTATAGCCTTGGATGGCAACCGGTCTAGGAGAAGGGCAATTCAAAACCTGCAGAAGGTCGTTTGGGGACCCTGTTGCACGTAGTGCACCAACTCTCTGTATTCGGCCCTTAGTGGGGATGGTTCTGCACAAAATCTTCATTATTATAATCACATCTCATGTGCTGGTGTCGGGCTGTCAGTTTCCTAGGAACCGATCTGCTTGACCCTCATACGTCGAATGCAACAGTCGAGTATATATATATATATATATATATATATATATATATATATATATATATATATATATATATATATATATATAGTTTTAAAGTGAGCTATATTTATGGGATAAAGTGCTCAATATCGGAGACAGAGCGTACGTAAGAATAAATATAAAAATAAATAAAATAATAAACGAATTAAAAACTGTCCCCGGCAAAATAGACTACGCCAGTTAATCCAGAAATTGGACAAATAAATAGTTTTTCCAAACCATAACAAACTATTAAATAAGCGACCTATGGATTACCCACAATGCATCCCTGACTAATGTATATAAATAGTCGAGAAAAAATCAAACTCTCGCAGCCTGACTATTGCGTCTAGCATGAAACAACATGTCGCCTCTGAGTGTTGACTTCAATGTTCACTTATATATATATATTCATAAACGTTTCATTAAATAATATAGACAAGTGTTGTCTGTTTATTTTATGTAATTTTTTTTCGTAACGTCTGATAAGTTTAATAACATTATCGTTGAACGAAGAAAGAAATTCACAATATCCATCCATATTTTTTTAATACAATCTAAGCTTTCGGCTTACATAAGCCATTATCAAAGATGTCAATTACAACATATTAAGCAATATACGGACAACACAGTGATGATAGTTTGTCATTTCTAAACAACGATAATGAATGAAAAGATGCTGCCTAAATACACACAATTTATATATATATATATATATATATATATATATATATATATATATATTTAAAATATTTAAAATAATGGTAACCCCAGTATAATATATGAACTATGCTAGGGTCAACCAGATATTTTTATCAAGCCAATTGTTAGATTACCTGGATAAAGTCCCTCAGAAGACGAAACGTGTCGCGTAAGAGTTTTTATTTCAAATTGTCTCTTTCTATTCATGTTGACTTTATCTATCTATCTTTCTCTCTCTCTATCTATCTATCTATCTATCTATCTATATATATATATATATATATATATATATATATATAGAGAGAGAGAGAGAGAGAGAGGGGGGGGAGAGAGAAAGAATATATATATATATATATATATATATATATATATATAAATATATATATATATATATAAATATAAAGACATTATTAATTTTTTACATTCTTTTTATAGATACAAATATTTAAGTAAATGTTCTGTTTATTATAAACAGTATTAAACAACATTTACCGGCCTGAATCTCCGTGAAACTTTCATAGAAAATATTCGTCCTCCGACAGGAATTGAACGACGTTACCATTACTAGTGAGCACAACAAACACTTTCCTAATCAGAAGTAATCACCAACTCTTTCCGAATCTTCTCCACTCTTCTCAGACTAACACCCAAACACTTTGAAATGTTCGTATTGTAGCTTCCGCCGTAAATGTCAAGCAGTGCACTTTCCAAATTTCTGGCGGAAGAAATTGCGTCATGGTACTCATTTTCCCACAGATGAGGCCCAATTGACCCAACTATACCGTACAGTAGACAATTTAAAAGCAAACAACGCGCAAAATATAATATGGTGACAATTTACTGATGTCACCCTGTGTAAGTAATCAAATATATATTCATATATATATAAAGATAACATTTATTTTACTATTCACCCATTAACTGACTGTTTTACGCAGTATTATTTTTAAAATGGGCATTTGTTTTTCGTTTAATCTTGAGAAAAAAATCAATATTTCGAATACTGATATCTATTTTGAAATTTGGCGCAATATATTCTTCCTATCCTATATTTTTACTAGTTCAAGACTAAAAATATTTTAAGAAATAAGAATTTTATTAAATTTCTAGCAGAAATATATAGTTAAAAATTTAAACAACCCTATATTCTAAACGTATAATTTCCCTATAATGTCCCTATAATTTCATTTCATTTAATAGAACATCTTTCTTAGAATTAATGATAGTTACATTTGGTGTCTCCTGGGGGTAAATATTTAATACGAAATTATTGTTTTCAGTTCAAAAATATGATATGAATTTGGTTTTGTATTTCTTAATTATTTCATCTGTTTTAAATAACGTAGGTCACCTCTACTATTTGAATGCGTAAAATAAATGGTAGCTCCTGCGGAGGTCTTTTAAAACTTTGGCCTTTTACCTTCAGCATTCTACCTACGTAAAACTTATACGAATTTAAAAATAATAAAATTATTTTATCTTCATACGTCACCTTAATTTGTGTTATGGAGTGATTTCACAGTGGAGGCTTGTATTTGTATTAAGTCGGTCCTAAAATAGGTTCGACGTACAAAACGTTAGGAACTTGATATAATATGTAATGACGCAGAGTAATCTAGTTGTGGTCGCTGATACTTTAGTATTCGACTAACTGTCGTCCGACTGACTCACCGACTGCCCGACTCGTTACTCTTACTACTCCTACTTATTATAAGTGGGAGAGTTTATTAACTATAGAATAGGTGTGTTTCACTATAACAATTTGGCATAATCTTTCTTCGAATACGCAACCGATCTCCATTGTTTCTTAACATTTATTTTGCGGGCAATGATTATTTTCTTTTAAAATCACCATTCTTTGTGATCCCTCCACATAAATTCACTCTTAAAAGATATTAGGGAACCTGAACTATGCAATAATTCGAATACCTCACAGTATACATGCTAGCCAAAGAAAAAGAAAAATATGAACAACGTACCGTGACCCGCTTAAGTTTTAATTAAGATCTAATTAGACAATATCAATTGCACTTGCAACGAAAAGCCAAATTAAAGTTACACTTTTAATAAAGAATTGTTTTCCACCTTTAACTTTGTTCGATGCTTAAATTTAAGTTTAAAACAGTTAATTATTTATTTTTTTAATCGCGTGTAACTATAGTAGTTCCTACCTGTTCAAGTTGTTTATGATTCACTGAGATTGAAAAATGGACAGACGAACACATAAATTGCGCTTTATTGAAATAGATGCGAAATATATTAAGAAATGTACATGTTATTATGAAAATCTCTATCTATAAAAGGCAGGATGTGTGTGTGTGTGTGTGTGTGTGTGTCGAATGCACAGCCGCAATTTTCGACGGATTTGCACCAAAATTTACATGCACATGCTCCAAGTTAGCGTGAAAGCCAAGGCCGAATATGCATTTCCCAACTCCCATCGATAGTGGAAATAATCGATTTTTTCATGCTTCTACGGCAGTTTTCATGTAGTTTGTAGCCATTTTCTACTAGCCAGAGTGAAAGCCTATAGCTGGCTGCCACGAATAGGCAGGAAGATTCTATTGACCAGCGTGAGAGCCAACAGCTGACTGACACGAATGTTAACTAGCATGCTAGCATGCAAAAAAAAAAAATTGATAGTTGCCTTCGTCACAGGTGGGAAAAATTTAAATCTACATGGCACTTTACTCCAATTGGCTCATTCGCTTGCTTAAACTCAACCTTTATTTTGATTCCGCAGAACTGGGTTGGGTGTGAAAATGTATTTGTTGTTAACATTCTTTTTTCATTCGGTTTTTCTAGTTACGAGTCCTTTTCTAAAGCTGATCGTTTTGTGTTCATTTTGTTTAGTTCTTTTTTCGTAAAAGATTTAATATTTAGTATAAAGATTAGAAAAAATTCGCAGTGTGAGATAGGCAAGAAGTAAGGCATGTAGCAACATCAGCACGGCAAAGGGCACTCCTTTAAAGACAAGGAAGGGCAAAAATATTTTAAGTCAAGTGATAGCGATTGCTGTATGAGTCGTACGATTTTTGAATCAAGCAAGGGCAACACTGGGACATGCTGCTAATGTTTCATATATCACAAGTCATATTCATTAAACAAATCTGTTCAAACGCATCATTCCATCAAATCTTTAACATTTTATAGAATGCATTTGGAAATTAATTTACTATATTAATTCAATACATTTTACTTTACTAGTATTTAGTATCGATGAAATTTGAATAAACTGATTTATTAATTCTTAGATTTCTTACTCTTGAGCATGCAACATACAACTAGCCATCCGTAAATATTTCCTTTCTTCAAGCGTTTGATCTTGTTTATAGTTCACGTTAATGCAGGGTGAACTGTAAACTGGATTCTTATTAAAACATTTAGTATTGTTGAATTAACCGCTAACGTTTTTTCTTGTAATTTACAAGCTCTACATTTCGTTCAATTTCGTAAACTAATCGATGAAATTTGAATAAACTGATATTCTTTGAAAAATACTTTGACAAAAAACCTATTTAACGGTTTCATAATTTTTTTTAACTTTATAGGACTTCATGGTAAACACTTGTAAACATTTGTTTTTTGCCTTTTTTCTTTTTAACCGCGAATAATAAATTCTTAGATTTCTTACTCTTGAGCATGCAACATAAAACTGGCCATTCGTAAATAATTCCTTTCTTCAAGCCTTTGACCTTTTGATTTGTTTATAGTACATGCTAATGCAGGGTGAACTGTAAACTGAATTCTTATTTTTAAAAATGTAGTATTGTTGAAGTCATTGCTAACATATTTTGTTGTAATTTACAAACTCTACGTTTCGTTCAATTTCGTAAACTAATCGATGAAATTTGAATAATCTGATTTGTTTGGAAAAATATTTTGTCAAAAAACCTATTTTGCGGTTTAATAATTTCTTCAATTTAATTTTATAAGGATTAATGTTAAATTTTAAGAAATTACTGTTGAAATCCTCTGCACATTGGAAACTCTCCCTACTGTCTTTTCTTTCTGGGTGAGGCTTAGCACATTTTGAACGACCCTCGTAATTTAAACTTAGTGCAATTAGGCAGCATTTGTGCTCTTAGTACATACTATAATTTTTGTGAGGCACTGAAGCTAGTTAAAATCTTCACAGTATTTAGTATTGTAGAAGTTATCACTAACATTTTTGTTGAAATTTACAAACTCTACGTTCCGTTCAATTTCGCAAACCAATCGATGAAATTTGAATAAGCACATTTGGTTTAATCATATCTTTAATTTAATTTTATAGCACTCCATGACAAATACTATTTTTGAAGAAAATTTATTTTTTACTTTATCCATTTTCTTACTCTTGAGTATGCAACATACAATTGGCCGTGCTTAAAGATTTCTTGCTGGAGGCAAATTTCAACTTTTTGAAGCATTTGGCCTTGTAATTTGTTTATCGTTCTCACAAACGCTGGGCAAACTGGAATACAGGATTATTGTATAAAAACTCAAAGAAACGATATGTTAAAAAATATTGTATTTTTATTAAATATTTATTTGTTATTTTAACCATTAAATTGTTTTTCATATTGTTGGAGTATTTTGTATGTTAAATAATAAAACTTGTAATTTTTCCTAAAAAATAATGAAAATTTGTACGAAGCTACTCACCCTAGTAAAACAAACTGTACTCTGTACCCCCTAACCTGTTTTCACTTCTCCCCAAAATTTGGTTTTGATCGTTGAATGTTTGACAGTTTTAGAGGATGTGACGGACAGACTGACAAAAGGATGTCACCACAAACAGGCTAACTTGTATTGTAATCTCGCATTTACTATTATTGAACTTATCGCTAACATTTTTGTCGAGATTTTAAAACTCTACGTTTCGTTCAATTTCACAAACCAATCAATGAAATTTGAATAAGATCATTTGGTTTAATCCTATCTTTAATTTAATTTTATAGTACTCCATGACAAATAATATTTTTGAAGAAAATTTATTTTTTTTAATCCATTTTAATAGCGAAGAATACTTTTTTTTAGTATTTCTTACTCTTGAGTATGCAACATACAATTGGCCGTGCGTAAATATTTCTTCCTGGAGACAAATTCCAACTTTTTGAAGCATTTGGCCTTGTGATTTGTTTATTGTTCAGACAAACTCTGGGCGAACTGGAAACAGGTTTATTTTATAAAAACACAAAGAAAAGATATGCTAAAAAATACTGTATTTTTCTTAAATATTTATTTGTTATTTTAACAATTAAATTGATTTTTTTTAAATAGCTGGAGCATTTTGTATGTTAAATAATAAAACTTTTTCCTAAAAGAAATAATGAAAATTTGTACGAAGCTACTCACCCTAGTAAAACAAACTGTACTATGTACCCCCTAACCTGTTTGCACTTCTCCCCAAAATTTGGTTTCGATCGTTGAATGTTTGACAGTTTTACATGATGTGACAAACAGACTAAAGGATGTCAGAAACAGGCTAACTTGTATTGTAATCTCGCATTTACTATTATTGAACTTATCGCTAACATTTTTGTCGAGATTTTAAAACTCTACGTTTCGTTCAATTTCGAAACCAATCGATGAAATTTGAATAAGCTGATTTGTTTGGAAACATTCACTGAAAAAAAACCCTACTTTGCGTTTTAATAATTTATTTAATTAATTTAATTTTATTGGACTTCATGGTAAACAATACTTTTTCAGAATTTTTTTTTTTTTCTTTTTAACAGCGAAGAACATATTCTTAGTATTTCTTACTCTTGAGCATGTAACATACAACTGTCTAGTAAATATCTCTTTCTGGAGCCAAATTCCAACTATTTAAAACGTTTGGCCTTGTGACTTGGTTATAGTTTTCGCAAACGCAGAGCGAACTGAGAACTGTATATATAAAATCTTAAGGAAAATATATGCAAATAACAATACTGCATTTTTATTAAATAAGTATTTGTTATTTTAATCATTAAATTGATTTTAAAATAGTAGAGGTATTTTGTATGTTAAATAATAAAACTTATTATTTGAGAAAATGTCCTAAGCTATGCAACCTAGTAAAACTAACTGTACTTTGTACCCCATAACCTGTTTGAAATTTTCTCCAAAATTTGGTTTCGATCGGTTAATGAATGACACTTTTTGAGGGTGGGACGGACAGAATAAAGGATGTCACAAACTTTTATATATAGATTGGTTATATCTGGAGAGCTGTTTTTCATTTATGAAAGTTTGTTGAAATACTTTGGTAACGATGTTGTTTCTTTAATTTACATTTATTCTTACGAAAGAAAATACTTTTCACGATGGGAATCGAACTTGCGCCCCACCCACTATCTTAATTTTTCGGTGCGCCTGTTCATAGACCTACTGTTTAATAAGAAAAAATGGGACGTCTATTTCAAATAAGAAGTGTCCAATATAATAACGTTTGCAGTAATAAAAAATGTCAGGTTAAAAATAAATCCATTATTATTTTAATAGTTTTTTTTTTATGTTGGACATTCTTGTTTGAAATAGACGCCTCTTTTTTTATTTAATATCTTAACAGTATGTAATGCGTTTATCATACTGTGCATTAATCGAGAAATCTAAGTATATATATATATATATATATATATATATATATAATCTCCGGCAATCGAACTTGCGTCAACTCACTTTCAAATAAGAAATGTCCATTACAATAACGTTTGAAGTAATAAAAATATCTGATAAAAAACTGAAATTGCAATATATATATATAT
>OZ010598.1:81595982-81598482 GCA_963932145.1 Acanthosepion lycidas | reverse complement strand
GTCTCTTGTATCAAAATGAGATATACTTTCCAAGTACCCTGTTATTTCAGAATATAAATGGTTATAGGAAGGTCTATTTCAAAAACCCTTGAAAGAGTTCGCCAAGAAACAAACAGACAGAGGCTACAAGTTTATATATATAGATTCTTAAAATATTGAAGAAAAGTACTTAAGTAAATGCTCTGTTTATAAAAATAGTACTGACGACATTTACCGGTCTGAATTTCCGAGAAATTTTATAGAAAATATGTGTCCTCCGAAAGGAATTGAAACTGTATCCTACACTGAACCGTCATATAGCCTGACATACTATACCATTTTAGCTACGAAGGAAACGTCGGGTTAGCGGAGCCGATTTACTGCTATTAAACTACAAATTTCCCATGATTTCTCTCGAACGTTTGTATCTGATCAAAGCGTATCTTAACGTAAACAAATGACGTCGAAGGACGCATATTTTCTATGAAATTTCTCGGATATTCAGGCCGGTAAATATTTTTAATACAGTTTATTATAAACAGAGCTTTTACTTAAATATTTTTGTCTATATAAATAACGTATAACAATAAAATACATTAAAATTCTTAATATATATATATATATATATATATATATATATATATATATATATATATATATATAAATATGATTCCGTCGCAACACAGAAATTACTATCTTTCGAAACTGGTCCACAAGTGTTAAACATTAATTTCAATATAAATCCTTAACTTTAGATGACCATTTTGTTCTCAAGCGAGTAATCCAAACATCGCTTGACAATGAAACGGTCATCTAAAGTTCAGGTTTAATATTGGAATTAAACTTTAACAATTGTGGATCATTTTCGTAACATAGTAACTTCTGTGTCACAATGGAATCATATTTTTTTTTTTTTAAATAATTATAATTTTAAACTCCGCTTCTCTATCGAGCACTGTTTTTAAAATAAAAACAAAAATAGTAAAGAACTTTAGCTCATCAATCTATTCTTTCCTATTACATCAACACACACACACACACACACACACATATATATATATATATATATATATATGTATAAATGGTGGTACTCGCTTGGGAAACCTTGGATATTTCGGCTTGTAGTAGAACAAATCGGTACCCAAGGAAAAATGAAGAATACAAAAAGAAAGAACCAAGAACATTAAACTATGACGAAAACAATCGTCCAGAGTTCAAGCTCAAAGTCCAAAGTAAAAAAAAATCCAACACGAGTAAAAGGCAACTACGTAAAGTGCTCAATACACGAAGTAGAGCAAAACCTAAGATAACCCTAAGGAGCCGGGCAAACCTATCTAGGTTTCACCTAAACGTATCGTCAGGGCGATGCCGGCATCACCCTGACGATCCGTTTAGGTGAAACTCCTTAGGGTTCTTATATATATATATATATATATATATATATATATATATATATCGATTTGCGACATTTTATAGAGTCACAATTGTGAATTCTGGTTTTAGGTTTTACGTTGATATTATTTTGTATCAATTAAATCCATTACTATTTTTTCGCTAATAGATTAAGTTTAGTTTAATTCTTCTCAGTTGCTTTTGAGTTGAAAGCCAGTAGGACTTTTACATTTTGTCAGTATTTGTCTAATATAAAGTTTTTTATATAACATGACCCTCCATAATGGAGTAAATATTATAATTACTTATAATCTATTATAATAATACAAGTATGTTTTTTAAATGATCTTTTTATGTCATTTATATATCTCAACGTATTTCTGACATTTTCTGTTATTATTTTAATCTTTTAGCCAATTTCTACTGTCTGGTATTCCGGATGGATAATCCATCTTATTTCGCCGGTCTATATTTTTTAAAGCTCCAAAAATGGACAGTTGAATGCCAACTCAATAGGTAACAATTATCCGATATAGATAGGGGAGACAAACTGCTTTTTTTTTCTTGGTGGCAGGCAGATGAGAGTTAGTACGAAATATCGTGGAGAAAAGTAATTCGATTAGGCCAGCCTAAAATGAAGTGTATAAAAAATTGACATCAGAAAAATGTAGATGAGACGAAGGAAACCCCTTGGCACAGAAAGCAATTCTTCGCGTTTTATTTTTATCTGAATATAAGACAGTGAAAATTTTGCAAGTATTTAGCCGTCACAAGTGCTTTTTTTTTCGGATGTTTAAACACGAGCCTGTTCAGTACATATTTCGGTGACCGCTTGGGAATTCCGGGTGCAATAAAGCCCTGTCATTCATGGCATAGCCTATAGAAGAGGAGGCTCATGGCTATATCACGTTGAAATATCGCTTCCCGTACCATCAGGCAGTCGTGATACACACTTAGGCGATCATATATCTTTCAATAAATAACTGCAACCAACCAACACCGAACAAAATTTTATTATGAGTTTAGCAATAACGCTTTGAAGTGCATTTAACAAACATTTAATGCCATTTTGTATTTCTACCAATTTTCAGCTAGCTACCTTACATTGGGACGCTTGTTTTGAAAACAA
>OZ010598.1:81570982-81590982 GCA_963932145.1 Acanthosepion lycidas | reverse complement strand
TTCATTTAAAAAAAAAAAAAAAAAAAATTATTAGCAACACATTTTTGGGAAAAAATATTGTCAGTTTTAAATAACCTATTAAGGTTGATAACCCGTAAAGCAAACCAAACCAAATTAAACTTCTCATTTCCCTTTACTATGTCCTGTATGACTTTCTGTTGTTTCGTTCATATATCTGCTATCAACACTGTTATCTCAATATATTAGATTGGTGCAAAAATGATGACGTAATAATCTTGTTTTTTAACGTATTTTTTAACGTCAAAAAACGACATTTTTACGTCATTATTTTTGCACCAACCTAATATATCATGTCGCTATTCCAAAAAAGCTCACAGAATGTTTTATTTTGTTTTGTTTCCGCTCTCAAAAAGGTTGGATATTTGCTTTCATCAAATCGGTACTTACCACAGTTTCTGTTTCTTTGCGTTTTTCTCAGTATAGAAATCTCCTTCTTTATGTGCTGCGTCCCCTCAGAACGTAGACGTGCATGGCTCTCCACAATTTCCTGCCCTTTGTAGTTCTCAGTATATTTGGTCTCTTCGCGATTTCTGCTAAACTCTGTTCAGCCATCCATTTACTCAAGCTGATAAAGTAATTTACGCGCTGCGTTCCTCTGTCCCTGTTTCCGTCAATCTGTTCTGTGAGTATCAGATTTTCGAAGGCGTTCTTCCTCATTTCGTACCCCAGAAATGTCACATCTCTCTTCCTGATGTTAAGTATAAGTTACCTTTTTGTTTCCATTCTCTCAAAAATTTCATCGTTACTCACAGGTTCGGTGCATGGTATCCTCAGCATCCTTCTGTAGAAATTTCAATTGTCTCTTCCTGATGTTAAGTATAAGTTTCCTTTTTGTTTCCATTTTCTCTAAAACCTCGTCGTTGCTCACATGTTCGGTCCATGGTATCCTCAGCATCCTTCTGTAGAAATTTTAAATGTCTCTTCCTGATTTTAAATATAAGTTTCCTTTTTGTTTCCATTTTCTCTAAAACCTCGTCGTTACTCACATGTTCGGTCCATGGTATCCTCAGCATCCTTCTGTAGAAATTTCAAATGTCTCTTCCTGATGTTAAATATAAGTTTCCTTTTTGTTTCCATTTTCTCCCAAACCTCATCGTTACTCACAGGTTCAGTCCATGGTATCCTCAGCATCCTTCTCTAGAAATTTCAACTGTTTCTTCCTGATGTTAAGTATAAGTTTCCTTTTTGATTCCATTCTCTCTAAAACCTCGTCGTTGCTCACGTGTTCGGTCCATGGTATCCTCAGCATCCTTCTGCAGACATTTCAACTCTCTATTCTTGATGTTAAGCATAAGCTTCCTTTTTGTTTCAGTTTTTTCCAAAACCTCTACCTTGCTTACATGTTCGCTCCATTGTATCCTCAGCACCATTCAAAGCTATATAAGACGATTGATATCACGTAACAGTTCAACACTTCTTTGTTTCTAAGGATGTTTTTTTCTGTTTCTTAATACTCTGCTTAGCTTTTGGAAGGCATCTTTGGCTATCCCAATGCATCTTCGCATTTTAATATGGCACTTTCC
Source organism: Acanthosepion lycidas (assembly GCA_963932145.1). Lineage (NCBI taxonomy): Eukaryota > Metazoa > Mollusca > Cephalopoda > Sepiida > Sepiidae > Acanthosepion > Acanthosepion lycidas. The sequence continues at coordinate 81,589,438 of OZ010598.1, read as the reverse complement.
GTCTTCTTTTAGAACACTTCTCAGATGTTTAAATTTTTTACTTGTTTATTTTCGCCATCTCCGATTTGTAATTTGCATTTTGAGCTCACGATTCATTCTTTCTCCTTATGTTTAGTCCTTTCTTCGCGCTTTCCATTTACTCCCTTTTGTAGGAGCGTTTGCAGTTTTCTTTCCGTGTTTGCTATCAACACAGTGTCATCTGCATCTGTCTATATTTCTTAGATGAGGTATTATGTACATTATTCGAACTATTGTCCACATCTTTGTCTCCATATTTATTACAACGTTTCAGGTGGTTGGAATGTCGAACTTAACCCTTTATTTCGCTCACTGGGCTAGACTGTTCTAATTCTACGTGTCATGTTTAATGGATGTTAGTTATCAGTTATCTTCTGTTAATTTCTCTCTGAAAGTTCTCAACTGCCTTAACCGGGTATTGAACTCACACTCTTTGGGTCCTGTCACTGGATCTAACCAACGTCTTTATCCACTGTACCATGTGTCCTTGGCGTACAACGGCCGAACCGTTGTAATAAATATGGCGACAAAGATGAGGACAATAGTCGGAATAATGTAAATAATGAACAGTGTCATCTGCATTTTAAAGTTGTTGAAATGCGTAGTAGATTTAATTCTCAAGGAGATAAATCACAATTGCCGAAAAGCTGGTCGCGCAATAACGATAATGGCGGATTCTTTACTTAACTGCTTGACTCGGTACAGGAAGCAACTTGACAAATGATTTGAAAGCAACGAAAGGAAACTGTGAAGAAAGAAAGTAGGGTGTCTGGAAAGAAGAAGGAAAGAAAGGGAGAGAAATAGTGAATAAAGAGAAGACTAAAAATGGGAAGAGAGAAAAAATGAATGAATTGAAAGGTTTAAGGAAAGTACGGAACGATAAAGAAAGAGAGTGTGTGTGTGTGTGAGAGAGAGAGAGAGAGAGAGAGAGAGAAAGAAAGAATTAATGAATGAATGAATGAAAGGAAGAAAGAAAGAAAGAAGCGAACAAACAAACCAATAAACAAAGAAATAAAACCCGAGAAAAACAGTCAGACAGACAGAAAGAAAGAAAGAAAGAAAGAAAGAAAGAAAGAAAGAAGCGAACAAACAAACACATAAACAAAGTAATAAAATCCGAGAGAGACAGAGGGAGAGAAAAGAAAGAAAGAAAGAAAGAAAGAAGAAAGAAAGAAAGAAAGAAAAAAGAGAGAAACGAACAAACAAACAAACCAATAAACAAAGAAATAAAATCCGAGAAAGAAAGAAAGAAAGAAAGAAAGAAAGAATGGAAGAAAGAAATAAGCGAACAAACAAACCAATAAACAAAGAAATAAAATCCAAGAGAGAAAGAAAGAAAGAAAGAAAGAAAGGAGGAAAGAAAGAAAATTAAAAGTGAACCAAATTAATCAGTGTAGAAAAAAGAACAAATGACAAAGAAAAGAACAAACAAAACAAATTCGAGAGAGAGAAAAAAAGAAGCCCCCCCCACAAATAAAAAACAAGAAAAAAACGAACAAAATTGAAGAAAAAAAATAAAAGCCAAGAAATAAATGCAAAGAAACAAACATAAAGGCAGAGACAAAGAAAGAAAGAAAGACAGAAAGAAAGAAAGAAAGAAAGAAAGAAAGAAAGAAAAACATTCAAAAAGTGTGAGAGATATGGAGAGAAAGAAAGGAAGAAATAAATTACAGAGAAAGGGAGAGAGAAATAAACAAATGATAAAAAAAAACGAGACAGGAACAGACAAAATAAAGAAAAAACGAAAGAAATACTAAGAAAGAAAGAAAACCAAACACCCTAAAATGAAAGAGTGAGAAAGAGAGAAAGAGAGAAAGAAAGAGAGAGAGAGAGAAAAAGTAACGTGTGAAGAAAGAAGAAAGTAATACAGTACAAATGAAAAACAAACAAAAGCTGAGAGAGAGAGAGAGAGAGAGAGACAAATAGATAGAAAGACAGACAGACAGATATAAAGGCTGAAAAAAAGAATGTCCGAGAAAAAAAAAAGAATGAAACGACTAAAAAAAAAAACTTGAAAAGTGAAGAAATCAAAATAAATAAATTAAAAAAAAAAGAAGGATAACCCGAGAATAAAAATATCTTAAAAGCGTATTTTTCAAAGACTGCATTAATGAATTCCCTTCTCCCTTTAGGCATTTTAAAATCTTTAAAAGAAAAAAAAAAAACCCTAAAGAACAGATGTCAGAAAAACAAAACATTTTTTCTTTAGATCTAAAAATGCTGCAGGTCAGAAAAGAACTAAACAGTGATTCTGTTCATTTGGAGATTTCGTGTCGATGTGGTTAAACTTTGTGTGGATCGTGGCAAGGGGTACTGACCTTGAATTTCTTTTTCATTACCCTTGCACTTAATATCTTCAGTGACACTCTCCATCCCATCATTGATAATCCCGAAGACCATTTCAGAAGCTAATTTCAGTATTAGCATGTTTCCCTGACGAAGTTTAGCCTAATCCACTCCCCTTGACCGGCAACGGCCCACTAAAAACGTCATATCCTTGGTGAATATTGTCACTCAGTGTGTAGCTTACGCGTGGGGGGAAATTATAAGAAAAGACTATGTCTGCTGATTGTCTTGTTTGGCCGTGTGCCGTTGGATCTTTTAAAAGCTTATTCTTCTCATTAATTGCGAATAAATCCTCAATTTATTAAAGATAAAAAGAATTATAAAAGTGAATTTAAGCTGAAACCTGGCCATTTAGAAGAAATCCTGTGTACACAAGCAGGTACTTTTGTTTTAAAATTAATTTATTTAGAGGCAGCACGGTCACAGAAAAAAAGAATCTATCATCCAATAAAAGCTAAACATTGTACAGAATTAGCCATGAAACGGTAATGATGAATTAGTTGTGTGATCCATACTATATTTGGGAAGGATATCAGAATAACCAAGAACCTATACTGGCAGCAAACAGCTTGCATAAGGATAGAAAATGCGTTCAGCAGATAGTAATTTTATAAACTCAGCTTAGATGTGGCACAAGGCCGAAAGTATGGGGCATCCAGTGTGGATCGAACTCGCTACTCAGTCGTAATTGATCTAGCAAGACAAGTTTTCTAACCATTACACCAAGTCGAGCTTCCCAAAAAGTTCGGCAGATATACAAAAATAGAAAGGGGTGTAAGACAATGATGATTTATTCAACCTATACAGCAAGGCAATACTCACTGGGTGCCCCATACCTTCGGCCTTGTGCCACATCTAAGCTATGCTTCTGAGAAAACTAGGAGTCCTAGCAGGATTCATTATTAGCGGACACAATTTTACCAACATAAGGTATACTGATGACACAATGTTGGTAGCAGACACGGAAAGAAATCTACAAAAATCTCATACATAGTGTCATGGGTCCTTATCTATAGCTACAGAATGAACACTTCCTAACACTATGTATACTACGCCTCTCAAGAGAGAGGGACGAATCAAGCCGAGCTTCTCGGCTTGACGGTCGAACTCTCTGCCTCGGAGCAGAGAGGAACCCGGACGAGGCTCCGTCGAAGGGCAGAGTCTCGTTCGGGGAGGTTGACCAACCCGGTCCCGTTTATACGGGTTCTACGGGTATTTTTTGGCCGAGCCTACGGGCTCGGGAAACCCACGTTAAACTCGGCCTTGTGCCACATGCGACCCTCGTGGGGGCTGGCTAGATACCGAATCGAGTCGAGCCGATAGTAGTTCACTCCAAACCAGACTGACAATCATACTAACACCATCCACATCTTGTATTATTATTTCGTGTAATATACCTTCGTTATTTCTACTCTTGTGTTCGTGTTGTTCTTCCTTGGTCCTAACCTGCACCATAACACATAGTGAAGGCAAACGAGAAACAAGGAATAAAGTTCAACGGCAAGAAGACAGAAGGTTGTTAGCATGTATCGGCCCAAAGTGCGAATTGCAAATCGGAGATAGAAAAATCAATCAAGTGCAGAAATATCTTGAAAATGTTTTAACAGAGGACGAAAAGTGTGACACCGAAATCCGAAGAAGCATTGAGATAGCCAAGAAAGCATTCGAAAAGCTGAGCAGAGTACTAACAATTTAGAAAAAGTAGAGATGATCAGGATGGCAAGGTAGAATGAAGATTGACCCTTGACTTGTAGAGGTCAACATTAATGCTTTCAAGGAAGCAACAACGCGTAAATTTGTTTCAATAAAACGGAAGTTCTTGGATAAAAACTCCTGGATATAAATTTCTTCTACGAGGGTAGGCTGAAAAGTTCATAGACTGACTAGGAAGGAATGATGCTACAGCTGCGAAATTTTGCATGCATTAATTTCTACTCTTCTTATTAATATCTGGATTATTACTTTCGAGATAAGAAGGTAGGCTGAAAAGTTCATAGGCTGACTATGAAAGAATGATGCTACGCCTGTGAAATTTTGTATGCATTAATTTCTACTCTTCTTATTAATATCTGCATTGTTTCTTTCGAAGTACAAGTGTAGGCTGAAAACTTCATGGGCTGACTAGGAAAGAATGATGCTACGGCTGTGAAATTTTGTATGCTTTAATTTCTACTCTTATTAATATCTTCATAGTTACTTTCGAGATACGAGGGTAGGCTGAAAAGTTCATGGGCTGACTATGAAATTTTGTATGCATTAATTTCTACTCTTCTTATTAATATCTTCATTGTTTCTTTCGAAGTACGCGTGTAGGCTGAAAAGTCCATGGGCTGACTTTGAAGGAATAAGTTTACAGCTGTAAAATCTTGCTTGCATTAATTTCATCTATTTTTATTAATAATTGCATTGTCTATTTCCAAGTAAACTGATATCTGGCTGTTCAAAGACTTGAAAGTAACTAGTAGCATTTTCTCTTGAAATTGGGAAAAATTTGGCATTGTGATGTTATCAAATGCTTGCGTAAAAAGGGTTCATGCTGACATGGTTGCTGCATTAGTGTATGATGATAAAATCAACAGTTCAAATGTGGGCAGCTGCATTTAAGAGGGGATGGGAGAGTCTTGAAGATGACTCAAGCCCTGGACGTACTGTAACTGCCATCACCAAGGAATTATTGATCGTGATGGATGACAAAAGGTTGACTATAAATCAAATAGCCAATGCTAATAGCATATCCTGTGAGAGAGTTGAGAATATTCTGCATAATGAACATGGCATGACGAAGAATTCTGCTCATTGGGTGTCACGTCTTCTGACACCTGATGTAAAGTGCACCAAGCTGATCACACCACGAGAAAATCTGACATTGTTTTAGATAGATCTAACTGGTTCCCTTCAGCGTTTCCTTGTGTTGGGTGCATCACCCTAAGGCAGCGACAAAGTGATAATTCATGCAGTTGAAAAATCCTCCACACTTGCTCCAAATAAGGCCAAAGTAGTTTCATCTGAAAGAAAGTTAATGGCTTCAATATTTTGGGATGCAAAAGGTATTGTGTTTATAGACTTCAAAAGAACCGAATCATCAATGAAGAGTATTAGGCAGTTACGGAAGACTATAAAACCAAGTGCCCAGGAAAAAATGATGAAAGGGATCTTGTTTAATCAGGGCAATTCTGAAGTACACAAGTCCTGGCTGTGTGCATTACTGTTGTTTTGAACTTGCTAATCACCCTCCCTATTCTCCTATCATCAGTTGCCCAACATGGAAAAAAACACTTGACTTGGAATAAGTACCACAGTGTCGATGACATCATTTCTGCAGTTGATGACTTGCTTGATCAACAGAATAAACAGTCTTCTTTCAACGGTCAGATGTCAGTTTACGTGGAAGGAAACAAAGCAGTTATTAATAAGAAGAGTTGAAATTATTACATGCAAGATTTCATAGCTCTAGCATTGCTCCTTAAGTCAGCCTATGAACTTTTCACCTCCACCGTTATATATTTGGAACACGGGAGAAATGTAGATAATTCGACTCCGTAGAAGTATTATGATGAGCCCTAGCTGTAAAGGTCTGCTGGGACTAAAGAATGGTGTTTATTTGAACATTTACGATGGATATAGCGATACTGTAGGAACAAGCTTGCGACCCTGCACTTGTTGGAAAAGAAGCTGCAGAGTGGAAAATAAGTCACTCCCACCACTGCGTAAATGATTTTAATTTCGGGGCTGGAAAGTGGAGAATTAGCAAATATTGCAGCGATGCCTTAATTTTGGTCTAATCTCATGCTATATAATTTACCGAAGCTATCTTAAAGGCAAACCGTTCAGAGCCAGTTGTTGACAAAACAGTTTCATGGACTATTATACTGAATTCATTAGTTTCATTTTGTTGTATATTTAACGGCGTATCACCCCCTATGGGTTATTTAATACCGAATTCTAACTATTTTCTAGTCATTTTTATTACTTCAACTACAGATATTTTGTACATAATTTTATACTCTCAGTGCTCCATTGTCTGTTTTGTTTTGTTTTGCGGTATTTCAATCTCAATGGGTTATTTACTGCCAACAAGATTTTTATTGCTGGTAATTTTTTTTTTCTTCAAAAATGAATTTCTGGTAATAATTTTTCCGCAAAAATTTTAACTGATATTAAACCCTATTTTTACACTTTCATAGTGAGTTGACACAAGTTTGGGGGTTAACAGTTTGTCCATAGTTGGGACCCATAACAGGTTCTACCACCCCAGGTTAGAGTAGACATGGCAACACCAGCAATTAAGAGGTGGTCCCACGTTCCTCAAAACCACCTGAACACAGGCCTTGGTCTTGGATGTTGTTTATCGTCATACCCAAGGCGCGGATGTAGTTTATCGTCATACCCAGGACGACCAAACGTATACTTTATAGATATGCAGTTCGTTGATGGTCAGTTGTAGGTGTTATATGTTTTGATATAAACCTATGTCTTTAAGGTAGGACATTATGTTGACGGTTTCTCTATCTTCAGAGAGTTTTCTCATATTAGTTTGCATGTAATGGGGCTAAGTGTCCATAGTCCTGGGTATAATAATAAATTACATCTGGCAACAAGGTCTCCGATCGGGAGATTGTTAGTTTTGAGGAGGGTGGAACCACTTCTTAAGTGTTATTGATCCCAGGTCCACCCTAATCCGGGGTAGTAGCGCCTGTTAGTGTCCCAACGAGTTGGCTCCCTGTGCCGCGCCAGGAAATTTTTCTCGCCGGATTCGATCCTGAAAATCTACAAATCAACCATTCGCCCTTGCATGGACTATTGCTGCCATATATGGTCTGAAGCCCTTCCTGTTTGTCTCAAGGTCCTTGATAAAATTCAATGACGGATATGCAATGTCTGGTATCTCGTCTGCAGTCGCTCTCTCACAGACATGCTGTCGCCTCCTTCTGTCTTTTGTACAAATACTTTCACGGTAACTGCTCCGATGAGCTGTTTTCGCTCGTTCCCAGATTTCATGAATAAGCGTCCTACGAGGCTGGCATCCCGCTCTCACCCTGTCACTGTCGAAACTGTTAAATTTAGCCGTCTCTTCTACTCCATTAGCTTCATGTCTCGCACTTCTCGCACGTGGAATTCCCTCCCCCATTTCCTGTTTCTCTGATAGCTATAATCTCCAACTATTGAAATGTAATGTCAATCGATGTCTCCAGATGCCTTGATCTATCCCCTATCCTTCTCTTCATCTTTTCCTCTATCACTCCTATTTGCACTCGTCTCAATTCTCTGTAACCCCCCTCCCCCTGTGTGCTAGTGGCTTCCCGTCTTGCTTAGGGTGGAATGCTTAAAAAAAAATCTGAGTAATTTCGGTTTAAATCAGTTTATAATCATTGCGCACTAATGCAAAAAGCTGAAACTCATTTCTCCCTGTGATAACTCCCAAAACCAAATATCTTGAAATTACGTCATTACTGGGTTGGCATAGAACAGAGTCGCTGAGTAAAGACGGAAGTTAATGACTCTTTCTTTACTTGGTTTGGGACACCTGACCGTGGAGTAATAGTCAGAAAGCTGGGCTCGTAAACCATTCTCAAAGAGAATTCTACTCTTGTGAAGTTGTGGCGAATCTAAGTTAAAAGGTGATTCGGCGTTGGTTACTATACGAGTTGATGTAGTTATTACTACTGAGTAAGGAATTTGATCCCCGCTGAGTGCTTCAAAGTTGTGACCTCGTTCCAAACTCAACTACACTTATTAAATAATAAGTATGCGCCTCAGCGTAAGTTAATACAATGATAATCTAGTGAGTTATTACTACTATGTAGTGAGTCCGATTCGCACTGGGTGTTTGAAACTTTTGCGTCAAACTAATCAAACTTAGTAAACAAGTTCGCATTTCGCCGAGTTTCAGGATCAATGGCGTCCCACATTCAGCAACTTCACAATTGCACTTAAACGAGGAGGAGTCAATCTTATTCCCGTGCGAGGCCCTCGTTATCTATGACATTGGGAGAGAACTAATATCACGAGATAGTCAAAACAACTCCGTAGCTACTCTGATCAGACCAGAGTGTTGCTACAAAAAGCTGTTACTCCCCTTTTCAACCATGACAGGTGACGGTTATATAATCATAATACAGTAATGATTTCGTTACATTGAGCTAAAATACAGCTGAAGAATCATGAGTGCACAAAAGCTAAAACCCTGTGACAATAACAAAAGAATAAAGACAATAGTCCGAATGAAAATAATTTAAATAATGCTAACTCCTAACCCCAGGAATTCAAACAGGATCTTAAAACATCTTTCTTTGTCTTTTTTAAAAAAATTATTTGAACACATACGCACATTCCTGAACAACACACGCACACATCAAAAATTGTATACAAGGAACATGTGAATCTCCTATGTTCAGTGTACCTTCAGTCCATGGGTGGTCATGGGTCTCCATAACGTCCTATCCTTTCTTGTTAGTCAGTTAAGTGCCACATTATTATGATGCTACTAATTTATAGAATTGAATGAACTATGAATATAATTATACATATTAATTTAAATATCATATTAATATCCTAGTTTAAAATTTGTTTTATCTTGATCTATATCAATAAAACAAAAGATGTTTGTGTGTCTGTCTCAGTGTGTGTATGTTATTTATGTACATTCGCATTTCTTGAACGATTTCAATTAAATTGTAAACACATGTTGCAAATTTATTAGATTAGGTCAAGACTATGCTTGGGCGATCATGTATTTTTCGATACATGACTGACGAGTTGCTGCAATAAGTTCTCATTTTTTCTGTGATAGACTGGTTGCCAACAAAGGCTAATGCACCCAGTTTGATCTACTATTTAGCCCATAGCAGGGGAGAGAAGAAAAGGGCTCACACATTTCCTAAGGTTATTGTGCATTTCGAGCCGACATCCATCTCACCACTACGCACATTTTGATTTGAAGCTCTAGTTAATATTTGTGTTTTTACTATTTTAAAAAATATTTTACTAGTTTATTCGCTGTTTCCATCTGTCTCTCTTTCGCTTTTATTATATTCTGTGGGTGTCAAGTTCTCCGAGCCTTCTTTCCCCATTATAAAAATATATTCTTTCTCATTATAATGCTAAGTATCCTTTTTGTTTCCATTTTTCATAAAATCTCCTCGTTACTTACAAGCTCCGTTCATAGTTTTCTCAGTATTTATCTTTAGAATGACAACCGTGTTCCCTAAAGTCTTGTGTTTAACGTCGAAGAAATGGTCTAGCATTCACTTCCATATGAGAACACTGACATTGCATAGCAGATCTGCATTCTTTCCTTTGTTTTCAAGTAATTTTATTTATTTCTTGATACATTATTTCGTTTTGAAAAACATCTTTCGATAATGCCTTCGATTTCCAGTATTACGTCCGCCGTATGGTAATTCTGCTCTCGAAAAAGTCTTTTAAAAAATACATTTTCGACAGCAGAATTACCATACATTCGTTGTTAGCATCTTGGCTTTTTCACTTTCGAATAACCATAAATGCTGGCTCCTTATAATTGATAGTTAGTCCTTTCTTCTCGCATTCCTTTACTGGACCTGATAGATATCAACGTTTGCAGATAGATGATACAAGAATGGGATGTCCGGCGACTAAAAACGATGGAAACCACCTAAGCAAAGGGAAAATAGCATAATATAATACTCAATTCAATGCAGGTTTCATTCAATTTGCATTCTATGCTGGTTTTGTAGTTGTTTAGACGGAAGAGCTGTGACTTACACTCGTGGAAGAAGAGCTATGGAAATACACATGAGGAAAAAGACAAATGAATAGACATTCTCTGGTATCAGCATATAGGCCTCATATCGTCTTGTCATACAAGGCCCGATACAGGCTATTTTCAACGGACGGCCGAGTTCGTGTTTCAAGAATACCGCACGTGATTATAGAAATCTCCTGTCAGCAGGATTTTGTGCAAGCTAGTGAGGGTACATATGGCATATCTATAGGAGTTCGCAGTGTCAGCTAATGTATCTGGAGCTTGTTTTGTGTGACATACACATATAATGCGAACGGCTAGCGCCTCTTTCTGGTCACCATTTTCCTAGTGGTTATGATAGAGTGTAGTCTAGCAGTAACGGCCAAAGAAAAGATTAACTAGTACATAACTAATTACTTTCATTACTAAAGGCATTTTCCTAACGCATAATACTTTGTTTAGTTTCCGGAAGACATATTTTCTGATTAATGTAATATTTCCAGCCGTCTCATACTATAGTACACTGAGAGTTAAATTCTTCAAGCCTTATTTCCAGATTACGTGTTCCAGAAATGTCAGATGTTTCTATCTCTTTATCAGCATCATTTTCCTTGTTTCCTATTCTTAAATCTTTCTCTTTGCTCAAATATTCTGTTAATGTTATGCTCGTTCATTCTTCCATTTTATCCGGATTAAGTTTCTTTTTCATCTTTAAGAAAATGTTCGTGTATTCAGGAGGATATATATGACACAGCTGTTCAGTATGGGCGGAGGCTCGGTTTGAGGAATCGGAGAGCCGAGTTCGAATTCCAGTCGAATCCATTACATTCACTTACCTGCTAATGAATCCTCTCCTTCTCACTCTAACTATGGGTAAATAGCAGGATAGACCGGGTTCTATAGCCTTGGTTGGCAACTGGCCTACCGTAAAAAGAAATGGCAACCTACTGCGTGAAAAAATCTGCCCCGTCAGTCGGGTATCGAAAGATACATGATCGCCCAAGCGTGTATCATACATGGCACATAACTGACTGACTGACTTTCCAGTTGAATCCATTACATTCACTTACGTTCTAATACTCTTTGGAAAGGTATGAATCCTCTTCTTCTCCCGGCAGCTATGAGTAAATAACAGGATAAACCAGGTTCTATAGCGTTGGATGGCAAGTGGTCTACCGCAGAAAGAAATGGCAAACGACTGCGGGAAAAAATCTGCACCGTCAGTCGTGTATTGAAAGATATCTGATCGCCGAAGCGTGTATCGCGCATGGTACATGATTGACTAACTTTCCAGTCGAATCCATTATATTCACTTATTTGCTAATACTCGTGGGAAAAGTATGAATCCTCTTCTTTTCTAGCCAGCTATGAGTAAATAGCAGGGTAGACAGGGTTCTTTAGCCTTGGATGGCAACTGGTCTACCACAGAAATGGCAACATAAGTCAGTTGTGTATCGAAAGATATCTGATCGCCCAAGCGTGTATCGCGCATGGTACACAACTGACTGTGTCTAGTATATACTCACCATTTTCTTAAATTTCTTTCTGGAATTATATTTCGCGATTTTAACAGGAATTTGGTTTCTTGTGTCATGCTTTCCGTTTTTTGCTGCTACACTGACCCTTTTTTATTTTTATAATAATTTCACCCCAAGCAAGGAATTAAAGTCACTAAATTGTTAGTGAGTGGAAAAGAATAAGAAAAAGAAAAACATTATTAAGGAGCGAGAAATATAAAAGAAGAATCAAGAAAACATTAGATAACGTTTGACATTGCAATTTAAATTTGAAGATAGAAGTTGTCCTGATAGCGTGGAGCCGGAAGCGAGTCCCACGAGTGAGAAGTGCGAGAGAAGAAACTGCTAGCATAGAACTTACGGTTACATCTATCCAATTCAACTGTAAATTTATGAAACCGTTGTATTCTTTCTACTCAATAAATTTTTTTTTTTGTTTCCTTCATTCTCTGTTACCCCTGGCAATCTTAGTGGCTTTATCACCTTGATAGGGGTAAAATGATAAAAATAACGACTTCTAGGCTGATTATATCTTCAAGAACGTTCAGCCCCTTTTTCCGAATGTTAGTTTCAGTTTTCTTTAGTGTGTTTCTTGAAACTTTTGATTAGTTCACATAATTTGTCCATTGGTTTTTAAACATTCGTCCGTAGAAACAGTTCAAACACTTTATCACTTCCCAACATTCAAATAACTTCGTTACACTGTGTATTGATTTCGTAAAGAGATGAATTCAGTACCTGTTTTTAGTTTTTCCAAATATTGGAACAAAACAGTATTCGTTTCGTCATTTTTTTTTATTTATTTATTGTCTAGCTTTCCGCGAAAATCATTGAATCGTTGTTGCGATTTTAAAATTAATGACTGTCTAACGCCCAATTGAGACAATTTTCTCTGCTTTTTGCCTCCAAAATCGCGACCTTTATTGTTTCCCGGACGTTCTTGTCCAGAATTACTAAAAGCGTAATTCGCTTTGTGATTTCCGCCTATGACTAGATAAATAACTAATTGTCGATAAGAACTCGCCGTGAGTTTACGCGTTATCTCCATTCATAACCCTATTTGGAAATTATTGCACTTACCCGTTTCCATAGATTCGTGATCACACAAAACTTTGACGTAAGTTAATTACAAACTTGTGAGTTCCCAGCCTTCCTTTTCTTTAGATATATTTATGTTTACGATATTATTAGCCAGTTTGGCGCGGGTATTGGGAGGAACCCTATATAATGCAGTTATCAGTGAAAGTGAAACAATATTTTTTTTTTATTATTTAGCCCGGCTTTTTGTAATGTAATTAACTTTATAGCAGCCTGACACTGAAGTCGACAGGCCAAGTTAAACGTAGGTACAAGTGAGTACAATCAAGTTTCGGACTTACACAAACACACAAACACACAGAGAGACACACACACACTCATAGACAGGGAGAGCGAGAGCCTGACAGACACGCACACATATATATATATATATATGTATATAAAGAGAAGAAGAAGAGGGAAAGATTGTTAGTTACCACACAATGTAGATTTCTAGGCAACACGCTATATATCAAAACATTACCCCCGATGTTGAGAAATCTTCCGAAATATATATTATCAATACACACGCACACACACATATATATATATATATATATATGTTTATCCGTGCGACGATGGCCTAGGGGTAAAATATCTGACTGATGTCAAATCGGGTTTCGATGCCGGTTTAAGACAGTCGGACGTCAATCCACACTGAAGACAGCGAAACAGAGTGTCTGTGGATGACACTCCATATATATATATATATATATATATATATATATATATATATGAAAAAAATGACAATAGGAAAACTGGTAATTGATTAACAATTTTCCTATTGTCGTTTTTATTCATAGATATTGTCTTCTCTACTGGTTAAATCGGAGAAATTTTCATATATACATATATATATATATATATATATATATATATATATATATATCTTCATTCAAACATGTTTAATTGAATAATCTAGACTTTTATTTTAATCCACTGAAATTCGCAGATCAATTTCTTAGTGCTGTTACAAAACTGATTAAGTAAGACGCAGTAGTTTTGATTATTTCTTATATTTTCCCAAAGTGTATATATATATATATATACAAGTTTTTGGAATTCTTATATACTTGTAAATTGATTGGTCCTTCCCTTCCAGCTTATGTAACAGCGTTTCCCCAAGCGAAGGATGTTTGATTGATTTGAACCTTTTAAAACCCTTTATACTACATTCAACACGATCACTTGATAAGACACCAGAAGTGTTGAAACAAAATGGCTATTTTGTAGTGATTTTATAAATGTTACGTTATAATTATAGAATAAATATATATACATATATATATATATATATATATATATATATATATATATACACAGGTACAAGTAAAAATGTATACACACTTTAAAAAATAAACTAAAGGGTGTATACATTTTTTGTACAACCTATATATATATATATATATATATATATATATATATATATATATATATGAAATGGACAAATTCCGACAATTATTTTAAGACATTCTCATTATAATGTTTTATTGTAGTTTAAAAATAGTAAAATCGACCCAACTAATAGACCGCTCGTCCGTGGTGAAATCGGTTAAAAGCGCATCAGATTATGTGATTCCTCCGTGTAGAATACAGGTTCGATTCCTGTCGGAGGACGATTTTTTTCTATGGAAATTTCTCGGACAATCAGGCCGTTAATTGTTGTTAATCCTGTTTATTATAAACAGAAACTTTTTAAAAAAGATATTTGTATCTATAAAAAAGAATGTATGAACATGAAAATGTCTTTATATATATCTGTGTGTGTGTGATCCTGCATGCAATACAACTCAATAACACCTATAAAATGTGTAAAAATTACTAGAATGTTTATATATATATATATATATATATATATATATATATATATATATATAAAGTCTAGGTACCATATATATATATATATATATATATATATATATATATATATATATATAAAGTCTAGGTATCATATATATATATATATATATATATATGAAATCAAGGTGCCATATATATATATGTATCTATAAATATATATAGTACCTAGACTTATATATATATATATATATATATATATATATATATATATATATATATATATATATATATATATATATCTATATACATAAAGTCTAGGTACCATATATATATATATATATATATATATATATATATATATGGTACGTAGACTTTATATATATATATATATATATATATATAAGGAGAGAGGGCGAGAGAAAAAGACTGAATTGACGTAGGAATCAACACTGCATATTAACTGTCACTTTCCCGCCTTAATTCAGTGTTCAGATTATTCTCTCAAGATCGCACTGAAGCGTGAAACTCACAGTCATTATGCACCATGGATTCTTTCTCGCCACACTGTTTATATCTATGTAAAACTCTATCTCTAATACTAAACACATCCGAAATAAATATAGCAAATTTTAAGCGATATATATATAAAAGAAGCAATATTTCCCAGCGTCATGTGTAATGCTATATCAAATTTTAGAAGCTCTCTCGAAGTTTATATCCCTCTTGGTAGTTTGTTAAAAAAATAAAGCGTGACAATCATTAGTAGGAATTTAGATGCTTAACAAAATGTCTTCTGCATGTAACTCTGGAAAGAAATACAATTTGTTGTTTAAACACATGGTTGTTCGTTTGTATTTTCCCTATACATTATAATGCTAATTTTAAACAAGACATTTACTGACGATAAAAACTTGATATATCGCTAGATTTTCAAACAAAGAAAATCATTACAAGATCAATGACCGTAAGTAACCCGGACTAAGTAAAAAGTACAAAGGAAAAATATATTTTTCCGTTTGGTGAGATTCAAAGGGATATTTTTTTTATAAGTAATTGATGGATATTTGATAAACGTTTATTGCTAAACACGACAGTGTGCATTTAAATCATTTGAAAGGCATTTTAGAACAGTTAATATCTTTATTTAGGTAGTATAATCAACCAGATGTTTTGCTGGCGTAGAATGGATGCTAAACAGACGTGTTTAAAGTCGGAAGTCGTATTGTGTTCTCAATATGGTTTCATTTAAGTTTGTTTTTTTTTTTATTTTTGGATCTTGACCAAATCCAACGCGATGCCTGTTAAGCTGTGGTCTGGACACGATGTGACGCACGCTTCAGGTCCCGGCCAGTGATGTTCACAATCTAAAGAAAGGAATTCAAGGAATCCACGGCACACGACCTCAATAATTAGCGCATGACATGACCATCCCTTTTCCATGAAGTTGGATCGCGGTTGTTTTTATTTTTTTTTGGGGGGGGGGCTCATGCGCCTCCTCCCTCTACTCCTTGCAACAGTTATGTACCATGCGTGATACACGCTAAGGTGGTCATGTTTTAGGTTGGTTCAAAAATAATGTCGTTTTCTCACATATGTTACTATGTGAGAAAACGACATTATTTTTGCACCAACCTAATATCTTTCGATATATAGGCTGACGAGGCAGAATTTTTTTCCCGCAGTAGGTTACCATTTCTTTCTACGGTAGACTAGTTGCCTTCCTTCTAGTTGTCTGTCCTGCTATTTACCCGTAGCTTTGAGGATCAGTTATGTGGCATGCGTGATACACACTTAGGCGACCATATATCTTTCGAGACATGACTGAAAAGGCAAGTTTTTCCCGAAGAAATTGCCATTTCTTTCTGCAGTAGACCAGTTGCCATCCAAGGCTATATAGGTGGTTGGAATGTCGAACTGAACCCTTTATTTCCCTCACTGGGATAGGACACATGACACAGTGGATAAAGGCGTTAGTTGGATCCAGTGACAGCACCCAAAGAGTGTGAGTTCAATACCTGGTTAAGGCAGTGGAGAACTTTCAGAGGCGAATTAACAGGAGAAATCTGAGATCCATTAGCCATGGCATGTGGAACTAGAACAGTCTACCCAGTGAGCGAAATGAAGCGTTCAGTTCGACATTCCAACAACATGAAGAAGGCCGGAGCGTACAACGGCCGAAACGTTGGGATAAACATGGCGACAAAGATGAGAACAATAATCCGAACAATGTAAATAGTGTACATAATACCTCAACTCAGAAATATAGACAGATACTTTCTAGGGAAATTGAAAAATACGAGTATCATGAACCCACGAGGAACTGATCCATATGCATTCGTGTGATCAAGACAAATTACATGAAACAGTTTTATTTATTTATTTATTTTTTTTTTTGTCTGATAGGATTGAATTTCAAATCATGTTGTGATTGCTCCAGACAGCCGGCGAAGCCAGGTATCCCAGGCTTCCAGACAGTTGTTTATGTCATGGTTTCCTTGCAGGAAGTTTGTCATACGATGGGCAAGGACCCAGCCCCGACAAAAAAATATTTCCCTCTACATTGAAGAAGGAAGATGGGGCGGAAATTTGCAATACCTTTTGTATTCTTTTCCTTAGGTATCAAGATGCCATCCGCCAGACACAATTCTTGTACTACAATACGTTGTCTCCAAGCCCGTTTGGATCATTCTTATATAACTTGTAGGTTATTCCATTTATTCCTGGTGCATTACCAGCACGGAATTTGTGAACGAACTCCTGAATTTCCCTCAGCATTAGGTTGCTGTCATTAAAAATGTCTTCTGGACATTGGTGACTAGGTATATCATCCACTGGAGGGATTGGAACATATTTCCAAGCATCGAGATATATCATCCTCAGGCAGATTTCGAGTTCCTCTTGTGGTAAGTTGAGTTTACCGTTCTTAGTCTTGGTGAACAACTTTTGAGTAAAAGCGTAAGAATTATTGTTAAAATGATCTCCGAAACCGTCCCTTTTTCTTCCGACGTTTTCATCGGCTCTCAGCTGTAGAAATCACTAATCCTTTCTTTAATATCTTTAAGTAGGACTTTAAGGCATGGTCTCACATGAATTGGGGCTTCTTTGAGTCATCATTTCAAAACTTTCTGCTCTGCTTTTAGCAATATAGATTCCCTGAGACTTTTCTATAAATGCTTCCATTGTAATTGTTCTGATGGAATTTTCTCTATAGTATCAATACTTTATGAATAAAGCGCAGTACTAGATATGGTCTACAAGTTTTCATCAATTTAAAGTCCATTTAGTTAGATGTAACCGTAAGTTCTATGAAGACAGTTTCTTCTCTTGCACTTCTCGCTTGTGGAACTCTCTTCCGGCTTCTTACTTTCCAGTCAACTTTGATCTTCAAACATTTAAATGCAATGTCAATTGTTATCTACTGTCTTCCTGAATAAACTTCTATTGTTCTCGCTCAACTTTCCCCTGTGGAACTGTCTTCCGGCTTCTTGCTTTCCAGTCAAGGTTGATCTTCAAACATTTAAATGCAATGTCAATCGTTATCTACTGTCTCCCTGATTACACTTCTATTGTTCTCGCTCAATTTTCGCTTATGGAACTCTATTCTGGCTTCTTGCTTTCCAGTCAACTTTGATCTTCAAAGATTTAAATGCAAAGTCAATCGTTATTTCTTCTCATCTTGACTCCTCTTCTTTTTTGTGTTCGTTCTTTAATAATCTTTCTCTTTTTCTTATTTTTTTTTAATTTTATAATACTTCTTAAAGGGAAGAAGTTATATAAAATTCAACCCCCACGAACTCTGTCTACACTATCTATCGAAATAGTCTATTCCCCAAATGAGGTAGATTCTGGATTTTTATTGTTCATTAAATATTTGCTTTGTAAAAAAATAGATTGAGCTCTTTTGGTGGATCAGCTGTACTATTTTATATATACCAACCGAATTTTTACCTTTATTATATAAGTATATATATATAT